>CM063504.1:160576129-160591129 GCA_032207245.1 Pardosa pseudoannulata | reverse complement strand
TAGTTTAAATCTGAAACAATAGACAGAAAATATAATTATGAAAAAAAAAACTTCTTAAGCTGCTGATAATCTATCTTAAGAAGATATTCTTGAAGCTTACAGTCTTAATCCCCATAAGTATTAGGTATCATAAAGATTAACTATTTTTTATTTTGTTAAATGCTAAAGAGTAGAAATTTCTTAAATGAAGTTAAAAATTACTCAAAGAAGTTTACTGTTTTATATAAATTTTGATTTAAATAATAATACGGCTGATTTTCATAAGATGTTCTTTTATTATACAAATGATTTAGAAATAGATTAGAATAAGTTAACGTTTTCTTTTGGTTTTCTGCTTGTTTTCTTAACACTATACTGCATAGTATTCGGTTACAGTCACTCTAGAACAGTGGTTCTCAACAGATGTTAAACAACCCGCGGGGATGGAGGGGACAATGCTTGACGTAGTAAACTTGTTTCGGGCAGTAGGGTGGTGATATCAGCAAGTTTTGGTTTACAAATTTAAATTTTAAATTTTAAATTTTAAAAATACTAATTAAATTTAATTCATTAATAATCTAATTTACACAAGTTTTACCAGTAATATAATAAACTTAAGCTGTTGTTCTAGAAACATTTATTCAGTATGTTCTGTATAATTAGGCCGACATCCAGAAAAATATATTTAATCAACAGCATTCGTTTGGTTTAGTTTGGAGTGCTACGGTGTACTCTTTTGCCACACTAGGGATATTGAAACCGGGACCTACTACTAAAAGCCGATTCCGAACATGTATGCCTTAGTGTATTCGAACCCATGAATTCCGGAATTGAAGGTCTGCGCCCTAACCATTTGGACATAGAATTCGTTTGAGCATTACTTCAGAGTGTATAAGTTAAAAGAAAATTGATTTGTAACCCTATTAACATAAATTACTTAAACATATTTCCTTTCATAATTGAGAACTTTGGATACTCTACCCATTAAATTCAGGGATTTATATAAAGGGGGGCTTTGAACACATTTTAGTTCCGTAGGAGTTGGTAGCTGAAAAAAAGATTGAGAATCACTGCTCTAGAAAAGTAGTTTATTGATCTTAAATCGTTTTTATTCCTAGTGTAGCAAAACAATTGACAGTAACTCTCCAGACCAATTAACCAATCAAACTCTAAACACTTTATTTATTCTAAAAATTCCGTTAATTTTGTTTTTATTCAGTAATAAAAGAAAGAAAAATATATTCTACCTCGTATAAATGTCCTTTTCAATCTTTTGTAAAAAGAAGAAAAACCTTACATTAAACTTTTTTCCTGTTTTTCCTAAAAATATACATTTTCTTACTCTACAATTTAAATTCAGGGATTTATACAAAGGGAGTTTCGAACCCAGATCCGTAGAGGGTGGTAGCTTAAAAAAGACTGAGAATCACTGCTCTACAAACTAGTTTATTGATCTTAAATCTTTTTTATTCCTACTGTAGCAAAACAATTGACTAACTGTCCAGACCAATTAACCAATCAAACTCTAGACACTTCATTTATTCTAAAAGTTCCGTTAATTTTATTTCTAGTCAGTAATAAAAGAGAGAAAAATATATTCTACCTCGTATAAATGTCCTTTTTTCAATCTTTTGTAAAAAGAAGGAAAACCTTACATTAAACTTTATTTCTGTTTTACCTAAAAATATACATTTTCTTACTCTACACTTTAAATTCAGGGATTTATACAAAGGAAAGCTTTGAATCCATTTCAGATCCATACGGGGTGGTAGCTTAAAAAAGACTGAGATTCACTGCTCTATAAACTAGTTTATTGATATTAAATCATTTTTATTCCTTCCGTAGCAAAACAATTGACAGCAACTTACCAGACCAATTAACCAATCTAACTCTAAACGCTTTATTTATTCTAAAGGTTTTATTAATAGTGTTTCTATTCAGTCATAAAACATAGAAAAATGTATACAACCTCGTATAAATATCCTTTTCTTTTTTGTAAAAAGAAGAAAAACCTTTCATTAAACTGTATTTCTGTTTTTCTTAAACAAATACATTCTCTTACATCTCTCTTGAATTTAATAGGTAAAATTACTTATAATTTAAGATCAATAATTTTCGTAAGTTATATGAATAAATAAATTCTTTAAGCTATTCGGAGGAAAATTTAAATATTTTACAAACATTGCATTAATCTTTATATAACTGAATGGGAAACTTCCAGATATACTTAGCGTTTTCTATTTAACACTGCTTTATTAGGCACAATATTTATTTTTCTATCTGAAACATAAATTTGTAAATCTGTTCAAGAAACTGTGTTTAATATTTTAGAAATAGGTGTTTCAGAAATTGGTTTTACGATTCCGAATAAATCAAAATTACAATAAATAATCTGTAGTGCTTGTTTAAATATATTTCTTTTCAAATAGAATCTTTATTATGAATTATTGTTAGTTATTTAGAATAGCTAGAATTTTAAGTTTTACTTCATATCCCGTATATAATAATAGTCTAGGATAGATGCATAGGATAGAGGCATCCATATTCGATTATTTAGGGTTAGCAAAATTCAAAGCGATTTCGATAACGTTCGAAATCTACCACTTCCCCCCCTTTTCGAGAATTTAATGCCATTATTTCAAGCCCTATTTTCAATGGTTAAGAACAGGCGATTAAATTTATCACATTATAAGTAGATGAATATAGTTTTTTTTTCTAGAATTATGACGTCATTCCTTTAACCACCTGATTTAATCATTTCTTATTTTAAATTATTTAAATATCGTCTGCATTATTTTCATACGTTTTATCACTGAACTTAGATATGACGTAAATAATTTTCTTTTATATTTGGCTTAAATAATAGATTAGATACATATGTGGAAATTTTAAATGTAATCATCTATTATTATTTTTTTGTTGCAATGAAGATTTTATCTACTGTATTACAAAAGATTTTTTTTTAAAGTTTGAGAGTCTATTTCACGGACTGATAAATAATCTAGAGTTTAAGTTATATATCTTTGAAAATTAAGAAATTTGTTCGTTTGTTTGTTTGTGTTTAATGCGTAACCACACAGTTTGACTAAATGAATTCAACTTGATTCTAAACTGCATTTACAATATAGGGAGACTGTAATCCGAACAAGTATGAAGATAAAAAATTTATTGAGCGTGAACCAGATAACTACAACCTAAATACAAACCATTTACCTGTCTCATAGGGTACTTTAGAATTCTGTAAAATTAAAAGTTTTACTGATTCATTCATATGACGGGTTATATGCTAGTCGTATTTATATTATTGTACACTACACTGTAATTGAAAGTGGATATATAATTTATTTATTAGGTAGAAGCGTTTATTGCATTGATGGAGATAAGAATTAACGTTCGCAGAAATTAATATTCAAATTTTTTACTCTCTCGACATAATTTTCCGTATATTATAATCAACCTTACGTACTTTCAGTTTCCGATGGTTATCCCCTTTTTTTCACACATTAATGCAACCTCAATTTGACAATTTAGATGCTTCTTAAGTGCACCCTAAATCGAAATTCATTTTCCTCTGGATAAGAGAAGTTTGCTATGAATGTGTTTTCGAACATAGAAAAGTCATAATTACTTTTAAGGTGTATACTAACGGAAATTACTGAAGCTTAAAAGTTCATCGCCTCCTTGTATAGTTTGTTCCTGGTTATTAGAATCATTAAATTCTAATCTTAATTGACTGCTCGAACTTTAGTTTCACCGTACAAAGATAATAAGTTCCTAAAAGTATTCAGTATAAATTCCGGACATATTTTAGGAAATTTTAAAGTACGCCGGGAATATTCTAGCACTAATCAGGACTTATAAAACATGGTATTTTTACATAAATATGAAAATTTAGTTCAATAAAAGAAAAATATTTAAAATTACAAAGTGTTTAAATTTTAAATTATGTATTGATTATGTAGTATTCAGAAATGTTGGCCTGCTTGTAATAAAAATTAATACAACCTAACTCTCATATTTTAGGTAGTTTCTTATTTTTTAAATTTTATATGTAACTAGAAAGTGTGCCCGTACATCGCTACCGTGAACTTAATATTTATACTTTTAAACAAAGATTTTTTTTTTTCGTGAATAACGAATGATAGGTTTTTATTTGCCTATGAGGCTCACTGAAATTTCTACTTTTAATTCTTAGAATATTGTTGATAAACATTTCATTATAACGTAAAAATTAACTAAAAATTAAATTTAAAATTAGTTCTTATATAAGAAAGCTATAATTTGCGTCCCATAGAAATGAAATTCAATCACTTTATATCTTAATTTCCAGGTCAAAACGATGGGATACTACGTAGACGATGTTTAAATAATATAAAATAAGAAATGAATAAATGAGATATTTACAGGAAAGACGTCATAATGATAACAAAAATATAGTTTTCACTTATTTATTATGTGATAAATTGATAATTTTAATTTCTGCTTTTAACCAAGGAAAATCGCGCTTAAAACAATTACGTGGAATTAACGGAATGATGTCACATTGCTAGAAATTATCGCTTCTATCACTTAGTTATGATGCGATAAATTAAAAAAATGAATCGTTTGCGTTTAACCGGGGAAAATAATGCTTGGAATAAAGACATGAAATGCTCGAAGAAGAGGGAAGGAATGGATTTCGAACGTTAAAAATTTACAAAAAACTTCCCAGGGATATACCTAAGAATTTCCCAAATTTTCACGGCGATTGGATGCATGGTTTTTGAGTATATTGAGTACATACAGACAGATAGACACAAATTCATTTATATATATATATATATATATATATATATATATATATATATATATATATATATATATACATAGATGTTAAGCTTTAAAAATTTACAATTTAGTTCCGAAATTTATTTTTAACTAATTTAACTTTAAAATATTTAAAGATTCTTACGAATCAGGTAATTATGAAAACATGGAGACAAGAAAGTATGTTTCAATAATACTCATAAGCACATTACAAAAATGCGGAAAAATACAAAAAATAATATATGGTGATGTAAAAATACAGTTTACATAGTTTATAATCACATGAATTACAAGCAGTTGTACTTCACCGATGAGTCCAGATTCAGTGTGCAACCTGATTCTGGACGGTTATTGGTATGGAGGGAACCTGGAACCCGATACCATCCCAGCAACATTATCGAAAGAAACCATTATGCTAGTGGTGGGCTCATGGTTTGAGCAGGGATAATGCAAGATACCCTCACACAGCTCCATGTGTTTGACAAAGGTTCCGCGAATGCCCAGAGGTACACGCAGGAGGTCCTAGAGACCTATGTGCGTCTTTTCAAGGGCGCTGTTAGACTTAAATTCATTTTTATGGACGACAATGCGCGACCACACACACACACACACACTATATATATATAATATATATATATATATATATATATATATATATATATATATATATATATATATATATATATATATATATATATATATATATATATATATATATATATATATATATATATATATATATATATATATATATATATATATATATATATATATATCTATATATATATATATATATATATATATATATATATATATTTGTGTGTGTATCTGTATCTCTTAAAGATTGACATTTTCTACTAATTAAAAAAGAACCTCATAAAACAATTCCGTTTAGTTTCAAAGTTAAAATTAAAAATATAAAAGAAACTCTAGAGTTTGGCAGTTGTTTACTTATCACTTTATGTTTTTTAAGAATACAAACAGACTATTGAGAGTAAGATATCTCATTTCTATTTAATAATTTTTCACAAAAGTTTCAGAATTTCAATATAATAATGTTTTCTTGTAATTGAACTAAATCTATTGCTATGACAGTAACATTTTTTTTATTTTAAAAACGTAAGTAAATGGCAAAATTGCCTCCAAAATGTGGTAAAATTTAACAATGTTTTCAAATTATAAAATAGGCTTGAACTTACAGTTTTTTTTCAGTTTTGTTCAAATTTACAAATATGTTCTTCATTAAAGATTTAAGTTTAACGTTTGTGTGAAAAATATTCTTGAAAATATAGGAACATATGACAATAGTTTTAACGAACAAAAATATCATGTCATAAATACATATTTTTAAAAAATATTCTTTATTATTATTATAAGTATTTTAGATTAGTTTATTAGACATACAACATACTTATAACAGAGACATGTAACACATTTCTACAAAAAAAAACAGTCATTTTTGTAGAAAATTTTTATAAAACTTATGGAAACTGAAAAAATAATAATAAATCTATAAGATTCTTATGTTTAACAGTCCTGAGAATTGTTAAATCAGTTTAAAAATTAGGTGCTAAAATATATATTTTATAAAGCATTTGTCAAACCTTTCTATAAAAAATTAATACTTTATAATTATTTTTATCATATACGAGTTTATTGTATAACAGTAGATTGCTCCAAAATGAGCAATAATATTGCCGCATAAAGAAGCTTTCCACCGAGCTCAGTGGCCGAATGGTCAAAGTGCGAGATCCAGACTCGAAGGTTGTGGGTTCAATGCTTGCCATGGAGGTTGATCCAGAGTACGGATTTTTAATTTTAAAATGTTATTTCTTATCTTCTCGAACATTCTAGATCTTTCTTTAACATGTAAATTAGTTATGTCTCGAATATTCTGTTTATGTATAAAAGCTGATACCCACTAGTTGTAGACAACTTCTCGATCTTGTAAAGTTGCGAGTTGCTACTTAGCTTTAATAAATTCATCTGTTAAGTTAGGCGGTGTGTTCATTCGAATCTTCTTGACAATATAGCATTTCATACATTGTTCTTTTTTAATGACCTCCATAACCAGATCATATACTTAATGCTTCAACATAAATCCTATTCAAAATTGTACCATTCAAGTTTCTGAAATGTTTGAGATAGAACTAGATCTTTAAAGTTATACTTATAAAATTTTATTTGTGTTCAAAGTAGTCTCCTCCAGCATCAAGGCACTTTTGTTGACGAATTTTCCATAATCTCTTTTTCTAAATGAAAATGACGTCCACATAAGATCTTTTCTAGATTAAAGAATAACTAAAATTCACACATAGCTAGATCAAATGAATACGGTGGATGTTCTATCACTTTAATTTGTTTTTGTTTAAGAAACTTAACTGTTAATCCGGCTGTATGTGAAGATGTATTGTTATGGTGAAGCATTAGTTCCCGAACATTCACTTCTTGTAGAACTTGTAGAATCTTAGTGGTATACCAGTTTGCTGTTACTGTCTTCTGTTCTTCCAACTTAATGGCTTTGACTAATCCCGTACTTCTGAAGAAAACGGCATACCTCACCTTTTTCAGTGCGAGTTGTCTTTTCACCATTGTCGCCGTGGGATCATCTTCAAACACCCATACTTTGCTTTCATAACGTGTTGGAAAATAAAAAACTCCTTACAATTTTAGAAATCATGTGGTGGCCACCATCATTTATCAATTTAAGAGTTTATTTACTGATTCTGAAACGCCCCCTTTTTGGTGCTCAATTGGATTATTGGGAACCCAACGGAAAACTACTTTTTTCATATGTAATTCTTCATTAATAAGTTTGTGTATTGCTGCAGATCCAATGTTAAGTTCCTTCAGTATAATTTGATAGGTACAGCTATTATCAACCATTAACATTTTTCGTAAGGCAGATAAATTATTCATAATTACTGCCGACGACGGCCCTCCTGAGATTTCTTCATCCTTAAGAAAATTACTATCTCCCCTAATTTCTTTAAACCATCTGAATACAGTAGTACGAGCTGGAGACTCATCACCAAATACCAATTGCAACCGTTGAAAGCATTTACCTTGACTTAATCCTACTTTAAAATCGTAGAAAATCATAGCTCAAAAATGTTCCATTAGTCAACTCCATATTTTCTTCGGTTTAAAATTTATTTTACGCTAAACAAATTGAAGTTAGTCAGAAAAAATTAGTCTCCTGTGTTAAAATAATTTGTAGTTTAAAATTAAACCGTTATTTTTATTTGGTAAATCCTTGTCTGTTTATCTAAAAAATTTTAGAGTAACCCTCGTATTTCACCATTTAAATTTAAGTTCATAAAAATCGTTATAAAAATGTTTGAAAACACTATGTATATTAAACGCTATTTCTTTAAGAAATTTAATATTTTAACCTTATTCTTATCATTGTATATTGTCATTTTTATAAATTTTCTTCTAGAAAACTTTTTATGATGCACGTAAAATAACAAAATATTTACCTTCATTTCCCTTATTAAAATATATAATCACCAAACCTTTCTTTTCAAATTATTTCTCATTTTTAATATAATCAAAACGAACAGATTGTTATGCTTCAAGGAAAAAAGGGAGAAAGTAAAGAGAAATTATTAATGACATTGTCACCGCAAAAATATGAGAAGCTATAAAAAAAATCATGTTGTAATTCTCTTTGACCAAAACTGATTCTGTAAAAATCTTTGAAATTAATGACTTCAGTAATTGCTTCCATGGTGTTCAAGAAATTTGAGAGCCTTTAAAGGTATGTAAAGGACTCTCTAACTCATTAAATGCATTTTTCTAATTAAACTTATCCGGTCATGAATTTCCTGACAAGCAGGGTTTGCAAATTTTAGAATGAGTCTTTTAAACTATTTTTAAAGTGAGCTATTAAATATTGCAGTTTTTCGTTTAATATTAGATGTAATTCATTTTATCAGCAAACCTAGAAAAGATTGAGGTCAGAATAATTTACACCTTGAATATAAAATTAATCTGATATTCAAATTATATTTAGATACCAATAAATCAGCGACATTTGGGTACCAATAAAAATTTATTTTACAGTATATGAGTAGGGATGATCATCTGAAATTTAAAATTACAAAAAATATAATTTTTTCTTTTGTTTATTATGAAAGAAAACAGATCATTTTATATTCATATTTATTTTCAAGAATTGTTTAAAAATTACATTTAAATTTATTAGATTTGTATTATATTTATATTGGTCATACTAGATCAGTTATAACATTTAAATTTACTTGCCTGTATAAATTCAACATTTTAGTTTCTTTACTAGACGGTTTATTGTAACATTAATTTATTCTTACAATTTTTATTCACAACAGCGTCACTATAGATTAATTGAAATTGCCTTCTTGGCATTTCTTTGAACACTTCAAAGTCAACAGGAAAAGGCAATTGGTAATTTTATGACATTGGTAATTTTATAAACAAAAGTAAAAAGTATATTATTTTTTACTTTTGTTTATTATAAAAGAAAACAGACCATTTCATATGCATATTTATTTTCAAGAATTGTTTAAAAATTGCATTTAAATTTATTAGATTTATATTATGATTTATTAGATTTATATTATAATTAAATTGGTCATACTAGATCAGTTATAACATTTAAATTTACTTGCCTGTATAAATTCAACATTTTAGTTTCTTTACTAGACGGTTTATTGTAACATTAATTTATTCTTACAATTTTTATTCACAGCACCTTCACTATAGATTAATTGAAATTGCCTTCTTTACATTTATTTGAACACTTCAAAGTCAACAGGAAAAGGCAATTGGTAATTTTATGACTATTTTTAAGTGTAAGAAATGTGTTTAACTAATAACCCGTAAACCATATCCACAGAGATAAAACTTTAACAAATTTTTATGCAACCTATTACACGATATGGCTTTTCAGTATGTAAGTTTTCATTCCTCTCCCATCTTTTATAAAAGTAGTAAGTTTAATGTAAAATCTTCAATTTTTTAATTCACTTTGTTTATTACAGTAGCCACTATTTCTATTCTAATACTTCTAATGGATATAAAGGGAAGCACACAAATCTGGCTTCTGGCCTAATGCTAAATACCATACTTATATTCACGCCTTGGCTTTTCCAGGTATATACTCTGATTCTTCACCCTTTTTTAATAAAACTAGTGAGTTTAGTATGAAATCTTCATTTTTTTTAATCCACTGTGGTTTTTACACTCTCCACTGTGTTTATATGATATTATTTATTTGGTTTATAAACTGTGTTTATCGTAAAAAAAGTCTCTATTGTATGTTACAAAATATCATAGTAATTGGCCTTATAATTACTTTCTTTCTGAAATATCAAGAATTGTAGTAAGCGATTATTTATTAAAAATTTAGGTATATGAATTAAAATTACAATTATTATATCATAAAATCCACATCTGTATATTAACACTTCGCGTGCGGGAAACGTATTTTCACGGGTTTTTTTGCAGTCTGTCACTAGAGCGCGAGTGACGTAAAAACACGTATTTAGTAAATTTGTGGTGAATACCCGCGGTGGATACCCTCTAACCACCACATATCTACTAAATACTTATAATTATATGTATGTGTGACATTATATGAGTGTTGTTTGCGTTGCTATGAAACACTTTGCATTTTTTTTTCCACAAGTTATGATTGCCGATTTAATCTGTCTTTTGTTGCATTATTTCGTCTTCAATCGAATTCCCAGCTCCAGAATGTGCAAGTTATGTTTTGTCAATTTGAAGTTTGGTTTTTTTATTGTTGAATACAAAATTGATAAAATGAGTCGTTGTGAAAAAGATAGTAATGAAGAAATTTGCGCTGACAGACTATCGGACTTTAATTTTAAAAATCGTTTATTTTTGTGATTTCGTAAAAATATTGTTTTTTTATACAGTGTATATTAAAGTATACAGTATATACAGTATTAAAGTATGCAGTATATACAGTGTTAAAGTATACAGTATATACAGTAAGGTATACAGTATATATTAAAGTGTAAAATAAAAAAAAAGTTTCGTTCATAAAAACAAATTTACTGTGCTTTTTCTGAATAACTAAACTTTCGTGCGATTCACGACAAAACGCCAGTTACACGCATAAGTTGGTAGTGAATGCAGTATGTTGTTGTATTCACTACCAAATGCCAAGTGTTAAAAATATAGTACACTTGTAATTTGTGTATAGCATATATCACAATTTCTGTGTTGACCTTATATCAAGTAATCAGATAATTAAGCAGTAACTGTTAAATAATACTATACAAATAATATATAAATTATGAATATCTACATTTATAAACAAAATATAGAGCTTATAGTAAAACTTATGAGTGCCAGTATCCTAATAAAATAAAAGATACACTTAGGTAGCCTAAGAGAGGACTTTTAAACACCTAAATAATATTGTCAAAGTAAATTTTTCTTTTAAATTTCCTAAATTCTAGTGCATTAAGAAAAAAACGAAAATTTTATGAAAATAATAAAATGAATAAAAATTAACATCCATTACAAATACACCCATTTAAATAAAAAGGAATAGAATCGGTAAAATACAATTTCAAAAAATAAAGAAAACGAAAATTCGCTTTAAAAATATAACTCCTATACTAAAAAAAAAAGAATAAATAAATGCGACAATTTTCCATATAAACTAGTTTTAAATATCTGGTATTAAACATAGAATAATTTCTCAAACACCTTATTCTAGTTTTGTTCATTATTTGGTCCTAGTTTAGTGAGAGAGTGTTTTTCTAGTTTCTCTATCCTGATATCATAAAACTGAAAGCAACATTTATCTGAAAATTACAGTAAAGATGAAACTATGCTAAATTGTTAATATTTTAATGAAATTCAAATTTTGAATTCGAAATAGCAGACTTCAATAGCAACATGTAGATAAATCTACCTATGTAACAATTTATCTTTTCTTGAAATAGAGAGAAAAAACTATTTACATATATTCTATGAAATAAATTATTTTAGTTTTACTAGAAAAATAATATCTCGTGCATATTTTACAGTAAATTAATTCTATGTAGTTTTAATCGTTATGGTAGAAATATTATATTATGAATTTCATGAATTTTAAAGTCTTATTTAATCGAAAAATAAATATTAGAGTGAATAAAAGTATTTACTTTTAATTTATAACCCATCATGTTTTATTAAACTCAATTATTTTTTTATAAAAATATACGTAATATATTCTGTTAGAGATCAGCCTTAAATACATTAATAACATTAAACATTGAAATATTATCTTATTATAAATAGTAAATGAACTGTAATAAATGATATTCCTATAAGCACTGCTAAACGAAAGAATGTACCTTATTTTAATATTTGTTTAGGAAACAAATAGTTCAAGATTTTAATACCATTCAAACCATTTATTTTTTTAGCATGAATAAATATTAGTATTTGTTGACATACTTGCCTCACTATTTTAAACACGTTCTTTGTTTGAAAAATGATCGCTATATGTGACACCAAATTCGAATATTTTATACTTTTTTCGTAAAGAGAATGAATCCTTTGTTCTCCCTTTATATATTTTCTAAACATATTGGTGTTAAAATAGGTAACCCCCTATTTTACCTCAACAGAAAAATTTTTAAATAGGGATGCTTCATATTATAAATGTAGACAAAAATGCATTATTAACTTATTCGAAAAATTTTATCTAACTTGAATTTCTTGATAATTTGCATAAATAATTTAATTACAATTTTAAAACAAAAGAAAAGTATTTCTAAAATTACACAACATTACTATAAATAGTTATCTTTAAATTAATACAGAAGTATAGCATTTAGTAGGTATAAACAAAACTTTAACACAGTAGAATTATGATAGCATTGTACTACACAAAAGCAATATGAAGTAATTTTTCACAGTACAAAAAGAAGATATATGTGTGTGCTGGTCATATGGCCTATAACGCCTGTGGGTGTTCTATTAAATCCAAATTTACAGATAGAAAACTAAATAAGATAACATAAAATACAGCAGTAATTTATTTACACTGCATATTACCCATCATATGACTCTAAAATTTTTATATTCATGTTAAGTACCATGAAGGTAATAAAAATGGTTTGTTTTTTCTGAGAATTATTTGGAATAGTTTATATATACTCTAGAGTCTCCAGATCCTGTAATGCATTTAATCACATAATCATTTATAAACCATGTATGAACAAAAAACAAATTCTAATTTCCAAATTTTTTTTAAAAGTTAGATATTTTTTACTTATATGAAAAGAATTTAAGTTAATAGATGATATATTGTTTACAACAAAAAATTCGAATCGATGATTGAATTTAAAATTATCACTTATATACTTAATCATTTAATTTCTCAGAAAATTATTTGCTTAATATGTAAGTTCAGTCAAAAAACGTATGAAAATAATGCACGCGATATATAAATAATTTTAAAACAAGAAATGATTATATGAGGGAAAGTACGTCATAATGCTAGAAAAAAACATTTATTTTTGGAATATTTTTACGTGAATAAATTGATAAATTAATCGCTGCCCTTAGCCGAGGAATCCATATACAACTTCAAAAATTTACAGACACCTTAGGCTATTATTATATAATTTATGGTTTGAATCAATGACTTTGGATTAATCTAGTTTGATATGAAACCCGCTGCGTGGTGATTCGTCTGATGTTGTTATATTACAAAAATATATATTCCCGAATACGGCATGTATGTCTTGATAAAATCACACTGGTGTGCAAAATTTAATTAACATGGGGATTTTTTACCATAACTCCACGAGAAGTCATCTAAGAGATATGAAATGAGGGAGAGCATTATGTAAGTAAAGGATTACGAAAGCATTGGCGCTAAAAAAGGATACAATTCATACGGTATGGAATCAAACAAAAACGAAATTTATTGAAAGCATAGTATCATGATTGCCATGATGTGTTCAGGATGGTATACGAATACGCCCCCTTTGTGAAGTAGTCTCACTACAGTGTAGATAATACACGGCCACATTGGACTCTTGCTGTTGAGGAGTTACTGGAAAGTGAAGATATCACTCTAGTCAATTATCCAGCTTACTCTCCTGATTTAAATCCCATCGAACATGTATGGGATGCATTGCAGCACTCTTACATTCTCCCGTGAAAACCCAACAACTCAAACAGATACTGATTGCTGAATGGACACTCTTACCGCAAGAAATGTTGGACCTGCTAGTTCTGAGTATGCGTAGACGGTGCAAAGCAACCATTGCAGTTAGGGGAGGGCATATTCCACATTAAGGAACATCTGATTGCGGATAGACAATCACCACGATACTAGCAATTTAGCTTGTTTTTGTTTGATTCCAGAGTATGCATTGTATTCCTATGCCTTCGTTATCCTTTAGACATAATACACTCCCTCATTTATAATGTAATGTCTCTCAGATGATTTATCATGGAGTTCAAAAAAACGATACTATGCTTCAGTACATTTTTTTTTTTATTCCATACCATATGCATTGTATTCCTTTTTCAGCGCCGATGCTTTCGTAAACCTTTACGTACATAATACTCTCATTTCTGAATTTAATGTCCTTCAAATGATTTCTCCTGGAGTTGTGGCAAAAAACCTAATATGTTGCTTAAGTTTTTCACACCAGTGTAAGGAGAAATAATAAAAATTAATTGTACTTAAGTTACAGTAAAATTCTTAAAATAAAATAGATTTTTAATAACGTTTTATGTTACAAATTTTGCTCTAAAAGAGTTAATCGATCAATCTTTTTAGTTTTAGCCTTAGTTAAAACACTGAATATATGAAACTAATATTGATAATTAAAATCGTTCAACATATACGATTGATAATAGATTGATAACCTTGTATTTTCAAAAAGTCTATTAAATATATATCTGAAGTTAAAGCTTTCGATTCTCAAAATTTACTCATATTTCATGATTCTGTGATTTTAATTCTTTTCGCATTTAACCAATTTTATACATTTGGAGTTTTCGTGCCCGTATCAGCTGCGTCGTATGAAATGCGACGCAGAGAAAAATTACATATTTGAAATCGAATTCATCTCTATTTCCCTGTCTGAGATTATTTTTGTATTTCTGAACATTGCTAATGGATGATGTAACTAGACCTAATTTTTTCATAATTTTCGCATTGTGACTTCCAGCTCTAATTAGAAAATCCAA
>CM063504.1:160556129-160563629 GCA_032207245.1 Pardosa pseudoannulata | reverse complement strand
AAATCGAAATTCAAATATTTAGTCAGTAAAAGCATAGATATAATTATTACATATGAATAATTATGATAAAAATATTTCTGTTATATGTCATTAGTAAAACAAAATATATTTAAAAACAAATCTAAATAAAACAAAGCGAAATTCAAATATTAAGTTAGTGAAATCATAGATATAAGTATAACATATATATAATTATTATAAAAAATGATTTTGTTACATGTTTTTGGTAAAAGAACAATTATTTAAAAATAAATCTAAATAAAACAAAGCTAAAATGAAATATTAAATTAGTGAAAGAAAATATATATAATTATTCCATACATAAATATTATGAATGAAATGTCTCTGTTAAACGTCTTTGGTAATAACAAGAAAAAATATTTCAAAATAAATCTAAAGGAAACGAAGCGAAATTCAAATATTAAGTCAGTTAAAGCATATATATATAATTATTACATATATAATTATTATGAAAGAAACGGCTTTGTTAGATGTCTTTGGTAAAACAAGAAATATTTAAAAATAAATCTAAAAACACATAGCGGAAATGAAATATTAAATCAGTGAAAGTGTAGTTATAATTATTAAATACATAATTATTATGAACGAAATGTCTGTGTTACATGAACTTTGTAAAACATAAAATATTAAAAATTAAATCTAAATGAAACAAAGCGAAATTCAAATATAATGTCAGTGAAATCATAGATATAATTATTACGTATATAATTCTTATTAAAGAAATGACTGTATTACATCTCTTTGTAAAACAAAAATTATTAAAAAATCAATCTAAATGAAACAAAGTGAAATTCAAATATAAAGTCAGTGAAAATTTAGAAATACTTATTACAAATATAATTATTATGAAAGAAATGTATGGTGTGTTATATGTCTTTGGTAAAATAAGAAATATTTAAAGATAAATCTGAATAAAACGAAGAGAAATTCAATTATTAAATCAATGAAAACGTATGTAATCTAATAAAGTAAATAATTATGTATGTAATAATTCATAATAATTATTACATACATAAGTGTTATGAAAAAAAGGTTTCTGTTACATGTCTTTGTTAAACAAATATTAAAAAATAAATCTAAATAAAACAAAGCGAAATTCAAATATGAAGTCAATGAAAGCCTTGATATAATTATTACATATATAATTAATTTGAAAGAAATGTATCTGTTGCATGTCTTTGGTAAAATAAGAAATATTTAAATATAAATCTAAATAAAACAAGGTGAAATTCAAATATTAAGTCAGTGAAAGCATAGATACTAAAAATTAAAGGTGACATCTGAGCACTTAAATAAATTCTTATCGAAATTGTTAATTGTTATATTATCTCAAATAGCTAAGATAGCAGCCAAGCTATAACTTCAAGGTTGAAACATTTTCATTCAACCAAGTGATTGATTTATTCAGTTAAATATGATATTTATCTACGATAAATATCGTACTTAATAGAATAACCATTTAAAATCATAATAGATAATAATTTAAAAAGTAAAAACGTATACTGTATATACTGCATGAAAATTTTCCAGGTGTATTTTTTTATCAATACCTTTCAAAATTCAAAACATTCCTTATAAACTTGTTTGTTTTAAATAATTGTTTGTTTACTTTGAATGATAAATAATTTATCGAATCTAAAAGAATAGTAAAATGAAAAAAGAAATGTATTTTTAAATCATTGCATAAATTTAACCTTACACTGTACAGGGATAGAAATAACAATCAATTAAAGTTGCACCTTAAGCGATATTTAGAAAAAAAGATTTCATATTTATTTCACTTTTGTTTATATATTAAAATATATTTTTTCCTTTTCCTTCTAATAATTTTCTCTAGATAGAAGCAACAGAGTATCATATTATATAATTCAGAAGATACTTCTTTTAACGTATTAGATCATCATTTTCCTGCATTTTTATTACATAATATTACTGATTTTTTCATCATTTGAATAAAAGAATATTATTTTTAGTTAAACAAGGTATTTAGAATTCATTTTACATCAATACTTTTCTTTGAACTATCAAGGGTATTTATATTTATAATAAAAATTTAATTAATACTTGGTTTAACTCAGTGTAAAAATATATTTGTAAAAGAAATAATCGTCTTTGGAAATATAATTAATAGTTTTATATTAAATATATTTTATAAAATGATACGTTGAAATAGAATTATTTTTCTTATGTCATCAAGCATACAGAAACAAGTTAAAGTGTTTGATCAAAATACAAACTCCAGCAAATATATTTTATTATTAGATGTTTGAGAGGTTAAATCTTATAAAAATGTTTACTTTCTTAATGAATGCAGTTTAAAAATTAAGTATTAAGGATCCCAGGAAAATATCTTGATTTCTTAGTAATAGTAATGATAATATCGATAAAATTAAAGCTGGTAGTTTTCAATCTATTAGAAGTCAAATGTGATAATTTTTTTATATTTTTTCGACTTTTAAGAGTCTTATGACCTCTTAAAAATATTTGTACGAAGTCAAAGAGCATAATAATAAGTCAAAGAGCATGTAATACGCATAATCATGTAGCAAATTTAAACTACTATTTCAAATCAGTTTAACTCAAATCTTCATAGAAATTTAAATCACAATTTGATCTTCCTTTGTAGAACAATAATCTACACGCAGGTAATAAATTATTGCAAAAAATAATGTTCTGTATTTGGGATATTAAAAAATAAATAATAAAATTGACAAAATGTAAGGAGGTGACGTAAATATTTTAAGTTCGAATACATATTAAATTAGTTAATGCTTAGTATAAAAATACCGCAGCGGTTGTTCAAGAGTTAACTTACTTTACATCTTAAACATATAAAATTTTAAAGCAGGTTAATATAGATTAAAAGTTAAAAATGTTACTTTAACTATTACATTTTCTGAATTTATTAGAAATTTACATAATTTAGTATTTTTATTTTATAATTTTAATTTTATCATTAAATAATTGATAAATTAAAGTTATCATTTAATTTTACATCTATTTTTTATTTACTTTTCAACACTAATAATTTCTTTCTAATATTATACTTTAAGAAATATATTAAATGTA
The DNA here is from genome assembly GCA_032207245.1 of Pardosa pseudoannulata. NCBI lineage: Eukaryota > Metazoa > Arthropoda > Arachnida > Araneae > Lycosidae > Pardosa > Pardosa pseudoannulata. The sequence goes on along the minus strand of CM063504.1, from coordinate 160,560,539 downwards.
TAAATCTAAGTTAATATATAAAAACGCTTCTTTATTCGTAATCATTTTCATTTTCAAACATTACTTCAAAAATACATTATTAAGACATAAAACCGCAGTGCCATTAAAAACTCTTTCTCTGCATGTCAAAATTCAATCCCCGATGAGAAAAAAAAATTTAAACCGGCATTTTGTCTTCTTAAAATAAGAAGAAATTATTCTTCTTCTCCTAGGCAAAATTAAAATTATTGAAACACTGTACCTATCTCTAATAGAAGTGCTTAAAATCAATCTTCTAACATAACTTCATCACTCGACATCAAAATTAAAGTACAAAATGCATAAATTTATGGACAAATGCCTTGGGAACCGAATATCATTAGCCTAAATTGCTTCTGGATAATTCATAGCTGAAGTATGAAAGACGAAATGGGAAAACGAATACTGAATGAAAAAAAAAATATTAGATTAATTTTCTTGAAAAGAAAATATAAAAGGTAAAGTTCACTGAAAATTATTTTGAACAGATTATTTATACAAATTATTTTGTTTTATTGGAGAATGTGTTAAACGGACAAGATATGACACTTGCATTAAAAACCTATTTTATTGAACATATTTAAATTCATTCTATTTTGTAATTTGATGATAATAAAATGGTACCTATCAAAATGCATTATTTTTCATCAATCGTTTTAACATAAAATGTTTGATGTTTTCGTCAATGTTAAATTCTTAGTTTAAAGTGTTAAAAGAAAGTGTTGAAGAAAATTATTTTAAATACACTTGATAGATATCATAACTGCATAAGGAAACCTGGGCACACTAACAGTTTAATGATGTTTAAACCTGTGATTACATAAACAAATGGTGATTTATAAGCATGGTTACAGAAAATTCATGTATGGCAGCTGACACTTAATCAATTTAGAATAAAATTTATTATTTTTTTTCGTTATTTAAAGGAAAATGAAGATGTTTTAGAAAATGATTGAAACATTAATTCTAATTTGGCTTTAGATTTGCTAAAAAGTCTACTATTTTACAACACTATGTCAAAAAGCAAGTCTTTGATGGCCTTTGTTTATTAAAAACTTGTATGGACTAAGTCAGTTTACTGTGACTTCAAACATAATGCTGAAAACATAACAACGATGTTTGTTCTAAAGGAGTAAAAACGGTTCGAAATTAAATGGTCTAGAAAATGATTTAAGTTCTGATAGAAGTATTAAAAGACATAAATTTAAAATTATTATGTCACAACTTGCTGAATATTATATACGATCAAAATTAAATAATACGTCGAGAAGAAAAATTGGAAACTGGATGTAATCAAGATAGATAAAAAAGTTCTTAATTTCTTGAAAAAAAAATTCTAAACATTTTAACCATTATCTTAATAATAAAATATCAATATATATTCAATATATAATCAATATAAAATCAAGAATTACAGTAAAAGAATAAAACACAGTTTGAATGGAAATAATAAGCTTTCATATTCATACAAGTAAAGCATTTCCTGTATCCATTTTAACTAACTTGAGATATGGTGGGCGAAGCCGTCGATGAAACAGGCTAGAAACTGTTTAATCTAGACTAAATATTTTATTCAGGTGAATAAATTATGTACAGCTCTGTACAGGTTCATTAGATTTCTAAATCTTTTGTGATCTCGTGCTGAAATATCATTCACACAATTATGATGCGTGGGTACTGCGTACTATGTGGCTCGGGCTTCTAAATCACTGGAACAGTTCGCTAATTAGTGCCGGTACGGAACGCTGACACTATCACCCCCTGGCTGACGATTAGTACAGTCGGCTTTCACACCAAGGTTCAAACGCTCAGAGTGCGTATCATGCTGGAGTTCGTGAAGGAAACTCGGGATGCAACACGATCCAAAATGAGAGCAAGGGTCAAGCTCAGCGACCTACTTCTATGCACGAAGTAAAACAAAATAGTAAAATAACAGGAATGGAATCCCAAAGTTTAAAGTCGACTTCTTAGCAAACAGAGACGATGGTGGTCTCTAAAACAAGCAAACTCCGGAAATCGGAGAGACGAGTGGACTCCTTTCGAACTCCACACAAAAGCTCCAAAAGCAACTCTCAAGAAGAAGCCTAAAGAATAAAAAGCCCCGTTTTGGCTCCGCCACTCTTCTTTTATAGCGGTCCCGGTTCAATCCACCCGATTCTTCTTTAATCTTCCACAACCAGGATGATGCAATCTGGCGGTCACTTCCCGCCTGAATCAGCTGTTTCGTTTCCAGATGTGGTTGAAAAGCCGTCTTTAAATCAGCCGACCCAAACAACTTAATTTCCTTTTTCGCTACCGCTAATGGATGCACATGTGGCACTGTAATAATTTACAATCATTTTCCCGAGACTTTTCACTCAATAGTCTCACAAAATCTCAGACGCGCTGTCTCCAGCACCCGGACAGTTTTCAGTTAAGTCCGGGACCTAGTACACAAACGTGTATTGTTAGGCACACCCGTCTCTACCTGCCGCTAACCGTAATTTTCCGAAAGGTCACCTTCCGCTCCTCTTTCGTTAGGGTCATGTAACGGATAATTACACCATACAAAAAATAATACAGATATTTATATTTCATTTCAAAGTTTTCTCGTATAATTATACACTTTACCTGAAAATGTTTTTATATTTATCAAAATTCGTGTTTAGTTGGCAAAAAGGGCATTAGTCCTGTGTACCACAAAATATCTCTCTGTAACACAATTAATAAGTTGATCTAAACTACAAATGTTGTTATATTATGAAAAATTAACACTGAAATTAAATTAAACTAACTCAGACCCCTTTGAAGTTAAAGATCCTTTTACGATCGCTTCGTGAACATATACTGAATCTTGACATTAAGTGGGGTTATTTACATTATTGCATAATCCATTACATTTAGTCTACAGTCTCATGTAAACTTATAGACCGTAACAAAATACATGTTAACTTATATAGACTGTAAATATTCCTCGAAATATGGGGTTTTGACTCAAGCCCTAAATCAATGTTTAAAGAAGACAGTGACCTAAAATTATTTTATGACAAGAAGCGGGCCATAAGGTGAATAAAAATATATTAGAGCTTCTTAGAATATCGCATCATAAATGTAAATGCATATATGCATGTATATGTAAATTTCTATGTGATAGTCTGTAATTTTTCATATTTATAAAGGAAAAAAAGTTTTCCTATTTTATCTTTTAAAAAATAAAAAAACGTGTTACCGAAATATGCAACAAATAATGTTTCAATTATGAAACTTTAAGCTTTTACTGTATGGTATTCACATAAAAATATAAAAAACCGTGTTACCGAAATACGTAATATATAATCTTTGAATTATGAAAATTTAACCTCTTACTGTATGATATTCACATAAAAATATAAAAAAACCGTGTTACCGAAATTCGTAAAACATATAATCTTTGAATTATGAAACTTAAAGCTCTTACTTTATAGTATTCACTAAAAAATATAAAAAACTGTGTTACTGAAATACACAACAGATAATGTTTGAATTATGAAACTTTAAGCTTTTACTGTATGGTATTCACATAAAAATATAAAAAACCGTGTTACCGAAATACGTAATATATACTCTTTGAATTATGAAAATTTAACCTCTTACTGTATGATATTCACATAAAAATATAAAAAAACCGTGTTACCGAAATTCGTAAAACATATAATCTTTGAATTATGAAACTTAAAGCTCTTACTTTATAGTATTCACTAAAAAATATAAAAAACTGTGTTACTGAAATACGTAATAAATAATCTTTGAATTATGAAACTTTAAGCTCTTACTGTATGGTATTCCCATAAAGATATAAAAACCATGCTACCAAAAGACGTAGTATATAATCTTTGAATTATAGAACTTTACGCTCCTACTGTATGGTATTCACATAAAAATATAAAAAACCGTGTTACCAAAATACGTAATATATAACCTATGAATTATGAAACATTAAGCTCTTACTGTATGATATTCACATATGTATACCTAATAACTGCACATATCCCGGAGAGCAAATCACTGTTCTTTGAATTTAGTATTAGATAACATTCTTTAAATTAATAAATTTGAAGGATAAATAAAATCGACTTGTACTAATTGGGGTGATATATAAGTAAAAGCTCATTTCACAAGAAAATATCCTACGTATATTTTTAACCATGTTTATTACATGCCGTTTATTTATTTTATTTTTTTTCTCTAAAAAGGAACAGAGAAGAGAAATATAAAAGAACAGATTTTACAGAAAACTGTAAGTTTATAGATATTTTCTGGAAAATAAATTCATTAAGCTCTACAGCAGACGCCATAATGGAGCTATATTTCTTCATAAATATTTGCAGACAACATAAAGACGTAATTAAATTCTCCGAAGTCATATACAAGACG
>CM063504.1:160483629-160553629 GCA_032207245.1 Pardosa pseudoannulata | reverse complement strand
TGAACACACATATTTGTCTGCTTGAAATTGTGTATTTATATATATATATATATATATATATATATATATATATATATATATATATATATATATATATATATATATATATATATATATATATATATATACATATATAAGGCGATCCTTTAGCAGTTTTATGTAACTTACAGACCTGAATACACTAAAATATGTTTATATCACTAACTTGAAATAAAACTCTTTAAATAACTAAATCATTTCTTTTTGAAAGCTGTAAATGTACACTTATAAATATGTTAATATGTCCGTCGTTTGCCTACTATCATTACAGTATTTTTGTCGAATAATTGCTTTAATTGTAATATAAATTCAATATATAAAGAATATTATTCACTGGCGTATGGTAAAAATGAGGGTTAAAGATATATTTTGTTGATATAAATCAATGGTTCAAATCGTGAAAGAAATATCAATGATATGTACTGATATGTATACATTACACACACATACACACACACACACACATATATATATATATATATATATATATATATATATATATATATATATATATATATATATATATATATATATATATATATATATGCATACAATATATAATATCTCAAATAGATTTTTAGCTTCTTCGGAATTTGCCTTTTTTCATTAAATTTTTTCCATAAATCTCCTTATACATCTATAGATAGTATAGCAAGTTGGGTATTATATTATGAGTTCAAGTACCTTTAAAATTCAAAAACCATTTGTGATATTAAATAATACGATATGTTAGAAACATTTAAATGCAAACCCATTAAAAACCTCGGAGTTATAAAATTAGTAGTCTAATGAAAGGGTAGTCTAAATGTGATAATATTTTGACAATAAGTTGGTATGCGAGTAAATAAAAATGTATTCTCCCAGAAAACAAAATAAGCATGTAGAATTTAAATATTAGAAAAGTTAGAAGCAGAAAACTTCCTTATTAAGAAAGTCGTGACATAATGTAATTTGTTTTTCTTTCTATGTTATCTAAATATTTTTTTATTTGAACTACTTTTCAAAGTGTAAATGCTTATTCTATGAAATACAAATACCGTACATAAAATTAAACAAATTAATCCAAATAAACAAATTACTTCATGGATTAAGTTGTCAACGAATTAATCCCTGTAGTCTTCCAACATATCGGGCAGTTAAACATATTGACAAGTGTTTTTGCACGGGATCTTTTACACTAGATTATTTATTTTATGCTTATGATTAATTGTTGGAAATGTGCTTATAGTTAATGAGGTAACTTGAATTGAAATAACACATTTAGAGTTACAAATATATAAATGCTTACAAAATATTTTGAAATATTTCTGCTCAAGGCAAAATTAATATTAAATTAAGGAATTTTAACATTATAATTTAGCGGCTTGAGCGCAGTAATTTTAATATAAATTTCTGAAGATTTTAGCATTTCTAAAATGTTTTTTTTAATAAAAATGACGAACTATTAATAGAAATATTTTTTAAAATCTTAATTACGTAATTCATATAACACTAATGATGTAATAATAATAGTACTAATAATAATGTAATGTATGTAATAGTAAAATAATACTATTTTTTGGAATCACTCAATAAAATTTGTTTTAAAAGGCAAAAAAATATTTATTGAAGTTCCATAACATACTAGTATTCAGGGTCTCATTAGCTCGCAGGTAACAAGAAAATAGACCGTAGCTCTCCAAACCAAACCATACAATTATTCACGTATTAAGGTTCCTTTTAACCATTTAACGGGCAGTGGTTTCACAGCGAGACCACCTATTAAGACTTTTTTCTCTCCGTTTTAAAAACAACAAAATGTTTTGTTTTTTTTTTCGATTTTCTGTGTTATTGACTCTTTGATGTAGTAATAGATAATAGAATTTTGCATAATTTACATTTCCCATTGAAATATAATAGTTTAAAATTGCTTTATTAAAAAATCTCGAATTTGATTTTTCTCCTTATGACTTCAAGCCTAACGATGGCCGATTGGTTAGGGTGCTGACCTTCGGTGCCAGAGTTCGTGGGGTCGAATCTCATTATGGCATGGATGTTCGTAGCAGTTCGGAATCGGCTTTAAGCTGTATGTCCCAATTTCCTTAGCTCTCGTGCTGCAAAAAGTAGACCGTAGCACTCCAAACCAAACCTTATGACTTCAATTAAAAACACCTACCCTGAAGAATTGTGTAGTTATCTATTTGTTACATTATTTTTTGTGATAATTATACATTGTTCTTCCAATGTAATTAATTTAAAAGAATTCTTTTTTTCATGCTGTAAAAGGAAAAAAATTCACAATTATTCCTCCCCCCATAAAAAAAATTCCCGCTTTCAAGGAAATGAAAAAATTGTTTTTATATGGTTCCTATTTATAAACTTCACATACAATGTTTAAAACCTAATCCTAACCTAATTCCGTTAAATCTGAAAGAATTTTTAATCGTGAGCTTTAAAGGGTTAAAATAATCATTGTTCATAGGATTCTGACTGCAATATACTATAGAATATTAATCATGAAAATATAGTTTAATTCTTTAATTGTTTCGAAAATGTTTAAAAAGTGCAATTAGCATAAGTGTTGTTTAATATATATGTATGTAAAGTTAGTTATTATTATAAAATATAAGCACTGCTTTCTGATATTTTCGTTATTACAAGGAACCCTCAATAAATTTGAGATTAAATACCTTAAAATTTAAAATAAATAGTATTTTAAAAAACAATTCTGGTAATATATTATTTATACAAGATTATATTTCCACTCAAGGCAGTTTGTATGTCAGTCGTACCATATTTACTCTTAGTGTAAATGAAATGATCTATGTTTTTTCCAGTATTAAGGATTCTGATTTCTCAGTATCGGACATACAATATCGATTCCCAATTCAAATCCATTAGCTGAATTACGAAGGGTTTTTTCCGTATTTTGTAACAGAGCGGTTACCTCACATATAACGCTTTTTAGCAAATTTATCGTTTATATATCCGAAGAATATCTACCAAAATTAGCAAGTACATATTTGTTTAAATATTTTATTTGTTAATTTCTAATATGTATACAATTTTAGTAAATATTAAATAGTTCTTATAAAAGTGTATTTAAATCTTCTCAAAACCCTTAAACCTTCAAAATATTCAATTTTTCAAAAATATATATGTTGTAGAATGAGATTTTCTACTCATTTAAAAAGACCAAAAAATTCCGTTTAGTTTATAAGTTATTAATAAAAATATAAAAGACGTTTTTGTGATTTCTGCGATTGGCAGTGGGTTTTCTTTATTTTTCTCAGAATGCAAATTTTTAATGTTGAGATCAAGATTTCTCGAAACCTATTTAATATTTTTGCAAGAAACTTTCAGCCTTTCAATATATTTTTTGTTATTGAACTAGAATCATTGCTATGAGACAAATAACTTTCTTTTGGTTTAGATATTTAAGTACATGTCAACTTATAACCCAAAAGAGATAAAATTGTAAACATGTTTTAAACATAAAAATATGCTTAAACTTATATTTTTAATTAAATTCAAATTTTGAAGCGTGTTCTTCATTAAAAACTTAAAATTTAACATTTGTATGCAAAATATTTCTTGTATGCATGTTCGCAAGTGAGAACAGTTTTAATGAATAAAAAAATCAAGTCATAAGTATATATTTTTAAAAATATTTTTATTATTTTTAGAAGTATTTAAGGTTTGTTTATTAACGAGATATATAACAAGGTTCAGAAAAAAAATCAGACATTTTGGTATGAAAGAAAAGAATTTATGGAAAGTTGAATATAGTAACAAAATAATGGAATCTTTATGTTTAACACAGCTGAGATCAGTGAAGAAAATGAAATTTAACTCTTTGTAAATAAAAAATGAAGTTCAGCTAAAAATATTTTGAAACATAAGAAAATTTTTCATCAGTCTTATTAACAGTAATGAAATTATAACACTCTTTTTCTTCATTTAATAAGTTTTCTAATAATTAGACATCCAATAGTAGTCTCCCATTTGAATACAGTTTACTAGTTATCTAGTAGTCCTTCTGATCCTATACATTATTTTAATAATTTCATATCAGAAATGGAAACTTACAGCGATAAGAAGAGCTGAACTTTGTATTCACTTGTATAAAGTATGCATACAAAATTTTTCACCAGTCTTATTAACTGTAATTAAATTATAAAACTCTTTTTATTCATTTAATAAGTTTTCTAATAATTAGAGCTCTAGTAGTATCTTTCATTTGAACACAATTTACTAGTTGTCTAGGAGTCCTTCTGATCCTATACATTATTTTAATAATTTCATATCGAAAATGGAAACTTACAGCGATAAGAATAGCTAAACATTGTATTCACTTGTATAAAGTATGCATAAAAAATTTTAAACCAGGCTTATTAACTGTAATTAAATTATAAAACTCTTTTTATTCATTTAATAAGTTTTCTAATAATTAGAGCTCCAGTAGTATCTTTCATTTGAATACAATTTACTAGTTGTCTAGGAGTCCTTCTGATCGATACATCGATACATCGACTCCATACATCGATAAAAAAGAGCTGAACATTATATTCACTTGTATAAAGTAAAAATTTGAAATTTATTAAGAAACACAAATGTTTTTAGATATATATTTAAAAATTTAAAGATTTTTTGCTTTATTAATTGAATCTCCAAAGAGGAATCGGGTTATAAAACATTAGCGTAACTCTGTTAACTATCGAAGTCAGTTGTGGCTGTTGCTCTTTATTGTTCATATTTGTGGGCAAGAACTCCAAAGTTAAAAGAAGAATTAACTATATAAAACACAAACAAAATAATAGCAAATAATTTGCCAGATTTTTCTAGATTTAAAGGAAGAGTTTAATCACCCTTCCCTCTCTTTAAAAACTCTAATGCATAGCTTAATGCACAGCAAACACATTGTATTGTGTGTAACATAAACAGAAAGCACTGGATTTTTCCTCTATCCCGGTTGAGATCGATAAAATATCCTTGAAGACCAATTTATGGAATGTAGACAGGACACTGAAAGGAAAATAACACCTTTGACGCCATTCAATGCCCACAATATTCAATATGATGGAGATAGTATTTTTTGCAATTATTTTTTTCAAATTTCACTTTGGGTGTCTAATATCGTAAATTAACGTATTCTTATAATATCTGAAGTATTTTAAGAGTATTTTTATTTTTCAATATATATATACAAATTGTAAACATTACTTGGTGACAATTTGGAGATCACTTGTACAAAAATAGAGCCAAAAACTTGGCGGACAGACCCCGGAACAGGGATTCTACCAAAAAAGCTCTTGAAATAACAATATTTTGGGCCAAAAGAAAATACATTTATCACTATTTTTAGAAAAGAAAATGAAATAACTTCAGAAATATGACTTGTATTATTAGTCTTTTAGAAATTATTAGAGAAAACAGTTAACAGACCAACTTTTTGGAGGCCTTCAAGCTTAACTAATTATTGTTTCAATCCTAATGACATAGCCAGTGCTTCAACAGAGAGGTGCTTCACAGATCTAAAACGATCCAGTGCGTTTTAGGTAGCATTATGAATGATGACTACTCGCTCTTCCTATGTTTTTAACTGAAAAACACATGATAAATGCATAACTAAATATAATAATACTCTTAATGACTTGTTCGTATTACAATTAAAATTAATTTTACAAAATTTATACTTGACTATTTAATTACCTTTTGGAGTATATAATTAAACATTATGTCAAATAATTAACTTAAAGTAAGCAATATAAGATAAGAAAAGAATTAATAAGTCACTAACTGCCACTCTACTACCTAGAGACAAAAAGATTTCACTCCTTATATGGTCCGTTTACCAATCAACTCTTTGTTCTACACAGTACAAGTTTAACAATTATTTTAAACAATTGGAAAAATAGTCATAATCCTCTGCAGCAAGAATATAATGGTAATCATTTCATATTTTCTATGGCATCATATTTTCAATGACCTTAACAAAAATACTTCACTACTTATACGTTGCGTTTACCACTCAACACTTTGTGCTACACAGTAATAAGTTGAAAAACTGTACTACACTTTACAATTATAAAAATCATCCCAATCCACTGCAAGAATATAATGGTAATCATTTTATATTTTTCTAACGCTACATGTTAACTAGCAACCTCAACAAAAAGGCTTCACTCCTTATACGGTACGTTTACTACTCAACACTTAGTGGTACACGGTAATAAATTTAATAATTGTACTACACTTTATAATTTGGAAAATAGCCATAATCCACTGCAACAAGAATATAATGATAATCATTTTATATTCTTATAACGCACCTTGATACATGCAGTTATTGCTTTTAAAAAAATGACACTGCAAATTGAAAATAAATAATTAATATCTAATTTATATTGTTGTGCAATTGTCTTGAGCAATAAATCTAATACTCCGTACTTACACAGTAATACGTTTAAGAACTGTACTACGCCTTACAATTTGGAAAATAGCCACAATCCACTGTAGCAAAAGTATAATGATAAACATTTTATATTTCTATAACACACCTTGCTACATGCAGTTATTTCTATAAGAAAATGAAACTGCAAATTGAAAATAAATAATTAATATCTAATTTATATTGTTGTAGTGTCTTTAGCAATAAATCTAATACTCTTACAAGGTAATAAGTTTAAGAGCAGTACTATGTTTTACAATTGGGAAAATAGCCACAATCTACTGAAGTGTGAATATAATGATAATAATTTTATATTTTTTAACGCACGTTGCTACATGTTTTTTCTATAAAAAATGAAACTGCAAATTGAAAATAAATAATTAATATCTGATTTATATTATTGCTGCTTCTTTAGCAATAAATCTAATACTCCTTACTAAAGTAATTATAAAAGCCGAACTTTAGATTGTTTATTTATAAACTATCTCCGTCTTTCCTAAATTATAATAAAATGCAATGATGTTGTCATTATTAAGGATACAGGAGGAAAGTATTGTGCGTGTATTAGAATCATTCATTAGACCTTCATTTATGTATCCAGAATGTCAATTAAATCTCTGTTCCACCCCATTAAAATTTCATAATTCATGAATATCTTAAATTAGGACTACACATGTCGGAACAGCGTTCGGTCATAATGAATATAAGATGCTTTGCTTTCGAGAGAGATGGATTCGAGGAAAACGACAAACTAGAGTTTCTTTTAATTATTTCAAATGACGTATTGTTTAAAGTCATTAGAAATGACAAATGCAGCTCGGTAAGTAGCATAAATGGATTACTGTTTACATCATCACTTTGATGCACAGTTTCGAAACCTCAAAATCATTTCCATTAGGGCTAATGGTATGATTTTTAAAAGGGAATGTTGCAAAATGAAGAAGAAAATAAATAGTATGCGGAACTCGTAAATTTTCTTGAATGTCACGCAATATGATTTTGATTTATTACAGCAACGTAATAATATAATAACATCTTAGAAAGACCACACTATAACAATTTAAAAATTTTTTAGTAACTGAACAAGCTTTCTTTCAAAGCCTCAATCTTAAGTCTTATTTTAAGTATAAGGTTTTCATTATGTCAAAACTATATAATAATTAGAAAATATTTCCTATGAAGTTCATGTATATCTTTCATCTATAGAGAATGTATACAGGAATCTGTTACTGTTTCACAAATGGCAAATTAGATGACCTAATACACATTATAAGGACCGTATAACGTAATTTATTTTTCAGTTGGCTTAAACTTACTGAACCTCTATTTTTATTGGTTGAATTTCAAGATATACTAAGAATGGGGAAGAAATAGCATTCTATTAACTTCCATTCTAAAAGAAAAAGAAGCGTGACCACTCATTTATGTTAAATGTACTAGATATTTTACAAGAACAACCTGAACAGATAGAAATGCAATACGATATTTGATACAGACGAAGTACAATAATAATCGACAATAATAAATATATATATATATATATATATATATATATATATATATATATATATATATATATATATATATATATATATATATATATATATATATATATATATATATATATATATATATATATATATATATATATATATATATATAATATATATATATATATATATATATATATATATATATATATATATATATATATATATATATATATATATATATATATATATATATATATATATATATATATATATATATATATATATATATATATATATATATATATATATATATATATATATATATATATATATATATATATATATATATATATATATATATATATATATATATATATATATATATATATATATATATATATATATATATATATATATATATATATATATATATATATATATATATATATATATATATATATATATATATATATATATATATATATATATATATATATATATATATATATATATATATATATATATATATATATATATATATATATATATATATATATATATATATATATATATATATATATATATATATATATATATATATATATATATATATATATATATATATAATATATATATATATATATATATATATATATATATATATATATATATATATATATAATATATATATATATATATATATATATATATATATATATATATATATATATATATATATATATATATATATATATATATATATATATATATATATATATATATATATATATATATATATATATATATATATATATATATATATATATATATATATATATATATATATATATATATATATATTATATATATATATCTATATATATATATATATATATATATATATATATATATATATATATATATATATATATATATATATATATATATATATATATATATATATATATATATATATATATATATATATATATGAATATATATATATATATATATATATATATATACAGATATATATATGATACGTCGGAAGTAGACAAGAGGAATTTGTTTAGGTAAGCCACGCCAAAAAGCTCTTTTTAGTGGGTAGTTGGGCTAGTAACACTCTCCACACTTGTCGTTCATAATATAAGAACAAAGAATATCTAAATGGCTTAGCCATAGAGAGTAGAAATACAATGAAGATTTTTATAGACGATCCAATATGTGTGTCCCATGCCTTGATTACTATTAAAGTGTCATATGTGTGTGTATGTTTGTGTTTGTGTGATTGCGTGCTTTTATTTTGGAATGCCGTAAAAGTACCATTATAATATTGTGGTTGTTATTTTTGATGCCACTCGGATAAAGCAATCACGATGAGCCATACGCTATTGGTATTATGTCAAATGTTTGAGCCTTTCGTATTATTGAGCACCGTCAAGGTGAAAGGATAACTTTGCTCATGTGAGTCGTCTTAAGTTTGAAGAAAGAACGTAGCAGAAGACTCGTAGACTTGGCCTGCCAGCTTAAGACGTATTGATAGAGAACTTAGACATTGTGAACATGAACATATTTTACGTTCCTCAGTCCTTTCACTCCCACGGCGGATGTCAGGACGGCTAGGACTACGAACTCGCAACTCCCCAGTTAGAGATCATTTCCTTTTGAGACTGAACTACCGTGGCTTATACTTTACAATATTTAAACTACTTACCCTAAAATTTCATTCTGCCTTTGTACAATCCCCAATAAATTTTGCAAACTACAAAACAACTGAAAAGGCCTAGATAACTGACCTTTAGTAACCTTGTTTGTTTGTTTGCCCTCAAACTTCTATTCATTAACAAATTATTGAATATCAAACCGATTATCAGATTCTACCTTATATCGAAACATTTTTTACGTAAGTATTTGTAACCTTTCCTCCTGTTAAACAAAACACTTAGTAAAACGTGTTTCGAGTAGTATGGCATAAAGTCTGCCCCTATGTGTTTGTGAACCATACGGGCAAACCTTTTACTCAGGAGTTCACTCTTTCGATAAACGTTTGTTTACAAACTTCAAAACAACTGAATAGATCCCGATTTCTGACTTTTAGTAACCTTGTTGTGTATTTGCCCTCAAACTTCTATTCATTGACAAATTACTGAATATCTACGATGATTATCAGATTCCATTTTATATCGGAATATTTTTACGTAAGTATTTGTTGCTTTTCCTCGTGTTAAACAAAACACTTAGTAAAACGTATTTCACGTGTAATGGCATAAAGTCTGTCTTTCTGTGTTTGTGAACCATACTGGAACACATTTCACTCAGGAACTTACTCTTTCGATACGCTTTTTCTTAATTAAAATATGCAAATTGGATCTAATATAAAATTGTGGTTTTTTGTAACTTTAAAGAGTAACCTATTTATTCCACTTTATTTATACATAAACAATTCCATTATATATGGAACCATATGGAAGTATGCACAATCATTTCTTAAATTATTTTTAAATATAAAAATGTATTTCTTTATAACAGAATGGAAATACATAATTTGTTTGTTTAAGAGAAGGAGACATTTAGAATTTCATACAAGAGGAAATTGATCTGAATCGAAGTCAACACACGGAAATATTATAATGATATATTATACCACGATGGCTATAGATCTAAATATCTAACTTCCCAAACATAAAGCTAATGACTGACATCCATTCAATCTGTAACCATTATATCAAGTGCAACAGTATATATAAACGCATTCAGAATGTTCTATGAAGATTAAAGATTAAGTAAATAGTGTTAATATTCTCCAAGACCCTATTAACTGTAATATTTAATGAATGAACATAGATATAAACATGTTACATGTTAAAAATGCATTTATATGTTTAATTTCTATACGTTATTTCTAAAATAAGGAATGCATTAGTATAAATAATATCTTAACTATTTCAACTTTTCTTAATCATATAAAAAAGTTAAAAATAAAATTTTAAAAATCTTCAAAATTTTTCTCTTGTACAATTTTTTTTAACTTTCTTTATTTCTTCGGTTTAATTGTGAAAATATAATGAAAAACATTTATTAATTTTCAGTGAAATAAGTTTTAATTACATAGAAAGATTATAAGTACACAATTTTCAAATGCTGTGATTTTATGTTTAAAGACTCTAATATCGCAAATATAATGCAAAAAGTTTAACTACATAGAAAGATTATAGATATACAATTTTCCAATGCAGTGATTTTATGTTTAAAGAGTATAATATCGCAAATATAATGATAAAAGTTTAACTACATAAAAAGATTATATGTATACAATTTTGAAATGCAGTGATTTTATATTTAAAGACTCTAATATCGTAAATATAATGCTAAAAGAGGATCTCACTTAGAACTATTGCATTAAATGCATCTACATGCATGAAAAATAATCTACGAGGAATAAAAAATAAATAAATACCATTAATAATAACAATGACATTATTTTAAAAATCTCCGTATGATAAATATAAAAACCTCTATGTTAGATGTAAGAAAATGACTTTATATGTTTTGTAGCACACGTTTTCTAAATTAATAAAAGACTCGGGATAGGTAATTTCATAAATATTTCAAAACCCCTAACACGTTTATAAAAAAGTTTAATAACAGGGGAGGGTAATTATTTTGATCAATGAGAGATTATCAAATACCAAATATACATATGGTAATATAGATACAATATAAATAATTATAGAATTTTTATATTTGATAATTACCTACTCTTGCACGTTACTTTTAGGTATTTTTTGAAGAAAAATGTGCTTTACATTTTGATAGTGTTACTATTGATTGATTAACTCTTTCTTCTTTATCATTAGACTATGGGTTGGTAATCTGAAATAAATAATGTTTAACAAAATGTTTTGTAAGATTTATTTTTACATTGGAAGAAGTGAATGTCCTATTGCAATCAGTGCTAAGTTATTCAGAGATCTCTATTTGAAATATTTATTTTCGACAATTAGCTTAGGATTTTGATGTTACACGTTTAGAGGAATTTGCCTAGAAATATTTTGCTGCGTGATCGTTAACTACTTTTTAATATATATTTCAATAATCGGTAAATTTATGGTAATATCTTCAAATGTGTTCCAAATATATGCATTGAAAATAACTGAAAATTTTCAATTCCTTGTGTAAAGTAAAGAAAATATTTTAATACAAAGTGAAGTTTCAAATCTTTCCAAAGGAACTAAATTTTATCAAAGACTACCTTATTATACTACAAGCTGTATGAATTTCATATGTACCAGGAACTAAGGCTAATTAAATATATATGTAGACATAGAAAGAAAAATACACATATTGTTACATAATCAGAGAAATGCTAACACTATTTTACTTTTATAGCTATATGTTTCTGTTTTATATATTTATGTATGTAGGTTAGTAATATATCTTACATTCCTTATCAAGTTACTCCAAATGTTTAAAATATATAAAATCGTTAGAGTATAGTAACACTTTCCTTTAAATTCATATAATTTTGAAAGTTTCTCCCTCCTTATGCATTAGCCCTGATATAAATAAACATCTCCAATGAATTTCAATTCTTGACTAATGACCTTGCTACTCTTGTTCTGTGTCTACATTCATTAACATTTCTGAACAGTATTCAACGCTGGAACTAACTTGCTATGGTAATTAATCATAAAAGGGAGTAATTATGAATTATCAGAGTAATTGATGATCCTCTATTCTCCAATTATATTTAGGTATTTTATAATTTTAAAATATAATTTACCAGCAGAGTGTCATATTAGTGTGATATTAGGAAATAAGTCAATCGATTACCTAAATAAATATCCTGGTTAAATTACTTTTAAGGAATTATATTTTAAATCTGCACTGTTGGCATGTATACAATCACTTTCTTGAGAAAGAAAAACTAATTCAGGCAAGAAATTATTATTTATAAACCCTTTAAAGAACTGGTTAAATTAACTTCATATGACCTTAAAGAACAAAATGACCACACAACGAGAAAACAAGCTGGAAGCGATCCACTTTCTTCAGAAATTAAAACTACTTCAGGCTAGGAATTATTATTTATAAACCTCTAAAGAACTGGTAAAATACTTTCATATACCCTTAAAAAATAAAGTGATTAGATAACAAGAAATAAAGCTTGACGTTATCCACTTTCTTGAGAAAGTAAAACTGCTTCATGCTAGAAATTTTTAATTATAAACCTTTAAAGAACTTGTAAAATTCCTTCATATGCCCTTTAAGAGTAAAATTATTAGGTAATGGAAGAGCAAGCTTAAAGTGATTCACTTTCTTGAGAAAGTAAAACTGCTTCATGCTAGAAATTTTTAACTATAAACCGTTAAAGAACTGGTAAAATACCTTCATATGCCCTTAAAGAGTAAAATGATTAGGTAATGGAAAAACAAGCTTGAAGTGATTCACTTTCTTTAAAAAGTAAAACTGCTAAATGCTAGAAATTATCATTATAAACCCTTAAAAAACT
Source organism: Pardosa pseudoannulata (assembly GCA_032207245.1). NCBI lineage: Eukaryota > Metazoa > Arthropoda > Arachnida > Araneae > Lycosidae > Pardosa > Pardosa pseudoannulata. The sequence continues at coordinate 160,540,155 of CM063504.1, read as the reverse complement.
GGCAAAATTCTTTCACATGTCCTTAAAGAAAAAAATTAATAGACAAGGGGTAAACAAACTTGAAGTGATCCCCTCTTTTTGAGAAATTAAATTTTATTCATGCTAGAAATTATTATTTATAAACCTTTAAGGAACTGGTAAATTACCTTCATGTGCCCTTAAAGAATAAAATGATAAAACAAGAGAAAAACAAACTTGAAGCGATCCACTTCCTTGAAAAAGTAAAACTGCTTCATCTAAAAAATTTTAATTAGAAATCATTAAAGAACTGACAAAATACCTTCATGTGCCCTTAAAGAATAAAATGATAAGACAAGGGGAAAACAAGCTTGAAGCGATCAACTTTCTTGAAAAAGTAAATCCGCTTCATGCTACAAATTTTTAACTAGAAACCATTAAAGAACTGAGAAAATATCTTCATATGATCTTAAAGAATAAAATGAGTAGACAAGAGGAATATTAGATTGAAGCGATCAACTTTCTTGAAAAAGTAAATCTGCTTCAGGCTAGAAATTTTTAAATAGAAATCCTTAAAGAACTGGCAAAATACCTTCATATGCTCTTAAAGAATAAAATAATCAGACAAGGAGAAAACAAAATTTGAAGTGATCCACTTTTTTGAGAAATTAAAACTGTTTCATACTAGAAATTATTATTTATAAACCCTTAAAAAACTGGCAAAATACCTTCATGTGCCCTTAAAGAATAAAATGATAAGACAAGGAGAAAATAAGCTTGAAGCGATCAACCTTCTTTGAAAAGTAAATCCGCTTCATGCTAGAAATTTTTAACTAGAAACCATTAAAGAACTGAGAAAATATCTTCATATGATCTTAAAGAATAAAATGAGCAGATAAGAGGAATACTAGATTGAAGCGATCAACTTTCTTGAAAAAGTAAATTTGCTTCAGGCTAGAAAATTTTAACTAGAAACCCTTAAAGAACTGTCAAAATACATTCATATGCTCTTAAAGAATAAAATAATCAGACAAGGAGAAAACAAACTTGAAGTGATTCACTTTTTTGAGAAATTAAAACTGTTTCATACTAGAAATTATTATTTATAAACCCTTAAAAAACTGGCAATATACCTTTATGTGCCCTTTAAGAATAAAATGATTTTACAAGGTTAAAACAATCTTGAAGTGATTCAATTTATAAAGAAAGTAAAACCGCTTTATAGTAGAAATTATTATTTATAAATCCTTAGAGAACGGGCAAAATACCTTCAGATGCCCCTAAAAAATAAAATGACAAGACAAGGGGAGAACAAGCTTGTAGCAGTCCATAGATACTAAATGAGTTAAAATGAAAATCAAATGGTTACTTATTATCAAAGTTTATTCGAAACTTCGATGAACAGATCCGTATGTTCAACATTTTTTTACAGTTGTAAAAAAAATGGTGTTTAAGTCAGAACATTAGACAAAGTTGAGAAAAATTTTTGTCAATGCAATGAGTGGAAAGGATATGTTTTCTATAATTAACCCTTTGCACTCTAGGGTTTCGTAGCCGAGCCATTTAAAATTTGTCTTCAAACTCGAGAGATCCTCTACGCAGACAATGCAAAATAATTAGTTTTTTACGATTTGTTTTCGCTCTTATGTTAAAAACTGAAAATTATACTTGGAACCCTCGAGTTTGACGACAAATTTTAAATGCCTCAGCTCCACATCCCTCAATTGCAAAGGATTAATATACTAGTAAATGTTAACAATACATCTATGGATAAAAGGTCCTGAAATTCTTACTTTAATTAGATATATTTTTCAATCTCTTTTAAAGATTTAAAATAAATATTACCACCTTGTGGTTTTAGTATGATGTTCATCCAATCAAGTAGCCATTTTTGATCGAAAGAATAAAGCCCTAGTCTCCTTTCTTGTCTTCATTTAATTCCTTAATATATAAAATTCCCGCTTATAACAGTATTCGAAAAGCTTTCTAATGTCATATAATATCTCTATTCTTATCAATGAATTAAAAAAGATTTTCAGCATTTTGCAGTCTGAATTCTTAAAATCTTGGGTAGACATTTTAGTCGTATTGAGTGAAAAACGAGGTTACTTTTGCCTCAACTTTTAACTCTCTGACACAGAAAATTCCTGCTTAAATACGCTTTAAGTTTCTAGTCTATTTAGATAATAGTTTTTATCCTTCTATTTATAAATTAAACAAAAATTGTTAGGATTTTTAGCAACGACTCAAAGAAAGTAACTTATGACAGAGGAAAAAAGAAGATCGAAATTATTGTGAACATTGCAGCATTGGTCTTTACATGTTTCCATGTAATGAATTGTACTGTAATAAAGAAAATTTCACTAATTAAAGTTATTTTCAAATAAAAGATTTATACATATTTATAAAACACTTATGTGTTTATTTAATTTTATTTAAACTCTGAGAAAAAAAAATATGTTTGCTTAAGCATACTTTTAATTTAAAATTTTGAAACTACCTTCATTTAATATTTTTTATTAATCAACCGTTTAATAATTCAAAGTAAATTTAGATATTTTATGTATTATGAATTAAACTTGCTTGGCATTTTTAATAAAAATATTTGTATATATATATATATATATATATATATATATATATATATATATATATATATATATATATATATATATATATATATATATATATATATATATATGTCTTCATAGTTTTAACGAAAAATATCTAAAACACCTTGAGACATATGGTCAAAATAGATCATAAATAAGAATGTAATTATATTAATATATATTTTATTAATATATATATATTTTAATATATTCTATAAATGAAAGTAATAAATGTTAATAAAGATATGAAACTTTTATTAAATATTTTTATTTGCAACATGAATTTTTTAATACTATAGTAGCACTGATTTTTTTTTACGTTTTAGATGTTAGCCTACACAAAAATATAAATGCATTATACAACAATCACAGTGTAATTGCTAAAATTGGGAAGAGTGCCTAAATCGTTGACTTCTTATTTCGGAAATATGGGTTTCACATTTTATGTTAGATATTATAAAGTAGATTTTAGACATTTTCTAAATTTTACTGAACGAAGGAAAATTTACAGCATTTTTTAAAAATTTCGCTGTTTACTTTCTTTTACATATGAGTTAAATGTCCATTAAATCGACACTTAAAAACGAAAATGGTAATTTGAAAAACATTTTGTAAAACACCAGACCAAACGATGGTTTAATGGCTATATCCCTGTTCTTTGATACCAAAGTTTATAGTTAAAAATCCTACTGCTGCCCTAGATGTTTTCGTCTGTTTGATTCGGCATTAAGTACTACGACCTGGTCTTATTAATCATGTAGTAAAACAATAGACTGTAATGCTAAAAACCAACTAATTGAGCATCAAAATAATTACGACATAACCGAAAAATAAGTTATGTCTTTGAAACAGATTTTCAAATCTGACTTCGAAATAAAGTGAAATTTTTCTTGTATATTTCTCAGTATAAATTTTAGAATATTTATTACAAGAAATTACAAACAAAATCTATAGATGGGAAGGATACAAATTAAAATAGTTCATTCAAATTGACAATCAAGGAGTACATAGGAAACATTTTAAGAAATACCAAAATAAGTGTTATTTCACTCAAAGAATTTTCTACATTCATTATTATCATTAAAAATGCATTAAAGGGCATCATTTATTTTTCTGTTTAACGATATGTCGGAGATAGCATTCTTAACCTCTTCTCATTTCCTGCAACTTGGAAAGGAAAACTTTAATTACTTTGTAATTTTGTTGAGATCGCAAATAAAAGCATCTCAAGTAAGATTAAATAAAATAGTACATAATAGATCGATGATCTTGTCTTATACCTCGATTTGGAAGCAGTAAAAGTTCATATTCATCATTTAAATCGTAAATCTCTTTAATTCTTCAATAATTTTGAGGATTTAACTGTTGATGATTTTCTTTTACAGTAAAAAGTAGAGCTGATTAAAATTTCAAAAAAAAGGCAGTATATTAAGTACATAGCGATCATGTTCTCTCTTAAAAATATAGTTATATCTATTTTTAGTTTAATATTATTAAGTTTTATGTCTTAAAAACTATATTAAACCTAAATGCTAAACATAGTGATTGTAAATATGTCAGTTTGTTTTTATAGGTTCTATCATTTCAGTTTTATATTAAAATTTTTCCTCTTATATATTGTGCTTTTTCAGATACCATTAATTAAGGATGAGAGAGAAAATACTAGACTAGATGGACAACCTTAAGAATTAATTAACATCAGATGAAATTTCAACAATTATTTTTACTTTAAATACAAAAACTAGATTTCTAACATGACTTTAAAATATATCCACGGGTATCACGATGAAAAGTAGAGTTTTATATAATTCGAACTAAAATGAATTGTAAATAATTTTGCAGAATTTTCTTTGGAGCTTGTTAGAAAAAAAAAATGTTATTTTTGACATTTTTCTTGTGAAACGTAATAGTGTGTCAAATAAACGAAAACCATATGAAAACTATATATTACTGTTCTATGTTTATGATCTGGTCTGTAGTAATCACAAGAAGTAAAAAATAACGTTGTGATTTACAGATCTTTGTATTCTAAAATAATTACTATATTAATAGTAATTTATGTATCACCTCCTTAGTTATTAAAGGAGCATATATCTTACCATAGAATATATTTGAGTCATTTATTTTAAAATACGTTGTTCTTAAATGGAATTTATGAGGAAACAATTTCGCAACGTGCTTTAATTATTACCTAAGCTAGATAAAATTCAAATGTGTGTGTAACCTAGATATTTCTAAATACGAAATGTAATAAAAACCATTAACCTTTGAAATTTTAAATTTACTGTCTTGATTTAAACATGTTTAAACAAAATGTGTTGTTTAACTGATTTTCAAATAACAACTGAGTCTGTGATTTGAATGCAGTTTCCAGTTTAATGAGGTATTTTTAATGCTAGTGTTTAAATTCTTATAAATTTTACTATGTGGAAATAACTGTTGAATACTTTCTTTTGACATAAAAAGTAGAGCTGATTAGAATTTCAAAAAAAGCAGTATTTTAATACACAGCGGACATTTTATCTCTTAAAATTGTGTTCATATTTATTGTTAGTTTATATTGTCTTAAAAACTATAATAAAACTAAATGCTAAATATAGTGATTGACGTATGTCAGTCTATTTTCTGTGGGTACTCGTATGTCTATTTTATATTGAACTCTTTTATCTTATGTATTGTTCTGTTTCAGATACCATTTATTAGGGATGAGACAGAATATACTAGACTAGATAGTCAAACTTAAGCAATAATTAATGCTTGAAGAAATTTCAATAATTATAACCTTAAATACAAAAACTAGATTTCTAACCTGACTTTAAATTATATCCACGAGTAGTACAATGAAAAGTAGAGTTTACTATAATTCAAACTAAAATGAATTGCAAAAAATTGTACAGAATTTTCTTTATAGCTTGTTAGAAAAAACAAATTGTTATTTTTGGAACTCTATGCGTGAATGTAATAGTGTGTCAAATAAAGGAAAACCATATGAAAACTATATATTACTGTTCTGTTTTTATGATCTAGTCTGCAGTAATGACAAGAAGTAAAAAATAACGTTGAGTTATTTTATACTTTTTTTAATTCTAAATTTCTTTTGTATTCTATTTTGTATTCGTTTCTATTCTAAAACAATTACTATAATATTAGTAATTTATGTATCACCTCGGTAGTTATTAAAGGAGCTCATATATTATCTAGATTATGTGTGAGACACTTGTTTCAATACTTTGTTCTTAAATGGAATTTATGAGGAAACAATTTTAAAATGTTCTCTAATTATTACCTAAGCTAGCTAAAACTTAAATGTTTGTGTATCCTGGATATTTCTAAATAATAAATGTAATAAAAGCCATTAACTTTTGAAAATTTACATTTACTGTCTTGATTTAAACATGTTTAAATAAAATGTATTATTTTACTGTTTTTAAAATAACAACTAAGTCTGTGGTTTGAATGCTGTTTCTAGCTTAATATATCATTTCTCATGTTAGTATCTAAATTATTATAAATTTTACTACTTGGAAATAACCGTTGATGACTTTCTATTGTCATAAAAAGTAGATCTAATTAGAATTTCAAAAAAGACAATATTTTAAGTACACGATGAACATGTTATCTCTCAAAATTGTTTTCATATCTATTGTTAGTTTAATATTGTCTTAAAAATATATTAAACATAAATACTAAATTTAGTGATTGTAAATATGTCAGTCTATTTTCTATGGGTCCTCGTATTTCCATTTTATATTAAACTCTTTCATCTTACGTATTGTTTTGTTTCTGATACCATTTAGTAGGGATAATAAACTGGACTAGATAGACAACCTTAATCATTATTTAATGGTTGAAGAAATTTCTATAATTATAACTATAAATACATAAACTAGATTTCTAAACTGACTTTATAATGTATCCAAGAGTAGAATGTTGAAAAGTAATGTTTGATATGATTCTTACTAAAATGAATTGTAAAACAGTTTACATGATTTTTTTTTGAGCTTCTAAGAAAGGAAATTGTTATTTTTGGTACTCTTTGTGTAAAAAGTAATAGTGTGTAAAATAAACAAAAACATAAGGAAACTATATATTACTTCTATGTGTGTATGATCTGGTCTGCAGTAATGACAAGAATGAAAATATAACATTATGTGTTACAGAGTTTTGTATTCTAAAACAATTACTATAATAACAGTAATTTCTGTATCACCTCCTTAGTTATTAAAGGAACTCATATATTACCATAGAATATATTTGAGACATTTATTTTAAAATACGTTGTTCTTAAATGGAATTTATGAGGAAACAATTTTAACAAGTTCTCTAATTATTACCTAAGGTAGATAAAATTCAAATGTTTGTGTATCCTGGATATTTCTAAATACTAAATGTAATAAAACCATTAAACTTTGAAAATGTACATTTAGTGTCTTGATTTAAATATGCTTACACAAAATGTGTTATTATACTGTTTTTAAAATAACAAATAAGTATGTGGTTTGAATACAGGTTTCAGCTTAATGAGGCATTTCTAATGTTAGTGTCTAAATTATTATAAATTTTACTACTTGGAAATAACTGTTGGAGACTTTCTTTTGCCATAAAAAGTAGAACTGATTAGTATTTCAAAAAAGAGAGTGTTTTAAATACACAGCGAACGTTTTATCTCTCAAAATTGCTTTCATAACTATTATTAGTTTAATATTGTCTTAAATACATTAAATGTAAATGCTAAATATAGTGATTGTATGTATGTTAGTCTAATTTTATGGGTTCTCTCATTTCCATATTATTTTGAACTTTTTAATCTTTAATCTTATGTATTGTTGTGTTTCAGATACCATTTATTAGGGATTAGAGAGAATATACTAGACTAGATAGATAGTCTTAAGCATTAATTAATACCTGATGAAATTTCAATAATTATAAATTTAAATACATAAGCTAGATTTCTAACCTGACTTAAAATTATATCCACGATGAAAAAGTACGATGAAAAGTAGAGTTTACTTTAATTCGAACTAAAATGAATTGTAAAGAAGTTTACAGGATTTTTCTTTGGAGGTTGTTAGGAAAAAAATTGTTATTTTTGTTACACTTTGTGTGAAAAGTAATAGTGTGTGAAATAAACAAAAAAACATAAGAAAACTATTTATTACTACTCTATGTATAAGATATGGTCTGCAGTAATAACAAGAAGTAAAATATAAGTTTATAGAGCTTTGTTGTCTAAACAATTAGTATAAGAATAGTAATTTCAGTATCACCTCATTAGTTATTAAATGAGATTATATATTACCATAGAATATGTTTGAGACACTTGTTTTAAAATATGTTGTTCTTAAATGGAATTTATGAGGAAACAATTTTGCAACGTTCCCTAATTATTACCTAAGCTAGATAAAATTCAAATATCTGTGTATCCTGGATATTTCTAAATATTAAATGTAATAAAACCATTAACCTTTGAAAATTTACATATGCTGTCTTAATTTAAATATGCTTAAACCAAATGTGTTATTTTACTGTTTTTAAAATAACAACTAAGTCTGTGATTTGAATGCAATTTCCAGATTAATGAGGCATTTCTAATGTTAGTGTCTAAATTATTATAAATTTTACTACGTGAATATTTTCCCATGAAAAGTAGACCTGATTAGAATTCCAAAAAAGACAGTATTTTAAGTACACAAACGAACATGTTTTCTCTCAAAATTGTGTTCATATCTCTTGTTAGTTTAATATTGTTTTAAAAACTCTATTAAATCTAAATGATAAATGTAATGATTGTATGTATATCAGTCTATATTTTATGGCTTCTCGCATTTCCAATTTGTATTGAACTATTTCATCTTATGTATTATTCTGTTCCTTATACCATTTATTAAGGATGAGAGAGAATATACTAGAAAAGATAGACAACCTTAAGCTTTAATTAATGCTTGAAGATATTTTAATAATTATAACTTTAAATGCAAAAACTAAATTTCTACTTGACTTTAAAATATATTCATGAGTAAAACTATGAAAAGTAACATTTGCTATAATTAGAACTAAAATGAATTGTAAAAAATTGTATAGAGTTTTTTTGGATCTTGTTAGAAAAGAATTGTTATTTTTGGCACTCTTCGTGTGAAACGTAATAGTGTGTAAAATAACGAAAACCATATAAAAACTATATATTACTGTTCTGTGTTTATGATCTGGTCTGCCGTAATGACAAGAAATAAAAAATAATGTTATGAGTTACAGAGCTTTGCATTCTAAAACAATTACTATAATAACAGTAATATCTGTATCACCTCCTTAGTTATTAAAGGAACTCATATATTGCCATAGAATATATTTGAGACATTTATTTTAAAATACGTTGTTCTTAAATGGAATTTATGAGGAAACAATTTCAAAACGTTCTTTAATTATTACCTAAGCTAGATGAAATACAAATGTGTGTGTAACCTGGATATTTCTAAATACTAAATGTAATAAAAGCAATTAACCTTTGAAATTTTACATTTACTGTCTTCATTTAAAGATATTTAAACAAAATTTATTATATTACTGTATTAAATAACAACTAAGTATGTGATTTGAATGCTGTTTCCAGCTTAATATATCATTTCTCATGTTAGTATCTAAATTATTATAAATTTTACTACGTGGAAATAACCGTTGATGACTTTCTATTGCCATAAAAAGGAGAGCTAATTAGAATTTCAAAAAAGACAATATTTTAAGTACACGGCGAACATGTTATCTCTCAATATTGTGTTCATATTTATTGTTTTTTTTAATATTGTCTTAAAAATATATTAAACATAAATGCTAAATTTAGTGATTGTAAATATGTTAGTCTATTTTCTATGGGTTCTCGTATTTCCATTTTATATTGAACTCTTTCATCCTATGTATTGTTCTCTTTCAGATACCATTTATTAGGGATGAGAGAGAATATACTAGACTAGATAGACAACCTTAATCATTCTTTAATGCTTAAAGAAATTTCAATAATTATAACTATAAATACATAAACTGGATTTTTAACCTGACTTTATAATGTATCCAAGAGTAGAATGTTGAAAGGTAAAGTTTGCTATAATTCGTACTAAAATGAATTGTAAAACAGTTTACATGATTTTTTTCGAGCTTCTAAGAAAAGAAATTGTTATTTTTGGTACTCTTTGTGTGTAAAGTAATATTGTGTAAAATAAACAAAAACATAAGAAAACTATATATTACTGCTCTGTGTATAAGATCTGGTCTGCAGTAATGACAAGAAGTAAAATATAAGGTTACAGAGCTTCGTATTCTAAAACAATTACTATAATAGCAGTAATTTCTGTATCACCTCCTTAGTTATTAAATGAGCTCATATATAACCATAGAATATGTTTTAGACACTTGTTTTAAAATACGTTGTTCTTAAAAAAATTATGGGGGAAACAATTTTGCAACATTCTCTAATTATTACCTAAGATAGATAAAATTCAAATGTTTCAGTATCCTGGACATTTCTAAATACTAAATATAATAAAAGCCATTAACCTTTGAAATTTTTCATTTACTGTCTTGATTTAAACATGTTTAAACAAAATGTATTATCTTACTGTTTTTAAAATATCAACTATTTCTGTTATTTGAATTCAGTTTTCAGTTTAATGAGGCATTTCTAATGTTAGCGTATAAATTATTACAAATTTTACTACTTGGAAATTATTGTGTTCAAATAAATTCCACTCGAAGTGAAATAGGATATATAATACAAATGATTCTCTCGGTAAAGCCTATAAGCGTAACATATAAATGTGTATAAAAACACACATAAAGCGTTTCAAGGAGAAAGTATTCAAAATATAAACATAATAAAATAGGAATTATATATTTTTGAAGTTTTCTCCCCTTCCCTTAAGAATACATGACAATCCTTTCCATTTTTAAAAGCTTGCAAGGTGACAGAATATATCTTCAGAAAATTGAGTCATCATTCCCCTGTGACAGAACATGAAAAACAGATATATGTCAATTATAACATATAGAATGTCTTACAATGGGGCATGTTGATTGAAGGCTTAAGCTGAATATAAAGGAAAAATACAAAAAGGGAAATATGTTTCTCTAGACGAAAGGTATCAGAGATTACTTTTCTCATTCACAGCGTTCGAAAAGTTATTATAGTTTATCCATATATCATATTTTTCAGATACTTCGAACTTAAAGTCTGTGATGCGCACTACTAGTCTTTAAATTGTTTCGAAAATTTAAAAATGTATACACTATAACTCTGGCTTGTTATGGAAAAATTCCCTTTACTAACCATTGTAGTAAGCATTGTTATATAACCTGCAGTGTATTAGACATTATTAATTAATAATTCAGTGCTCGAAAAGTTATGATAGTTTATACATATATATTTCTCAGATACTTTATCATAAGTAGTTCTATATTTAAAATAATTTGGAAAATATAAATTTTCTTGTGTGATTGGGTCTTTTCCAGAAAAAATTTTGACGTACTAACCATTGTAGTAGACCTTGTTATATATATTGATATATTTCCCACGTGAAGTTCATTAAAATGCATTTGGCCCCAGGTTATGTTTTTTTGCCTTACTTTACCATCGTACAGTGTATCTTAACGTGTCACCTGTAAACTTGCTTATTTATGTTCATCAAATTAGTGTCCTACAGTGTCCGACGATTCAACTAATCATTCTACGTTCTCAATTTTTATCTAAAGTTACCATATGCTACAGACATTTTTTTACACGTGGTACAACTTAGTTATGTGTTATTATATTTATATTTTTCCAAGGATAAATCAGCATTTGGTCACTTACTCAAATAATAATGTGGGTTTTTTGTATCTATTACTTTATCATTATTTTAGTATTTTTGTTCTAAAGAAGATTAAGTTATTGCAAATTAGTTTTCTTGTTTTCATTACAGAGAAAATAAAATTTTAGTCCATATAAGAAACATCAATAGAAGAGATAATGGTAGTAATATGATAGTAGAAAGCAGTAATCAATATTCTCCTTTTGTAATTGGGACATTTTCTGAAAAATTTTCCTTTACTAACTATTCTAGAAGACCACGTTATATATATTGCTCTATTTTCCAAGTTGCATTTAGCCCCAGGTTATGATCTTTTTTCCTTAAGTTATCCTCTTACAGTGCATCTTAAAGTTTCACCTGTCAACTTGCTTATTTATGTTCATCAAAATAATGTCCTACAGTGTCCGAAGATTAAACTTATCCTATTAAAATTTTATCTAAAGTTACTACCTGCTATAGATATTTTTTTACACTTGATATATCTTAGTTATACATTGTTTTACTTATATTTTTTGCAAGGCTAATCTGCATTTGTTCACTTATTGAAATTAGAATGTGTGTGTTTTGTATTGATTACTTTATCATAAATTAATTATTTGTGTTCTAAAGAAGATTAAAATATTACAAATAATTTTTTTTTGTTTTCTCTACAGAGAAAATAAAATTTAATTCTAATTAAGTGATATCAACACAACAGATAATGGTAGTAATATGATAGTAGAAAGCAGTAATTTATATTTTCCTTTTGTAATTGTGACTTTTTTTTGAAAAAATTTCCTTTACTAACTATTCTAGCAGACCAAGTTATATATATGTTGCTCTATTTTCCAAGTGATGCTCATTAAGTTGCATTTGGCTACAGGTTAGGATCTTTTTCCTTAAGTTATCCTCTTACATTTCGTCTTAAAGTGTCACCTGTCAACTTGATCATTTATGTTCATCAAATTAATATACTACAGTGTCCGACGATTGAACTAATCCAATTCAATTTTTATACGAAGTTACCGCCTTCTAGAGACATTTATTTACACGTGATATATCTTAGTTATATATTATTTTATTTATAATTTTACAAGTCAAATCTGCATTTGTTCGATTACTGAAATTATAATGTTGGTGTTTTGTATCTATTATTTTATCATTAATTAATTATTTATGTTCTAAAGAAGACTAAAGAAGACTAAAATATTACAAATTAGTTTTCTTGTTTTCTCTACAGAGAAAATAAAATTTTAGTCTAATTAAGAGATATAAATACAAGAGATAATGGTAGTAATATGATAGTAGAATGCAGTAATTTATATTTTCCTTTTGTAATTCTCGCTTTTTCTGAAAAATATCTTTTGCTAACTACTCTAGAAGACCACGTTATATATGTTGCTCTACTTTCCATGTGAAGTTCATTAAGTTGCATTCGGTCCCAGGTTATGATCTTTTTGACTTTAGTTTTCCTCGCACATTGCATCTTAAAGTGTCGTCTGTCAACTTGCTCATTTATATTCATCAAATTAGTCTCCTACAGTGTCCGACGATTCAAGTAATCTGATTCAATATTTATCTAAAGTTACCACCTGCTAGAGACATTTTTTTCACGTGATATACCTTAGTTATATATTAATTTATTTATATATTTTTGCAAGGCTAATCTGCATTTGTTAAATTACTGAAATTATAATGTGTGTTTTGTATCTATTGCTTTATCATTAATTAATTATTTATGTTCTAAAGAAGATTAAATTATTACAAATTAGTTTTCTTGTTTTCTCTACAGATAAACTAAAATTTTATTCTAATTAAGTTATATCTACACAAGAGATAATGACAGTAATATGATAGTAGAAAGCAGTAATTTACATTTTCCTTTTGTAATTGGGACTTTTTATGGAAAAAATTCCCTTTACTAACTATTCTAGCAGACCACATTGTATATATATTGCTCTATCTTCCATGTGAAGTTCATTAAGTTGCATTTTGCTCCAGGTTATGATATTTTTTCCTTAATTATCCTTGTACAGTGCATCTTAAAGTGTCACCTGTCAACTTGCTCATTTATGTTCATGAAATTAATGTCATACAGTTTCCGACAATTGAACTAATCCGATTCACTTTTTATCTAAAGTTACCACCTGCTACAGACATTTTTTTACACGTGATATATCTTAGTTATGTATTAATTTCTTTATTATTTTACAAGGCTAATCTGCATTTGCTGACTTTAATGGTGGTGTTTTGCATCTATTACTTTATCATTAATTAATTATTTATGTTCTAAAAAAGATTAAATTGTTACAAATTACTTTTCTTCTTTTCCCTACAGAGAAAATAAAATTTTTCTTCTAATTAAGTAATATCAATACAAGAGATAATTGTAGTTATATAACAGTAAAAAGCAGTAATACAAAGCTAATTTTAAAGCTATTCTGCAAAGTCAAAAACTTTAAAGTACAAATGTTCTTTTATTAATATATTAATTTAGATAACACTTATATAAAATTTTAAAAATATAACATATAATAATCTATAATGTTAAGATAAAGAGATAATATAATGTAATCAGTAAAATTGTTTTTGAATAATCATGAAGTCTATTCTCTTAGACGAAATCTTTTGAAATCAATATTTTCAGAATTTTCCAGTATAAAAATTTTCCTATATAATATTAAAAATACTGTAGGCAATCTAAAAATTAGTTTTAAAAATTATTTTTAAACATTCTATTTTTATGTATGTGACACAATTTTTTTTTGTTGTTTTTTGTATTTTAAATACTTTATTCAAACCAAGTTGCTCGTTTCGCATTGCAACATTTCTAACAGTAGCCGTGAAAGGGAAAGAATGAAACACGGATATATCCGGGCACAAATGAGTATACAGAAGTCAACTCATCCGGGTAAAATTCGCTGACGTGACGTGAAATCAAATTCCATAGAGATTACCCCAAGTCCATCAATATTTCGTAAACCTTTCACGCAGATTTTAGATGAACAAACTTTGAATACCCTCAACTTCCATAACTATGAAATATTCATGAAATACCGTGCGTCTAAATATTGCTATGTAAATTTCTCTATGCATAAACAGGTTTACAGTGGTTTATAGTTTCCTTCTTGTATGTAATTTAAGTTAATTTTTATACTATTTCACTTAAATGTAATGTAAAAGAAATTTTTAACTGGTGAAAATAGCATTTAATTGTAATATAGATAAGGTTAAAATTTAAAGAAAAACCCATTGATATCAGGGAAAGATTAATAAAACAAGCATGTAAATTTTAATAGTAAAATTTTAATTTATTGCATTGATAGAACAAAAAATCAAATATATATTAATTTTTTAAATAATAAATGTAATAAAAAATATATTTCAGATTTATTTAATCCATATCCATAGATTTTTTCACCTATAAAACATGACAATTTATTTTATTTATATGTTACGGCATATCTAATGAACATTTTCTTGTTGTCAAATCTTGTGAGCTTATGAAACATTTTTTAAGCTAGTTGTTTGCTTATATGAAGGTTTCACAAAATGAAATTTAAATTAATGTAATATTTCCCCCTCATAATAAGAAGCAGTGTCATAAATTCAACATAATTACATCGTATGAAAAGCCACCGATGTAAGCATTTTATTACCAAATGTATCATGAACTTAAATTTAAGGTGTGTGGCTATTGATGATATTGGTTTGCTGATTTTGCTGATATGTGGAAAAATGCTCTGCTCCTACAGAGTTTGCATTTAATGATTTCTTTAAACAAATTTTATTACGGGATAGAGTTTAATATTTTCCAGGGTTGAACCTTATTTATATTATATTCCTGTAAAATCATTATTTACATTCAACGATGAATAGATAAAAAATCCCTATAAATAAATTAAAATTAAATCTAATTTCTTCCATCTTTTTTTTAAGATTTAGTCCCTCACACAGAGTTTTACCTGTCAGTTACACGGTACCATTTATTAGCTCTTTTTCAATATTTAGTTTCTCATAACACTGGAGAGTTTTACCTATCAGTTTCATAGTATCATTTATTAGCTTTTTTTTAAAGATTTAGTCCCTCATAGCGCTGAAGAGTTTTAACTGTCAGTTACATAGTACCATTTATTGGCTCTTTTTTCAAGATTTAGTCCCTCATAGTGCTGGAGAGTTTTACCTATCAGATACATAGTACCATTTATTAGCTCTTTCTCAATATTTAGTCCTTCATACTGCTGAGAGTTTTATCTGTCACTTACATAGTACCATTTATTAGCTTTTTTTTTAAGATTTAGTCCCTCATAGCACTGAGGAGTTTTACCTGTCAGTTACATAGGGCCATTTTATTAGACGGAATCTTTACGAATCTTTAAACCTAAACCACATAATTAAATTAAATTTTCAGACAGGTTAACAATGCGCAAGATGAATTCAATATGATTGTTAAGTAATCAATAAGGCTGCGAAAGCTGGCATATTATAATTGAAAAATTTTCACTTTACACTGCTAGAATTTGGTTTTGTTTGGAGAACTACGGTCTACTTTTCCATAACACAAGGGCTAATTAGACCGGGACCTATTGCTTAAAGTTGATTCTAATTGGTTACCAGTTACCGTGCCATAGTGGGATTCGAACCCACGAACTCCGGTACCTATGATCAGTGCCCTAAACATTCTGCCACCGTTGGCCTTATACTGCGAGAAACCAATGAGCCTAAAAGAACAATCATATTAATCGATATTTTTCTTATACTATCAAACCACTTCCATTAACCGGCAAAATTAATTGATGCTTTTAGCAAACGAAAATAACTAAATAAATAAATATTGCATGAGTCATATACTCAGTTCATCTTTATTACATTATCAACTGTGCAGAATTACTTATATATTTTAATATATAAGTAACAGTACTAGACTTTTAATTAATCCATTAAACTGGAATAGTACATTACAATGTATTGTTTAATATAATACGGGAGTATTTGTCTTTTAAATTTTAATGTTTAGTAAATTTATAGGGAAACATTATATAAAATCTGATAGTCCTAAAATGCAATGTTTCAATGAATCATATTTTACGTTAAAATCTGTTATAGAAGTTCAATGTATTCTGCAATGAATATGTAAATCAAATATACATAGAAAAGCCGCGGATGCACACGGAATTATATAAGATTTCTTCTGCATTTATTCACAAGTAATACTGCATTTTCAAAGGGCGTATAACATCATGATTACTGAATCAAACACATTACGGGTTTTAAATTACAAATGATTACATTTGTTACAATTATCGATATTAATTAGTTAAATATAAATCATTGATATGCAAAACAATATAGAAACACGTTGGGAACTATTAATACACAAAATACAATCCTTATCATCTATTAAAGTCCTTCCTAAAGACAAGCAATTTGTTTTCAATTACTTTGTGATTAAAAGTGACATTAAATATATAGCTTACACAGTAGAATAAATTCCTCAATAAATGAAATTTATGAACAATTGGCTTTACAAAATTTACTTGCTGAACTATTAAAATTATCCTATAAGTTCTTGGAGTTAAACAATACCAATAAATACTTTTATGAATATTAATAAACTAATGGAACAAAAGGTATTTATAAAGATAATTTGTTTACATCAAAGGGATGTAAATGAAGATACAATGGAATTCAAATCAAAAGAGCTTTATTACTGTAGCAAATGATATGAATAAGATTTGCAAAATTTTAAATTGATTTTTATTTTATATTTAGAAATAACAATAAGAATTATTTTTAGGTTTTCCAACTGTAAACCAGGAAGGTTGTTTATTTACAGTAAAATTAATCATCAAAGGAGCCGAGCTACAGCTTATCCTTGTCCGTTAATGGAGGATGACGCATGTTAAATAGCTTTGTATCCTAAGTTCAATTGATAACTGTGAAGGTGATAAGCTAAGCCTGGTCATGTTGGGGTTTGCACCTACTTCAAAATTTTGAGGACTTAATTTGTTAGTCTCGACCGCAATCGTACTCTCGACCATAGCAGTCCTTCAAGCTAAAGTCCTCTCAGGGTGTTACTAAAGGAGTATCATTAAATAAATCCCTTTGTCTGTGTATTTTGTTAGGATAGTTATCCATTATACCAGTTATTTTGGTGAGATAAATGTATAAATGATGATTAACTTACCTTATTTTTAAAAAATCATGAATTTAAAACAAGATCTTTTTTCACTTTTCCTCAATTGTAATTCCTATTTTAATCCTTATTATTTTTTCAATAAAGGGATACATCAGTAGAATCAGAAAGGACACTGACTCATTATGTATCATATGCAATTTAAAAGTATTCTTTAAATACTTTCCTATAGTAATGAAATTCCCTGGAAAAATCCGATTCCTTTCAGAAATTTTTTTAACTCTTTTAAGACTGAATAATGACCGAGTGATCAGGGAGCTTCTCTACGGTAAAAAGTAGTGTGTTTGAATCTAACAGCTAACGGGGATGTTTGTAGATGTACTAACAAACAATCACGATTTTCACTTAATCTCAAAGTATATCCACAATAATTCAAAATATGTTTTTTTTTGTATTTATTTATCTCGATTATATCTCGATTACCGTCTTTAATGACAATTCAAGCACACAATTACGTCAAATTGTATCAGATTTATGTTTTAAATATCGTTTTTTTATAATAACTTTACACGCACACAATTTCTTCAATTTTTATCAATTTTGCGTTACGAGCACCGTCTTTTATGGCAATTTCACACACACACACAATTACGACAAATTTGGTGTAGAATTGTGAATCAGATTTGTGTATCGATTATCGACTTTTATGTCATTTCCAAACATTAATTTCGTTGCATATACAACATATATTTATTCAATTTTCTATGAAAGGGTAAAGGAAGATGAACCTTTTATTTCCTAAGATTTTATACTTTCCTGCATATGCGATGCAATATATATATACGTCTTACATTCCTTCCTTACCCCAAAAGGAAATTAAAATATCCTGTTCATCATAAAAAAATGTATTTCCCCCATGGAATAAACTTCGTTTACATCTACGTCTTCAGTTCACTCAAAAGAAATTAAATTACGTGATACGGAGCCTTAAACAGAAATTATTCGTTTTGACTACCGCCTCGTTATTCCATTTCAAACTTTATTTTTGATATCACGGTTCACTTAAATTCTTCTTGATATCGTGCCTTTAGATCAAAACATTAATAATTGAAGAACTAATTTAATTACTGAGCGATTTCTAGAACTTATCGATTAAGCATATTTTGAAATCATTAAAACATAGATTGGACTTTAGAAATATTAATGAGTAATAGAAATATTTCATTATCCATTTTTTTATATTCAAGTTTTAGAATTCAAATTTTTGTTGATTATTGAATAGAGATTATTTCAAGAATTTAAGCCATTTTTTTTCCGTTTGGAACGCTACGTTTTATGTTTTTTTTTCTACACGAGAACCAATTAGATCAAATTCAAATGCTTAACCCTTTTGTTCCCACAATAGCCTTAGATACCCGAGACCTTTTGGTCCCTGAATAGCCAAAACCATCTGAGAAATTTTCCTTCAACCCTAGAGTCTTGACTACTATTAGCCGCGTGTGATGCTGATATTGGTGAAAAGAGGACTCTATGCAAACAACTGATGTTTGCAGGTGTATCCCTTTTTTATATTTCTAGGATTCAAATTTTTGTTATATATCTGATCATTAAATCGAGATTATTTTAGGAATTTTAGACTTTTTTTGGTTTTTTGAAACGCTAAAATCTATATTTTTTTTCTACACGAGAATCAATAAGACCAGATCCTACTGCTTAACCACTTTGTTCCCACAATAGCTTAGATACCCGAGATCTTAGGTCCCAGAATAGCCTAAATCATAGGAGAAATTTCTCCTTCCATTCTAGGGGCTTGACTACTATTATCCGAGTGTAATGCTGATATTGGTGAAAAGAGGACTCATCCATCAATGGATACACCTGCAAACATCTGATGTTTGCAGGTGTATCCATTTTTTATATTTCTAGGATTCAAATTTTTGTTTATATAGCTGACATTTGAGTCAAGATTATTTTTGGGAAATGTAGACTTTCTTTTGGTTTTGAAACGCTAAGATCTATATTTTTTTTATACACGAGAACCAATTAGACCAAATTCAAATGCTTAACCCTTTTGTTCCCACAATAGCCTTAGATACCCGAGACCTTTTGGTTCCTGAATAGACAAAACCATCTGAGAAATTTTCCTTCAACCCTAGAGTCTTGACTACTATCAGCCGCGTGTGATGCTGATATTGGTGAAAAGAGGACTCAATGCAAACATCTGATGTTTGCAGGTGTATCCATTTTTTATATTTCTAGGATTCAAATTTTTGTTTATATAGCTGACATTTGAGTCAAGATTATTTTTGGGAAATGTAGACTTTCTTTTGGTTTTGAAACGCTAAGATCTATATTTTTTTTATACACGAGAATCAATAAGAACAGATCGTACTGCTTAACCCTTTTGTTCCCACAATAGCCTTAGATACCCAAAACCTTACTGTCCTTGAATAGCCAAAATCATCTGAGAAATTTTCCTTATATACTAGAGATTGGACTACTATTAGCCGCGTGTAATGCTGATATTGGTGAAAAGAGGACTCAATGCCAACATCCGATGTTTTGCAGGTGTATCCCTTTTTTATATTTCTAGGATTCAAATTTTTGTTGATATAGCTGATATTTGAGTCAAGATTATTTTAGGAAATTTAGACTTTTTTTTGGTTTGGTTTGGAACGCTAAGATCAATATTTTTTTCTACAGGAGAATCAATAAGACCAGCTCCTACTGCTTAACCATTTTGTTCCAACAATAGCCTTAGATACTCGAGACCTTTCGGTCCCAGAATAGCTAAAGCCATCTGAGATATTTTCCTTCCACCCTAGAGGCTTGACTACTATTAGCCACGTGCAATGCTGATATTGGTGAAAAGATGACTCAATGTAAACATCCGATATTAGCACGTGCATTTCCCTGAGGTTTTTACAACAACTTGAGAAGCATTACTTGTTGATGGATAACATAAAACATTTATTGCATTTGCTATTCTATTCGATTTTGAACTTGTTTACTTAGATTGACAGGAGAAAATAAACGAGTGAAGGAAAGCAAACTTTGGGCTATTGAGTTGAACAGAGGAAGTTAAATTCTGGTGTGTGTTCTAAAGAGTTAAACATGTAAGCTACGAGCATCTAATCAACGGTGGGATTGAAACAAATGATTCTAAAAATAAGATAAAAAATGTATAATAATGAAAAAAATGTGAAATAAAAAAAATAATCTTAAACATTTTATTATGTATTTCAATTTTTATAAAATTATAATTTTTTGCTTAAATAAACATTTATATTTCTATTTATTGATTTTGAACTTGTATTTAGATCATATTAAATGAGTAAGGATAATTTCGTATTTTTTAAAAGAACATAAATTCTATTTATTCTGATTAAAATATTCTGTATATAAACATCTACTTAACTATGAAAATATAAAAAATATGTAATGTTTTAAAATTTAAAGTTTGTGGTATAATATATTGTTTACTGATTAAGTATGCATTGCATTTACTATTCAGTACGTAATTTCAATCTTTCTAAATATCTTGTTAAATAAATATTAGTGTATTTTGATATTTATTTAAAATGAATTCATTATCTTTTTATATTTGTATGATATTTTTAATTATCGTTAGACTTTTGCAAAACATCTTTTTAAACTAAAATACCATTTAGATTAAATGACCCATAAGAGGTGTACATAAAATGCTTGGAAAATAATTTCTATTTTGTTTATAATGTAATATATTTTTGTTTAATATAATACATTTTATATATCTACTTATTAGTTTATACTTTCATAATTATAAATATGTTAATTTGAATGTTTTAAAATGTATAATATTGTTTAGAAGTTATTAAGTAATAAATTTTAAACATAAAACACCATATAATGAAAAATTTGTCATATAACGATAGAATTAAAAATCTTAGTTTTAATACATAAAAAATTACATATAAATTTTGTAATAAATAAAGTTTTTATGTCTATTCCTTCAACTATTTCAACATTTATAATCAGAAAAAAATAAAGTGCATTTACTAATAAAAATAGTATATAATTTTATGTTTAGTGTTAAAAATAATCATAAATATGCAAATAATTAACATTTTGATTTTTACCAAGTAAATATTAATAGTTTCTTTTAAAAAATTTGACTTTAACTGTAAAAATAGCAGCGAAACATTTTTTCATATAAAATATTAAAATATGTACTGTTTATCTTCTTAAAATTATTTCATGAAAAAATAACAAAAAATTTAAAAGCATTTTTATTAACGTATTTTTTGATACTTTTATTTTTATATATTCTGTAAAATATTAAAAAAATAGTTTAAAAAATTTTAAATTACAAAACATTAAAGTATTTATATTCATTTAGCAAGAGACAATTTTTTAGTATATCTTTTAAATAATTTTTTGTAATAAAAATTAATTTTAAAATTATGAATTCTAATATTTTACTATTTATTTAAATATACTTTATACTTTTATATATTAAAATTAGTAGAAAAAATGTATTAAGAATATTTATCTTTATATACATTAAATTCTATAGTTTTAATTAATGAATATACTTCATTACTTACTTAATATATTTATTGCAAAAGCTTAAGATAAAAGCTAAATTTTATTTTAATACTTAAAAGGCATCCTATTAAATTTATAATATAAATGAAAGAGATGATCATGGAATATTTACAATTATGCTTCCTTTGAAATAACTATTAATGCATTTTACATTTATTAAGATTCTATATTAAAATTGTTAACATATTCACATAAGTGTGCTATAAATAACATACCCAATTTTCAAGAAGATTGCTTAAGAATGAAATTAAACCAATTTTCAAAGAATATTGGCCCATTACAATAATGCCCATTAAGCGATATTTATGATAAGCATTTTTATTTTTAATTTATTGATTCAAAATATTAAAACAATATTGAACGTTTGAATACGCTCACATTCAAAGTTGAGAGACAGTTCTAATTTGGGCAAATATTTCCGGAACCATTGGACTTATTTAATAAATTTGTATGTGTTCTTACATTGATGCAATACAAAACAAATAATCATTTAACAGTTATAAAACACACGGGCGATCAGGCTTAATACTTGTTGGAGTGGGAAGGTATGAAACAGATGTTGCATAATAGAACAAAAAATGTGTTAACACTTTGACTGTCATGGCTATCATATGTGATATCCAGTGATATTTCCGTTGAGACACTGGCTATCCGATATGATAGCCATGGTGTTTTAACACTTCAGGCCATGGCTATCAAAGATGTTATCAGTTACATGAAAATCGTATTGGAGTTTGATTGTTGGGCTCCCTACGATGTGTTAGGTATACGTGGTTTGCGCAAATTGGTATATGTGACGATTTTATGAGCTAAGTTTTATGAAAAATTAAATATTTGGAACATGCAACAAAAAAGGGAATTTATATAAATAGAGAGAGTTTGTTTTAAAATATTGTTTTTATATATAGTTTTATGTTGAAAAAATACAAATTACACAAAAAAAGTGTGGCCCCGTTGTGAACATTTGCAATTTTGGCTTGGCAGTCAAAGTGTTAATAGGAGGTATGGTCACTTATTACAGAAATACAGGTTTACGAGTTGGAGTTGTCCTCCCCAGAGCATTCCATAAGAGCTCTAAATTGAGATCTGCTTGGCTGATCCCATCTATTGGATATTCTCAGTTTCTAGAACTTCGTCGACCAGCAGTGCTCTATGTTGCATTACGTTTTCATCCATTAATTTGAACTCAGTGACTTGCCCACCCCTGAAAAGGCAAATATAGGCCTTCAATACCTCACAGCAGTCACAGCTTCAATTCGAAGATATGGACGGGTGTGCTGCTATCCAACATGATGCTTGCCCAAACCAAATCTGAATTTGAGACTTACCTGCTTCTAGCCTCCATCCAATTATCCATTATTATTAGTTGTTAATGATAAAATTTGAGTTGGGCCGATTATAACGCATTAAAAACATAATAATAAAAGAAAAAAAAGAAACTTGCTAGCGAAGGAAATGCATGTTTTTGTCACACGGGTATATAAAATCCATCCGTCTGTTGGTTCAGCCACACAATGAGAGCTTATCCATTCGATGTACATGATTTGCACTTTTGACTTAAATCAGTGGGTTTACATTTCATCCAAAATTTTCCTACAAATTCGATAAAATTTGAAATAGACTCTTAATGTTAAACATGAGTGTACATTCCTTGAAACATGATTTATCGCGGCATGACTGTATTACTATAGATGAGCGAGATTTTCATAATATAAAATATTTAGAGATTCATTATTGTTGGTGATTTTATCTCAATTTTTTTGAAAAAGAGGGGAATACACTTCCATGAGATGAGTTTGAATTTGATGAAGTCAAGTGCCGTACTTAACCAACTGTCCTTAAATTGAAATCCGAATTTATACAATTATTTAAAAAATTCAGAAATATTGAAATTACAAGCCACATATTACCTCAAAACCATTCGGCTTATTGTTTACCTATAAGAGCTAAATGTTCAGAGTTAAACAGTCAATAACTACTGACTATTGCTCAATATATAAGCATTAGCATCGCAAATTGAAATGTATGATCACGACGCTGGGTAATAGAACAGTACTGACAAGTTATCAATAGTCACTATTTATAGTTTCACCTGTAGGTGTAGTACATTCTAGAAAAAAAAAAAACTTATCTTAAACATTTTACAAGATTTTTGTTCTAGTTATACTTATGTTTCATTGCATATATTTTGTTAATATTATGCTAAAATTAATTAACAATTTATAATAACTAAATCATCTTATATAGTTTAAAAATTGTTATAAAATGATTCATCCACTTTTTTACAAGGCTTTATTCAGTTTTATGGATTTTGTCTTTTTTATATTAAATACTTTTTCTTTTTTAAAATTGTTTTTCAATTTCCATCAATAATATTCTTCACCTTTAAATTTAGTAACAATATGTTGCAATAGTTTAAAAAATTTAAACCATTGAACACTCTGTTTATGGGATATGATTTAAATTTTATTTCATATGTACCCGCGATGTTAAGTTATTTTTAAGGCAATACACCCCATCAGATTTAAGACACTGTTGGAAAACGTGCAGTACATTCCGGAAACAAAACGTACCTTCGACTTTTACAAAATTTTGTATAGTAGGTGTAGTACATTCTGGAAAAAAATTATCTTAAGCATTTTACAAAATGTTCTTATAGTTATACTTATGTTTCACTCGATATATTTTTTTTTAATATTATACTAAAATTGATTAACAATTTATAATAACTAAATTATCTTATATCGTTTTAAATTTGTTATAAGGTGATTCATCCACTTTTTTACAAGACTTTATTCAGTTTTATGGATTTTGTCTTTTTTATGTTAAATACTTTTCTTTTTTTAATTGTTTTTCAATTTTCATCTATAATATTCTTCACCGTTAAATTTGACAACAATATGTTGCAATAGTTTACAAAATTTAAATTATTTAACATTTTGTTTATGTGATCTGACTTAAATGATATTTCATAGGTAACCACGATGTTAAATTATTTTTCTAAGGCAATAAGCCTTACCAGATTTAAGACACCGTTTGACACGGTGTCTTAAATCTGGTACTATCTGAGGCAATTCCCCTCCTGTCTGCCTTACGCAAGATTTTTAAGCCGCTTTCTGCAGAGGTAAACCACCTAATTGGTTGTATACCCTTTTTCTAGATTCCCTACTGTTAGTAAATGTGAGTTTTTATGCTGTGTTGGTGTTCTCAACTTATATAAATACCCAATTCGGTGACTTTTTATGATCTTAACAATTTCTGGCTCTATATTTGCGGCAGATTTCAAAATGAAACATTCATTTCTAAACAGAGTTTTTCTTGGTACCTTGACATTATGTTTTCCATAGATTTAGTTATTAGTGCGTAATGACACTTTTTATATAATCTCACAAAAAAAACTTTTATGTTAACATTTAGTGTAAGTGAAATGCGATATATATTTAAAATTAATGATTATTTCAGTTTCTGACACTATTTATAATGATGGTATATAATACTGTAAGAGACTCGTCCGTCTCTGTCGGTGGTCTACACGAGCGTTTGTTAAAGCAAACTTTTGTTCATTGTAAGACATCATTGAAAGCGGCCGTAAGACACAATTGGAAAAGAGGTGACCAGCGTGTCGTTTATCAATGCACCGATAGAGAAAAAGGAATTGTGCTTTGTATGACCGAGTCGGCCAGGCACCAAGAGTGCTTCGGCTACCCCAAGGACAAGGGTCAAAGAAGGGGGGTATCGATCTCCCCTAAAACAGAGGGTTCCTGTTTGGGAAAGTAGAAGCTGGAGGAACTCCTGGCTGAACTGTGAGAGAGTAAATTGATCGAGAGTGATATCCTGTCTGGATGAAAGGTCGCCCGTGGAGATAGATACTTTTTTCTTTAAATGTTTCTTCCATTTTTTAAAAAATAAATCAATCTTATTAAGTTTAAAATATCCATGGCTTTGATTATTTAACATCAAGCTCCGCTCAATTTCAAGAAACCCATGCGAAGTATTACCCAAATGACTAGGGTATGACTGACGACTGACATACACAGCGCGAGACAGCGCGACCGCTGGGTGCCGTTACAAATACAATCTCGAATGTAATTCAAACTTTCATACAAAAAATCTCTCTTCTGAGAACGTCAAATCTTGGAGACTGGAAGCAAAACTTCTAGTCCTTACAAAGAATCCTCTGATCTTTTTACTCGTAATAAGAAAAATTATTGCAAATTATAGCAGTTTAGATACATTTAAATTTGAGTGCAGAAATATTACATGAGTTCGTTTTATTACAATCTAAAACGCATACATTAAAGAAATTACTAAAATATCTTTGGACTGGAGATCAAATTATAAACCACTTTATGTTTATGAATATAAATATCATTAGTAAAAGCACTTTATGATATTTTTATATTAACATAAACCAAGTTTATCCTCAAACATATCATTGGTTTCTTGTACGCAATTTACATTGCAATAAATACAAATATTTTTATTAATCGAAAAAACCATAATGTAGATTCTGGGGTTTGCATTCTAATTACAAAAAACATTAAATAAGAATTTTATAAATTAGATTCTTAACATCCTTTGATGTAAATTTCATATTTGAAACTTACGGTTTAATTTATATTTAATTGCTGCTCTTACGCATAAAAAAGTAAAACTACTAAGAAAATAAATTGGATAACATGCTATGAAAAATAATTTTTATTTATTTCACAAGCTTTACTTTAATTAAATCGCTAAAAGTTTTCAAAATTTATCAGCTCTCATATTTTTTGCTGAAAAATGAAATTATGATGCAGAATTTATGAGATTAGATGTACATTATTTATTAATGCATTAGTGTTCATGTGTCTTTAGGAGAAACTGTATATTGTTCAATAATTTTAAAGTAAAACTAATACATAAGATTAATATAGTATGGAATAAATGCATATATTCTTAGATACATTTAAGCATTTACTGATAAAAACACATATAAATATAAAAAGTCTTTAAAAAAATTTCTACCTTCTAAAAAATCATAGAACATTTTCAGAGTAATGTAGTATTTTAACCCCCCCAGTGGAACACATCGAGAAAAAAAGTCTCCAAAATATACGCTAAAGGTTAACTGTGTCAGTAGCCAAAGCGTTTTTTGATTTTTCCTTAACCCTTTGTAGACTAGAATGGAATACCGGAAACCCACCCTCGTTATTGTCCATTTACTTCAGGTTATAAATAGATATATAAATAGATATTATAGATTGCTAATTTTTAATACACATAAAGCTTGTCGAGTCTAGAAGATCATCCCATAAGAAATAAGGGATTCTAAAAGTACAAATAAAAATATTCTTTGAGAGACTTGTTTATATTTTTTGCGAAAGTCATCCAAAATATTTAAGGGATGCAATTAGAGATACAGCTGTTACCTCGAACGAAATACTTCAAAATAGAGATTTACAATGCCATGAAAAGTTATCAGCGTCTTTATGCGTCAGGGGGTAGTGTTGCATCCCTCAATAAATGTCAGTCAAAGAGGGGTGCACTTCCTAAACAATTGACCTGACCCTTCTACCGCCAAACTCCATGGGGGAAAGCACTAAAGCAAAAATGTACATTACATCCATTTTTGGAGCGTTTTTGGAGGTCTAAAATTCTACGTTTTTAAGACTTCATTGGTTTGGCGGAATTTTACGTGTGAACCGCTTAGAGGGTTAAAGTATGAACCAATTTTAATATGTTTATTTCCTATATCGATGTCAAAGAGTTTAATCTATGTGCATTTTGCATTGCACAAATAAATTCTTCTACCATAGTGCCATTGCATTCATTGAACATAAATTCTATTTCCAATATCTACTGAATTTTGAGCAGCTTTACGAATATATTTCTGTTCTATAATCACAAATTTCTCAACAAGCTATTATAATTCATTACTTGTTGAAATATCCTAGTTAAACTAACACTATAATTAGCTACAAATTGTTGCGTAAGTAATCTAATTTTTTAACCCCCTCTTTTTCAGGAGATATTTTATATCTACGGGAAAGTATAATCTTTGCTCTAGAACACACACATTTAAGCAAAATAAAAGTTAATTAATCACAGACAGAAAGAAATCGAATAGTTGTTTTTCAAATCCAAACTCGAATTGGCCGAACGATGGCCGAATCTTAGGGTGCTGGCCTTCGGAACCGGAGTTCGTGGGTTCGATTCCCACTATGGCATGGATGTTCGTAGCCGTTCGGAATCGGCTTTAAGCAGTAGGTCCCGGTCTCATTAGCCCTCGTGTGCAAAACAGTAGACCGTAGCACTCCAAATTAAACCTAAACCAAACTCGAATTGTTAGATCAACTCCTTTTTCAGCTACTGAACTTGTTGGTTCGCCTTGTGTTTAGTTCGTTGCAGTGAAATGACTTCTTGCACTTTTTCTTATTTGTGTGTTGTTTTATTTTAACTCATGAGTTCACGTGCTTTTTCAACCAACTGAAAGCAATGTGTTGGCTCATATAGCGTTTAATTCCTTGCTGTGAAACGGTTTTCTGCATTTATTTTTTTCTTATTTGTGCCTGGCTTATTTAGACATGTGAGCTAAGCTGCTCTTTAAGCCACTGATTATGATAGTTTTTCGTATTGCTTTCGGTTAGCTCTGTGAAACGGCTTTTTGCATTCATTTTTTCTTATTTGTGCCTGGCTTATTTAGACATGTGAGCTAAGCTGCTCTTTAAGCCACTGATTGTGTTCGTATTGCTTTCGGTTAGTTCTGTGAAACGGCTTTTTGCATTCATTTTTTTTTTTCTTGTTTGTGCCTACATTACTTAGATTTGTGAGGCAGTCTGCTCTTTCAGCCACTGACTGTGTTAGCTCTTTGAGTTCAATTCGTACTGCGAGACGTTTTTTTCTGAATTGAATTATTTCTTATTTTCTTCCTGGCTCACTTAGACATGTGAGCTCAGTTGCTCTTTCAGAGACTGATTGTGTTCGCTTGCATTGCTTTTAATTCGTTGCTGTGAGATGGCTTTTTGTTTTCAATTTTTCTTTCCTCGGTGTTGATTACTTTATTTTTTGCATTATTGTTATACATTTCTTGATTTATCGAGATATAAACTAACTGTAATTTTAATTCGTGCATTGAAAATTTTTATATTCAGTAGTAAATAAACAATGAAAAAATAGGCACAAATTATGAAGATTGTTTCTAAATTTAAGTAGTTTAAACGAATAATACCTCTTTTATATATGAAAAAATGCCATTTACAGGTATCATAGATTATTTATAGATATCTAAACTAACTGTAATTTTAAATTGTGCATTGAAAACTTTTATATTCAGTAGTAAATAAACAATGAAAAAATAGGCATAAATTATGAAGTTTGTTTCTAAATTTAAATACTTTTAACGAATAATACTTCTTGTATATATGATAAAATACCGTTTACAGTTGCATTTATATAGGAATAAGTATTTAAGACTAAAAATTGAAATAATTTTCCTTCCTTTCAAACTTTTGGCCAGATCTTATGTGTATGAAATACTTTTTTTTCTTTTATCAGGTATTTTATACCATTATAAATAATTCTCTAGATCTATTATAACTTTAATATTAACTCATATTTTCTACATAATTTTTATTAAGCAGTAGATAAAAAGCTAAGTGAATTATTAACTGAACTTATACGTGAAAAATCACAACAATACTTAAACAAAGGGGAATAACTTTAAGAGTTAGTGCCACGTATGAGCTGATATTTAAAAAGACAAATTTCCACAATTTTCTCCCTTTTCAAACCTGGGGCCTTTCTGTCTATAAATGAAATGCTCTATCTTTTACAAAGTCCTGTTGTAAAGTGTCCCCACATTTCTTCCCTAAAAACCCTTAAAGCTCAAAAAAATGTAGTAAGAAAACAAACGCATTATTTGTTTTCGTTGTTTGTTTTCTATCCATCTATTTCTCGGGAGCTTCGCGAAGTCCCGGACTCTTTATAAACTTCAGAAAACTATGGAAGAAAGGGGATAATAAGGGATTTTCGTTAGATTTCTTAAGCGTTTATTTTCTCTTTCACCATTTTTATCGATGAAAAATTCTGTTATTCCCTTCGAGACCTTTAGCACCTTTTATATCTGTGCTAAGAGCTTAAAAAGGTCTATAAAGAAAACTAAATTAAAACACTGTGTATTTTTGGGTGTTGTGATACTTTTCCATTGATTCCTTTTTTAAATACTATTGCCTGTCACGGGTTTTGATTATGAGTAAACACATATCGTAATCACTAAAAAACGTTATTTTTTAAAACTAACAACAGATTTGGAATTTCAAGAATACTCAGCTACCACACTGCATACATACATATTGTTATACACTCTCTAAACTATAATACACTGTCTACCAATAAGTATTTGGACACCTGTGATAGAAAAGTAAAACTAACTTTATTCAAAATCAATAGTTGGTAGAGCCTCCACGAGGGGCAATTACAGCGTGAACCTTCCGGGGCATACTTCCCAGAAGTCTTTGTATTACAAGTAGTGGTATTGTTTTCCACTCGGCTTGGAGTACACATACACGTTCCTTCACCGATTTTGGACGGGTAGTGCACCCTTAATTCGGTGATCCAACTCGTCCTAGAGTTTCTCGATAGAGTTCAGGTCTGGACTCTGGGCAGGTCAGTCCATTCTATGAACTCCATTGGTACCATACCAAGCCTTTGTTAACCTCGAATCATGACACCTGGCATTGTCGTCCTGAAAGTAACAGGAGTTCAACCCGTAAAACTACCACAACGAAGGAAGCACATTTTCATCCAAAAAAGTGCAGTAGGCATAGGGGTTGAGGTTACCATGAATGAGGACTAAGGACCAAAGTCCATACCTGGGAGAAACAATCCCAAACCATCTCACTTCAATGAACTTCAATGTTGGCACAAGGCATTCAGGCAGGAGACGTTCTATAGGCGCCAGACCCAGACCCAGAAATTAGAAAGACTGATGCAGGTATCATTAATTTTTACAGACATGCAAAAAACACCGTTTAAAGTCACGCAAAATAAAATAAAAAAAATAATTCGTGTTAAAATAAATACTTCGATAAGTTTTGATCTGTGATACAAAGAATAACCCATGTACGAAATTCGATGTAGCTCTCACAGATTTTCCGGCAATCGTGTTTACAGATAAACATATCCATTTTTATTCAATTAGATATAACAGTTAATAATACAAAGATATAAACTTAACAGAGATATAAGTTAATTTGAGTCTTAATTATAAATAAATGTCTTGCGAAATTTAAATCAAATATCTGTATTTTCATTTATAAACACATACATACATATTTATATTAGGATATTTTGTGTTAAACTAACTGCAGGAATTTATGAAAAATGAAATAGGAAGGAACATTTAAAAATATTTATTTATCTTTTATTTTTGTCTTTCAATTACTCAAATATATCTTTCAGAAATTGTGTATATTATTTTAATAGATATAATAGTTAATCCTACAAAGATATAAACATAACAGATATATAAGTTAACTTGAGTCTTAATTATAAATAAATGTCTTGCGAAAATTAAAACAACCATTCATATTTTACTTTATATACACTCACATACACATATATATTTTACGTATTTCCAGTCATGACCAGTCCAACGTTGGTGTTGAAAGGCCCATGTATAATGAAGATTTTTCATGTCCCTTCATTACATATTTCCTTTCTGGTGTATATATATATATATATATATATATATATATACATATACATATATATATATATATATATATATATATATATATATATATATATATATATATATAACCTCCGCCCCCGATCTGGGATTAAATTTTGGACCGAGTGTCCAGTTCTGGCCACCTGCATCCGCAGCCCTTAAACCTTTCGACCATAATTTGAGCCCATCGGCTCATATTCTGTAGCCATAAGTTTCGGTTTGAGATAACAGCCGCTCCTTTGAAAGGTGCCGCGTTGTGGTGTGTTGCCAAGCTCCGCTCCGCATCGTTTTTGGCGAATTTTCACCACCGGAGTTGCGCCTCACTGCGATTGGGTTTTTGTTCTCCGCGCTCCTTGTCTCGACGTTTCATTGGTCAGAGCCGCGAGAACCCTACTCTCCGCGGGGTTTTCTTGGCGCCTGGCAACCCTCTTGCTGGCTGTGTTTCGGCGCTTTTGGCGTGAGCGCAGCCTAGAAGTTTTTGATAATTTTGCGAGACAGAGAGAGATTTTTTTAAGAACTTTGCGGACGTTTTTGGTCCGGACACCTTTTTCGTTGGAGCCCACCTTTTGGTCCCGATACTGCGACGTTCCTGTAGTTATCTTTTCCATCTGCACATTAATCGTCGTAATATTTTTAAAAACAACGCAACAAAATAAACCTCCAATAACCACTATAGGATCAGCAGAAGTGGACTATATTATTTGCAATTTAGAATTATAAAAAATAAATGGCTGGAACCCAAGTCAGAGTCTTTTCTGTCTACCTTCACTCAACTTGACTCACTTTACTCCTGATTCTGTCATTCTACGTACTGCACCCTTCCTATGCTCCAACTCTTCAATATATATTCCAATGTTGGTGTGGATGGTCCCATGCAAGTCTTAAAGCTTTGTGTCCTGCAGTTATCAAGGGTACACAAGCGGTCTTTAGGCTCCAAAATCCCCTATTGATGATGTTTCGTATAATGGTTTGCAAGCTGACACTTGCTGATGGCCAGCATTGAAATTTGATGCATTTTACTAAAGCTTTGCACTTCTTTTACATTTTAAGGATTCTTCCCGATCGCCGTTGATTTCGTTCTTTTACGATCTTTTTCCGGCAGCAGAAATGTCAGAGATTTCATTTTTTACTGTATTCCTGTTATTCACACTACATTTCTTGAAATTATCAAACTCGAAAATCCAAATTTCATCGCTACATATCGCTTTCATATGTATGTGTATGTATGTTTGTGAGTTAGATTTATTTAACCCTTTGACAGTTTCATTTTTTTCCAGAATTCCGTCAAAAAATGTCACATTTTTTATTGCATTTTTTTGTTCCTTTTACATTTTTAAGTAAAGATATGTTATTAAAATTAACATTTCTAATATTTTTAAGCATTTATTACAACTTTTTTTCTTTCTATGAAAGCATCATAGAACTGAAGTTTACCTTTAGTCTCATCGATATCCAAATAAATTTTTGGAATTCCCGTGAAAGCAAATCTAGGAGGCGGATCCGATTATCACAATTAATTTTAAAAAAATTGTCTCGCTTTACTGATTCCATCTGTACTACTATCAGAGTCACTACTATCCAGGTCATCTAGTAAACTTTCGCTACTATCATTTACAGATAATTCAGTTTCTGATTCCGAGTCCCAGTTCAAATCACAAGAAATTAGCTCCAAACTCTCTGAATTATCCATTACTTAAAAGTAAAACTATATTATTCAAGTCTTACATCAATAAAATTATCAGGCGGTTAGTAAAATATAATCAGAAAGCTAACAATTCTTCTTCTGATACATAATATGCGAAAACACACGCGCTTTTGAACCAATCAGAGTAGAAAATACAATAATTACAAACTATATTTTACTGGACAACTATACGAATAATTTTTTATTAAAATTGGAAAAAATACGGCAGAAACAGTGCAAGCGAAATAGAAATCAGATTGCCCGTAGACCGTTAGAGCAAATCAGTAAAGTTCCGAAAGATGTGCCCGTACCCCGTAAGGGCAAAACAGAGAAGGGGTTGATATAAACCTATATGTTACTGCTTTTAATGGAAAAGATAAAGGATAACTATAGTAAAATTTTTGTATTTATAATTATTTTGGGGAAATCAGTGTTTAAAGAGTCGGTGGTCATTATATATCGTTTTCGAATATTATTATATTCAATTAAAATCAAATTTTTTAAATTGGATCTTTTAAAATTTGTTTATATTTAAAAAAGTCTCTTGGAAATATTTTTTTTTATTTTATCTTTATTTTTGACTTTCAATTACTTAAATATATCTTTCAGAAATTGTGTATATTATTTTTATTAGATATAACAGTTAATACTATAAAGATATAAACTTAACAGAGATATAAGTTAAGTTGAGTCTTAATTATAAATAAATGTCTTGCGAAAATTAAAACAACCATTCATATTTTACTTTATATACACTCACATACACATATATATTTTAAATTAGGATAGTTTGTGTTAAACTAACTGCAGGAATTTATGAAAAATGAAATAGAAAATAACATTTAAAAATATTTCAAAGCATAACTGCATTTTTAAAATATTCCAATTGATATTTAATTAATAGAATGCATTTAACTGATTACATTGAATAGAAATGAATGAATGTCTCATTGTTATAAATCAATAATAATGAAAACACTTTAAATGTTCTATATCGTATTATTAAACAGATAAACTTTCAACATTCGAGTACATGTCTTAAAGCGATTAATCTTCAACTGCTACTAAAAAATTCTCTATACAAGCAATATAATTGACACTTTGCAGTACATACAATAATGTGGAATTGTATTTATGT
Organism: Pardosa pseudoannulata; assembly: GCA_032207245.1. NCBI lineage: Eukaryota > Metazoa > Arthropoda > Arachnida > Araneae > Lycosidae > Pardosa > Pardosa pseudoannulata. Next base: position 160,505,518 of record CM063504.1, on the reverse strand, counting down.
TAATAGCATCTCTTAGAATAAAATACTCAAAGAACTGAAGAGTAATAAATTTATAGTGATATTTATAAAATACGATACTAATATACTGGAACATATCACGCTCTCTGATAATTTATTGCTGACAGATAATTTATCAATATTAAAGAAATATTTTATATGTGTCGTAACAATATAAATGATGAAAAATTTAGAAACTAATTTAAATCATCATATTTTTCTTAAAAATTTATCTAAACATTTTCAATTTTTTAGTAAAACTTTTAAATAAGTAAAATAAGTAGTAAATATGTATTCTAACATTTTCGTCTTTATGTTCAGCTAAACAGAAACATGAGTACAAAATATTAAATTTATACGTTAAATATATGTTTAGATACCAGAAGAGTAAATTGAGAAAAATAATCTCTACGTAATATCAATTTTAATCCGACCTAGACAGTGATATGATGCTGGATTAAATATAAGGTTTTATTTTTTTTTTAATTTAACGTTTTGGAAAATCCTCATAAAATTTTCGATATATGGAGTAAATAAAGATTAAGCAATCACATAAAATAAGCTATTCATTTACTATTTATAATACTTAAATATTTATATGTATACCATTTACTAAACAAAGATAATTTACTATTTACCAAGCTATGAAATTAAAACTAAATTAAAATCTTTTTATCTATCAGAAAACGCAATTTTTATTAATTAAAAAGTACATATGAAGCTTAAGGGTTATTTTAATTAAAGCATTGATATTTATTGAAAAGAAATAGTAAAGTTTTTTTAAGCTATCATTAATGTTTATCAAAATAATTTTGCATATAATGAAGTTAATCGGATTAATAACTGATTTAAAATAAATAAAACCTCTTTCAAGATATTTAAAATAAACAATACCGTACTCTTTGTAGAAAAACGATAATTTCATGTAAATTAAGATATTCTAATCTGTTTCTCGGAAAAATTTATATGAAGCATCTGAAAATAAATTTAAAATAAGAATTTAAGAGAATATGTTTTCTCAAAACACCAATAATTTCCTATTATAGATTTTTTATACAATTTGTGCATATAATGTGCAAGTAAATCTATTTGGATGATTTTTTAAATAAATGAAGGAATAAGATATGTTTTTGTTACCAAAATCAATGTGTTCATAAGAATGAAAGTGTATACAATTGAACTTGGCTGTTCTATATAGATATTAAATTAATACTCGTTTCACACGCACATGGATGTCACGACATCAAAAAAGAAGCTGTGTGAAGAAATATGTACCAAAGATAACATGAAAAGAGAGTTAGGCACCGTCAACATCTATTTTAAATATTTTGACATTATACATTGAGTTCCGTTCACGTATTAGATAAGGTGTAAATGTTTGCTTTTAGAAGACATTATTGATGGCTTTCACCTTATCTTAATTCACTTGTTCTCACTGCCTGCATTGTTTTCTCACAATTTTATAACCCTCCTCACGTGTATAAGATTGCACGCTTGATATACACACACACACACACACACACACATACACATATATATATATATATATATATATATATATATATATATATATATATATATATATATATATATATATATGACACATAGAGTGGTTAAGGCATAGAAGACACAATTGATTTCATGTATAAAAACTTCTTTATTGTAATACTTCTGTCCATGACTATGCCATTTAGCAATCCGATGTTTTTATAATTTTCCCCGACACGCCTGGATGATGTTATCACCCTGAGTTCCCTTTGAGAACTGTCTCTTTTTGCGTTGCTACCGGCAGATGCTCGAAGCGTTAACAAATTTGAAAAATTCTATCGGTTTGGCTGCAGCAGGAAATATGGATGAGGTTAGACGCCTTTATCCGGGACTTTTCCTCCGATATAAAAGAACTCTGGAGTCTATGTTATCATATACCACAGATGAGCTGAACGACAGTTGTGGTATGTGGATTTGTGGACCCCCGCGATGCGGAAAACATTATGGTGCTCGCACTAAATATAAAGACAGTTTGTTTACAAAACCATTGAATAAATGGTGGGATGGATATGCAAACGAAGACACTGTGTTAATATGTGATGTAGAACCTTTTCATGCTTCATGGCTTGGATATTTTTTGAAAATATGGAGTGATAGATATCCATTTTTAGCTGAAATTAAAGGTGGAACCATAAAGATAAGACCTAAAAGAATCATTGTTACGTCTAACTTTGAAATGAAATCAATATTCAACGGAGAAGTGTTGCACGCACTAGAGGCAAGATTTGAGGTGTACGACTTTATTAACTTCCCCACCGGTAGATTCATACCTCGTCCGGTGTTCACAGCGGACACACGTGTGTTAGATTTGTTACGAGGCGTAGACGAAACGGATAACATCAACAGTGAAACTTTATCTCTGGGATTAACTGTCTTCTACTAGTGTTAACAATGATTCGGCGACGTATAATGCGTGGAGGGATGAAAAGATTAAGAAAATTTTACAACCGTCGGAAGTATCGTCGGATGATGACTTTGCGCCGATTACGTTCTGCGCGAATAAGAAGAAAAAACCTACTCAAGAATAATTATGTAAAAAAAACTTTTAGTGACACTCATCAATATGTTTTAACTGCTAGTATGGATGCGAAGGATATATCTATGGATAATGTGTCTGAAACAACTGCTAGATACTTAAAATTAAAGAATAGAAAGTAAACTCTTAAAATTGTAAAGAAATTTAGAAGCAATACACATTCATATATTATACACACATACACACACAAATATATATACATATATATATATATATATATATATATATATATATATATATATATATATATATATATATATATATATATATATATATATATATATATATATATATATATATATATATATATATATATAATATATATATATATATATATATATATATATATATATATATATATATATATATATATATATATATATATATATATATATATTATATATATATATATATATATATATATATATATATATATATATATATATATATATATATATATATATATATATATATATATATATATATATATATATATATATATATATATTATATATATACATATATACATATATATAGATATATATACATATACATATATGTACATATATATATATATGTATATACATATAAATATACATATATATGTATACATATATATATATATATATATATATATATATATATATATATATACATATATGTGTGTGTCTGTGTGTATACATAGGTACACATGTTTAAAGCTTGTATGAAGGAATACTCATTGTTTATGTTATTGAATATAACACCTGTAAGTAATATTTTATGTCTTTAAATGTTATCAAAAAGAAAGAAATATTCAGTTACTAAAAAGCACTGAAAGTTCGAAAATGAATGGAATCGAAAACATATATTTTCTTTTCATAATGTCATCTTTTATAGAGTGAAAGATGGTAATCAATGATCTTTCCAGGAACATGCTGTGACAAGACATAGTGAAGACACATGTAGGACACATAAATCAAAAATTTTCAAACCTGCAATTATTTTGTTTTGTCTAACATCTTTGGAGGTTTTAAAAAATATCGTTGTCTGGATGAGAGCTGTTGTATTTGAAAGTTGCCGAGGAATATATTTTGTCTAGAATAGAACTTTAGTATAAAAATATTTCTTATGCTATATCGGCTTTTCTGTTTAAATTAAAAAACTTGTTAATATTAAGCCATACATGCCGTGTGTTGCTTTATGGTAACATACCCAATTTAGTTTTCTAAAATACTATTAGGATAATATTGAAGCTCTGATACCTAATATTAAGAATGAAATACATAATGAAGATATTTTTAAAGAAATTTTCAACATGTACATGACACCTTTATTTAAGAATACAGATAGATTTATTCGTCCATTTGTTAGCTGAATTTGCTTATTGGTTGTTTTGGAAGTTTGAAAATAAGCTTTTTCTTCTGCAGAGTTCATGTAGAAAGTATTGCATGAAAAGATAAAGTATGTAGGCCATATTTATGATTTTTCGGATATTAAACTATAAAATATTTGCTGTAATTGAATTTTTCTGTTTGTAGCCAATTGGCAACAATGGGCATAAAGTTCTAGAATGTTTAGGCTAGAATAAGCAATGTCGGTTCTATTTTCTTCTATATGTAATAGAAGTAGATTATTTTTGTGATAGTCCATAATATTATTTATATATGTATATATATATATATATATATATATATATATATATATATATATTATATATATATATATATATATATATATATATATATATATATAAATATATATATATATATATGTATAAATATATTTATTTATATATATATTTATATATATATATATATATATATAAATATATATATATATATATATAATATATATATATATATATATATATATGTAGATATATATATATATTATAGAAATATATATATATATAATATATAAAAATATTATATATATATCTATATATATAATATAATTATATATATATATATATATAATATATATATATATATATGATATATATATAATATATATATATAAAATTATATATATATATAAATATATATATATATATATATTATATAATATTATATTATATAAAATATATATATATATATATTATATTTATATATAATATAATATATATATTATTAAATATTTATATATATAAATGTATAATATATAGTATATATAATACATATATATATAATATATATATATATCTTATATATATAATATATATATATATATATATATATTATATATATATATATATATAATATATATATATATATATAATATAAAATATATATATATATATATATATATATATATATATATATATTACTGATATTTAATGAAACATTAGTTCAAAATTTCCTAAAGCATATTCTAAAGCAATTGTATAATACTCTCTTATTTCACTGGGAAAAAAATTAAAATTTTGAATGAAGTCAAAAACATATTCTTTTTCACACACTTACCCTTTAAATAATCTTAATTAATGATCTATTTAGAGATATATTATGAAAAGATGTAGTGAAGACATATAAATCAAAATTACCAAACACTAGTTATTTTTTCTCCTAACATTTTTATTCTTTGCTAGATTGTAAGAATGGGAAAATTGTAATAATTTATTAAAATTATAAAATATATTTTGGTGCTCATCTCATTATATCAATAAACTTAGTTTAAAGGTTTATGTTATTTTCTATATTTTATATTAGTGAAATCTAATCACACAGCAATAACCCTATATTTAAACTTCTATTTCAAGCAGTTGTATAATTTTCAACATTTTGTAGGTATATATTTGTTTAAAACTTAACAAACATTTATTTATCTAAATGTCAAATTTAAATATTTAAAATATTCTCTACTTTTTATAGGTTTAAATATATTTAAAATATAATTTATGCTTCAATTTATCACTCTGAAAAAGTTATCAGATCGCATTTGAATAAATATTTATGTATAGAACCCCTGACACTTTTCATATTCAATAAATATCAAAATGTAAAAGATAGTTGAAAAACGTTTTACTGTATAATTTCAATAAAAGTACATTTTTTAAAGCTAGAAGTAATTCCTTTCTTAATAGTTTTACAGTTAATGTGCTGTAATATGTAGATAATTTATTATTTCTTGAACTGGTTAAAATCTACATTCACATTAGATATATAGATTTAAATGTAGAGTTTAAAAAAAATTTATAATACCCTGAATAATGTTGGTAATGTCCTGTTTCGAAATACTTAAAACATAAATATATCCAAACGAAAAATTATTTAATTATTTTAAAGTACATTTTTTATGATGAGATTATTACTATTTAGTTATTTAAATTTGCTGTCCGGATAATAATCGCATAAAAATGTTTATAATTATATAAATTAGATTTACTCAATCCAGCTATCTCAAATCTGCATGGCAATGTAGATTTACAAATTTATTTTAATTTATCTGAAAATTATAAGTATTTTTTCTTGATTCATTAGCATTTGGTTTATGTATAGAACGTCTGACACTTTTCATTATCAATAACTATCAAAATTTAAAAGATAGTTGAAAAACGTTTTACTGTATAATTTTAATAAAAGTACATTTTTTAATGCTAGAAGTACTTTCTTTCTCAATAATTTTATAGTTAATGTGCTGTAATATGTAAATAATTTGTTGTTTCTTGAATTGGTTAAAATCTACATTCTCATTAGTTATCTAGATTTAAATATGCAGTTTAAAATAACTTTATTATACCCCGATTGTTATTGGTAATATCCTGTTCGAAATACTTAAAACATAAATATATGAAAACGAAAAATTATTTAATTATTTTGAAGTGCAATTTTTATGCTGAGATTATTACTACTTAGTTATTTAAATTTGCTGTCCGGATGATAATCGCAGGAAAATGTTTATAATTATATAAATTACATTTATATCATATCTACATCTGCATGGCAATGTAGATTTACAAATTTATTTTAATTTATCTGAAAATTATAAGTATTTTTTCTTGATTCATTAGCATTTGGTTCATGTATAGAACCCCTGACACTTTTCATATTCAATAAATATCAAAATGTAAAAGATAGTTGAAAAACGTTTTACTGTATAATTTTAATAAAAGTACATTTTTTAATGCTAGAAGTACTTTCTTTCTCAATAATTTTATAGTTAATGTGCTGTAATATGTAAATAATTTGTTGTTTCTTGAATTGGTTAAAATCTACATTCTCATTAGTTATCTAGATTTAAATATGCAGTTTAAAATAACTTTATTATACCCCGATTGTTATTGGTAATATCCTGTTCGAAATACTTAAAACATAAATATATGAAAACGAAAAATTATTTAATTATTTTGAAGTGCAATTTTTATGCTGAGATTATTACTACTTAGTTATTTAAATTTGCTGTCCGGATGATAATCGCAGGAAAATGTTTATAATTAGATAAATTAGATTTATTCAATCCCGCAATCTAATATCTGCATGGTAATGTACATTTAAAAATTTGTTTTAAATCAACTGAGAATTATAAATATTTTTACCTTGATTCATTAGCATTTGGTTCATGTATAGAACCTCTGACACTTTTCATATTCAATAAATATCAAAATGTAAAAGATAGTTGAAAAACGTTTTACTGTATAATTTCAATAAAAGTAAATTTTTTAATGCTATAAGTAATTGCTTTCTTAATAATTTTACAGTTAATGTGCTATAATATGTAGGTAATTTCTTATATCTTGAATTGGTTAAAATCTACATTCAAATTAGTTATTTAGATTTAAATGTACAATTTCAAATAATTTTATTATACCCTGAATGTCGTTGGTAACATACAGTTTCGAAATGCTTAAAACATAAATATATCCAAACGAAAAATTATTTAATTAAGTACAATATTTATGCTGAGGTTATTACTACATAGTTATTTAAATTTGCTGTCCCGATGAAAATCACAGGAAAATATTTATAATTTTATAAATTTGATTTACTTAATCGAGCAGTCTCATATCTGCATGGTAAGGTACATTTAAAAATTTATTTTAATTCAACTGAGAATTATAAATATTTTTACCTTGTTTCATTAGCATTTGGTTTATTATATTGTTTACCTTGAATGTGCAAATGGTTTAGGTGACAACTCTGATTATGTGGTTTTCCGTATAAGTGAACACTTATATTTTAATATTAATTTTTTAATCTGAATAAAGTTTTTGTGTTTATTCATAGATAGAATCAAGTGAAATTTGCATTTAACCGATTTAAAAGGGAGACGAAATATTCCTACTAATTTCTCATAAACTGGCATTAAATTATATTAAATTATACAAAATTTTATATTTAATTTGTATAAAACATCTTCAGACTTACTACTTTTAAATTACCTTAAAGCTTTAAATTTAATTTCATTACAGAATGTAACCGTGCTGAATGAGTAGTGTTCAGGCACTGACAACTGACGGCAACACTTAGTGTTATATGTATTACTAGCATATAACTCGTCATATGCCGGGCTCGGTGAAATTTTTAATTTTCCAGAATTGTAAAGTACCCCATAAGGCAAAAAAATGATGGTTTGGTTTTTGGCTGAGATTTAACTGGTACATGCTCAATAATTTGTTTTTCTTCATACTCCTAGAAAGTCTCCCGATACTGTGAATGCAGTTTAGAATCACGTTGAACTCATTTAGAAAGATAATTCAGTTTTCTTATCGTTAAGTATATATATATATATATATATATATATATATATATATATATATATATATATATATATATATATATATATATATATATATATATATATATATATATATATATATATATATATATATATATATATATATATATATATATATATATATATATATATATATATATATATATATATATATATATATATATATATATATATATATATATATATATATATATATATATATATATATATATATATATATATATATATATATATATATATATATATATATATATATTTATATATATATATATATACAGTGAGAGAGAGAGTAAAAAAAATATTAAATAATAAGAGTAATAATATTATTTCATCTTCTGATATTACTTTAAAAACAGTTTTGTAAATTTTGTGGTGTTTCATGCTTAATAAATTCAAATACATTTCCATGACAAGAGATGAATGTTGAGTGTGGTGATAACTAATTCATACTTTCATTTTAACACTAACCTGTTTATCGACCACAGAAAGAAAATAGCTTATACTACGACTATATTAAGGTGTGTAATTTCAATAATACGATGAACTTATATGTATGAGTGTGACATTTTTTATTAAAAAAGTACTTACGGTAAAAAAAAAAAAATTAGTTTTGTCGTGAGACTATATCAATAAATTTATTTTTTCTCCTTCGTGATATTGTTAACTAACTAATCATTTATATTTCACTGAAAAATATATTCTAATATTTGGAAAAATTCAATGGAGATTGTTGTTACATTAAAATGGTCATAGTACAAAGTTTAATACATATTTATTATGTATTGTATTATTATTGTATATTTATTATGTATTAAGGATGATATTTGTTGAGTTTAATGATAATTTTACAATTTATTTTTCTCGAGTACAACCCATGTATACGCAAAATGTATAAGGTTTATATTTTTATTATATTCGCTTAGTTCTCATAAATTAATTAAAATTGAACTTCCTGTTTTATATAACACTTTTATAAAATAAATGAAAGCAATGTACAATAAATTAATTGGGTTGTTTGGGTTATCTACAAAATCTACATTTTTAAAAATTGTTTAAAAAAGATGACACAAAATTTTATAGATGTATTTTATGAATGTATTTTTCAAATATTTAACTCTGCAATTAATGTGTAGTCCTTTTAAATTTCTTTAAATTTATAACAACATTACAAATATCTTAATTTATTACAAATATATATGTTTATAATTATAATAATTTATTACAAATAATTAATAAACTAATAAAATGTTGATTAAAAATAGTAAAATTCAAGAAAAGATAAGGATGATAAGGAATGCATAGTTGTTTATCTTAGTTTATGAAATTAATGTTTTCAAACAAAATTTTACCGAATGATGGACGAATGTTTAGAGCGCTGATATTCAGTACCGGTGTTCAGTTGTTTGTATCACACTATGGTATGGATGTTCGTAGCCGTACGGAATCGACTTTAAGTAGTTGCCTATCTCATTAGACCTCATGTTACAAAAAGTAGATCATAGAGAACTAAACCAAGCACAATGCTAACACAGCTACGTGTAAGAATTTAGAGTCAATTCCAATCATTACGTAATTCCTGAAATAAGTTATTTGCATTTAAATCTAGAAATGAATTTTAACAAACATAAAAGAAAATCGAAAGAGCTTAGTCCACACAAAAAACACCCTTTAAAAATTACGTAATGCTATTTAAATATTTATCAGTACATTTATCGTTTTAACATAATGTTCTTCTAGGGAAAATATTTTAAAAGAGAATTATTATAAAGAATCTTCTTTCTGCTAAAAATATATATAAATTTAAATCGAGAGACAAAAGTAATCCGGAAAACAAATTGCACTAAGACCTTCATGATTTCAATTTAAAGGAAATAATAAAATATATAAAGGAAGTACTTTTAATAAACGTTTGTTGTATGAGATATCAAAAGAACATTTCATTGTTGCGTAAGAGAAATTTTCGTTATAATTCAAGCACTTTAGTTCAGCTTCTCCTTTGCTTTGTGAAACGAAATTACAATATGTTTAGAATATAATTTGAAAATTTTTTTAGGTTATAGTACGAAGAAAAGAATGTTATTAAAAAGTACTTCAATACAAAACGTTTTTTATATTTAACTTTCTTTGCATAATTTTATATGAAATTTTCTATATAATTATAAAGTGTTGGTACGATGAATATTTCCAGGAAATTTCTTAAATAAATGTATGATTATTTTTTTTTCAATTTAACCCTTACAATCCCACAATAACCTCGATATCCAAGACCTCTGTATCCCAAATAGCCGAATCCTTCTGAAAAATTCCTTCCACCGCTGACTGATAACAGGTTTGGCTTGGAGCGCTACGGTCTACTGTTTTGCACACGAGGGCTAATGAGACCGGTCCCTGCTGCTTAGAGCCGATTCCGAACGGCTACTAACATCCATTCCATAGTGGGATTCGAACCCACGAACTCCGGTACCGACGATCAGTGCCCTAACCAATCGGCCAGGGTTCGGCTCTGATTGATAATAGCCACGGGTAATTCTGATAGCAGTGAACAGACTTATTGTAAACATCCGATATCTACAGGTATTTTCCTCTGAGGTTTTTAGAACACGTTGAAAAACACTACTTGTTTCTTGGTAACGGGAAACGTTTCATTGCTAGTCCACGCGATTTTAAACTTTTTTATTTAGATTGACAGGTAAAAAAAAAGACTGGGGTGTAGTAAAATATGCAAACTTTGGATTATTTGGCTTTGAACCGGAGGGCATTTGAAATTCTAGAGTATTCTTCACGAGTTGGAGGCTTTATTTTTGATAAATAATGCCTTGTATTTAACCCCTTAATAAATATTTTGTTTAAATGGCAGACCAAAATAATCAATTATTTAATGTAAAAAACACAATTTAGAACGTTTAAGTTATATATATATATAATATATATATATATATATATATATATATATAATATATAAATATATATATATATATATATATATATATATATATAATATATATATAAATATATATATATATATATATATATATATATATATATATATATATATATATATATATATATATATATATAAATATATATATATATATATATATATATATATATATAAATATATATATACATATATATTATATATATATATATATATATATATATATATATATATATATATAATATATATATATATATATATATATATATAATATATATATACATATATATACATATACATATATATATATATATATATATATATATATATATATATAATATATATATATATATATATATATATATATATATATATATATATATATATATATATATATATATATATATATATATATATATATTTATATATATATATATAGTATATATATATGTATATATATATATATATATGTATATATATGTATATATGTATATATATACATATATATATGTATATATATATATGTACACATATATATATATATATATAAATATATATATATATATTCATATATATAATATATAATATATATATATATATATATATATATATATATATATATATATATATATACATATATATATTATATTTGTATAAGTATGTGTTACAGCTTACAATCCCATGTAAAGAATAAATATCAATAAAACGATTTTTATTTTGCTTTCACATTGTTATTTTCAACTTTCGTTTGCTATCGAGTGTGAAAAATTATAACAACATAAAGTACAAAGTATAAAGTACACCCTAATAGTCCAGCTACAGAGAGTTTTCAGGAATACTCTTGTAACTTTAACCCCTTAACAGTTTCATTTTTTTACGAATTCGATCCAAAAAATGTCACATTATTTTATTGCATGTTTTTGTTTATTTTTTAATTTGTAAGCCTTAAAATTTTATTAAAAGTAATACTCCTAATTATTTTAAGCATGTATAAAAACTTTTCTACAGGAAGTAAAGTAATATTTTCCCTGGAAGTTATCTTTTCTCTCGCAATATACGTTAGACAAGGAATTTACGTTTATAGTTTTGCATATAAGAAATACAAAATATTTTCAATTACCATTACTACACAACTATTTTCGAATGCAAATACTACAAGTACATTTACTTAACCTGTTTTTTCAAAGATCAGATTTAGTACGATAAATTTTTAAAGTGAGGCATAGTCCAAAGTAACAGTCGAGACAAAAATATCTAGTCTCATTTCTAATTCTTTTGCTGCTGTCATTTTTTTTCAGTGAACACACATGGCACTGGTTTGTGGGTCCTAGTTTTTTGTCTGCAGGTGGAATTATCTCTAAAATGTCTCTCTGGACCAGTCTCCCAAAAACTCAAAGATAAAAACTTGCGGAGTAATGCAAATCTTATTGCAAAACCTATCAGAAAACCCTTGCTTTTAAACCAAATAGAATGCACTTCGAACACTTCTTATGTACATTTATACGACTAATTTGACTTAAAAAAAGAAACGGCAAGATCAGTGAGAACGACAAAGAAAATGTGACTGCTCGTACGCCGTACAGGCAAATCATTAAAGGTACGATAACCTCGCCAGTACGGTGTGCGTGCAAAACAGGCAAGGGGTTAAAGACTTCCTCTGGCCACCGAAATCCCCAGATATGAGCATCATTGAGCATATCTGGGATGCCTTGCAACGTGTTGTTCAGAAAATATGTCTCTCACCAACTCGTACTGTCACGGATTTATGAACAGCACTGCAGGATTCATGGTATCTATTACTTCCAGCAGTAATTCAGACATTAATCGAGTCCGTGTCGCATGGTGTGGTGGCACTTTTGCATGCTCGCGGGGACCGCACACGATATTAGGAAGGTGTACCAGTTTTTTTGGCTCTTTGGGGTATATATACATTAAAAAACTATACATTTTACCCTGAAAATATTTCTCAGCAGTATATGAGATCAAACTGGGTAAAGATTCCCGTGTAATAAAAAAATTATTTCTATGCAATTATTGAAATCCTGTAATTTGTAATTTCCAGTATTACACATTATGTAAAAATAAATTTTTTATGATTTCAACTACTTTATTAAAATTTATTTAATTGTATTATCTGTCAAAACTGTATGATTTTTTAGTCCGTGTCGCATCGTGTGGTGGCACTTTTGCATGCTCGCGGGGGCCGCACACGATATTAGGAAAGTGTACCAGTTTTTTGGTCTCTTAAGTGTATATATAAATTAATAAACTATACATTTTACCCTGAAAATATTACTCAGCAGTATATGAGATCAAACTGGGTAAAGATTCCCGTGTAATAAAAAATTATTTCTATGCAATTATTGAAATCCTGTAATTTGTAATTTCCAGTATTACACATTATGTAAAATAATTTTTTTATGATTTCAACTACTTTATTAAAATTTATTTAATTGTATTATCTGTCAAAACTGTATGATTTTTAGTCCGTGTCGCATCGTGTGGCGGCACTTCTGCATGCTCGCGGGGGCCGCACACGATATTAGGAAGGTGTACCAGTTTTTTTGGCTCTTAAGTGTATATATTATATATACATTAAAAAACTATATATTTTACTCTGAAAATTTTACTTAGCAGTATATGACATAAAATTTGGTAAAGATGCCCGTGTAATAAAAAAATTATTTCTATTCGATTATTGAGTTCTTGTAATTTGTATTTTTCAGTGTTACACAGTATGTAAAAATAAATTGTTCATGATATCAACTACTTTATTAAAATTTATTTAATTTTATTAACTATCAAAACTGTATGATTTTTTCTGTTTCACAATTATGAATATATATCTCTGAATTAATTTATTCCTTTTATTCACAGATTTGAAAAAATAGCTTTTAAATGTATTCTAAGCCATTACTTTTACAATGAAACTTCAATTACAAGTGCAAAAAGTTAATACATTTTATTTTCCGAAACCACTCATTAAGATTTTGGAATCATTAAATGATAATAAAGAAGAAACTTTACTTTATTAACGTACATTATTTTTCTAAATTTTTGCTATTTTTTTCTTTGCTAAAATGTCATAGGAAGGTGAAAATTGCTTGTAGTTCCATGTACAACAGGATTCAGAAATGTTTTATGGCTGACCTTAATTTACTTGCAGAAGAAGTTGTTATAAGTTATCCAAGATTTGCACTATCAATAAACTATAGGGAAAAACCCCAAAAATGTAACACAAAAGCGATAATAGTTTATATTATATATATATATATATATATATATATATATATATATATATATATACATATACATATATATATAGATAGATAGATAGATAGATAGATAGATAGATAGATAGATATAGATAGATAGATAGATAGATAGATAGTTAAATAGATAGATAGATGAAAATGTTCATAATTTATAATCTTTTTCATTAAATTAAATTAAAATTTATGGACACTATGTTGCTCTAAGATTTTAAGCAATATATTAAAGACCGAAAAGCATTTAAAAATTAATATAATTTTAATAAAATCACTTTTGATATAAAGTCGTATCTCTAAAATAGATTAGTACTTAAAAAAATCATAAATTATATTTTAGCTTTTTAAGATTTTTTGGTCTTAACATAAATTACGAAGATAAAAGAGAATTGATCTCCACATATAAATTAATATTTATTTCTTTTGTTTATTTTATCAAATGAATATAAATCTATGCTGACAGTAAAAATAATACTATTCTTTGATCTGTAATAGATTGTAACTTGAGTTAGCAAAATTACATTAAATTTCATTACTATTATCGGCTTTATTATTACACGTAATATTTATGCATTAATAATGGAAAACCCAAACCTTGCTATTTGCTTAGACACTTGTATTCACAATTTAAAATTGTGAGGCATTACATAGTGAGATAAGATTAGCATTCAATATACATTTTGTCATCTATGTAAGACAATGAAAATTTTTCAAACATTAGAGAGCAATATCTTGTAAAATAAATGCACAATTTCTCTTGATGACACCTGAGTAAAATATTTGAGCAAATTATTTTCCTAGAATATGAGTGAATGAAATATACATTAACCTCTACGTAACATACACTAAGGGGTTATTAATTTAGAATTAAGATCTTAACTTAATTTATAGAGATTTTAATGCTAAAAATTAAATTAAAATTTATTGACACTACGTTGCTCTTAGATTTTAAGTAATATATTTACGACCAAAAAACATTTAAATATTAATATATTTTTAATAAAATCACTTTTGATATAATGCCAAATCTCTAAAATAGATTAGTATTTTTTTAAAAAAATCATAAAACATATTTTAGTTTCATTAAGACGTATTATTAATATAAATTATCAATATTAAAATAGTAATGAATTCCACATTTTATATAAATTAATATTTATTTGTTATTGTTTAATTTATCAAATGAAAATAAGTCTATACTGATAGCAAAAATAATATAATAATTTGATCTATAATAGATTGTTATTTGAGTTAACAAAATTACATTAAATTTCATTACTATTATTGGCTTTATTATTACACGTAATAATTATGCAGTAATAGTAGAAAATCCAAACCTTGCTACTTGCTTAGACATTTGTGGTCACAATTCAAAATCTTAATGCATTACATAGTGAGACAGGAGTAGCATTCAATATACATTTTGTCGTCTATGTAATGAATGAAAATTTTTCAAACATAACAGAGCAATATCTTGGGATGTAAATACAAAATTTCTTTTGGTAATACATGAGTAAAATATTTGATCAAATTACATTTTCTAGAATATGAGTAAATGAAATATACATTAACCTCTACGTAACATACACTATGAGGTTATTAGTTTAGAATTAAGTTCTTAACCTAGTTTATATAAGTTTTAATGCTAAAAATTAAATTAAAATTCATGGACACCACATTGCTAAGATTTTAAGCAACATATATTTAAGACCAAAAACATTTAAATATTAAAATATTTTTAATAAAATCACTTTTGATATAAAGTCGAATCTCTAAAATAGATTAATATTTAAAAAAATCATAAAACATATTTTAGTTTCATTAAGACGGATTATTAATATAAATTATCAATATTAAAATAGTAATGAATTCCACATTTTATATAAATTAATATTTATTTGTTATTGTTTAATTTATCAAATGAAAATAAGTCTATACTGATAACAAAAATACTATAATACTTTGATCTTTCATAGATAGTATCTTGAGTTTAAAAGATTACACTAAATTTCATTACTGTTATTGGCTTGATTTTTTACACGTAATATTAATGCATTAATAGTATAGAAAACCCAAACCTTGCTACTTGTTTAGACTCTTATGTTCACAAGTCAAAATTGTGATGCATTACATAGTGAGGTAGGAGTAGCATGCAATCTCATCTATGTAAGAAAATGAAGATTTTCCAAACAATAGAGAGCAATATCTTGGAAAATAAATGCAAATTTTTTTTTGATGATACATGAGTAAAATATTTGATCAAATTACTTTTGCTAGAATAGAATTAAATGAAATATACATTAATCTCTACGTAACATACACTATGAGGTTATTAGTTTAGAATTAAGTTCTTAACCTAGTTTATATAAGTTTTAATGGTAAAAATTAAATTAAAATTTATGGACACTACATTGCTAAGATTTTAAGCAACATATATTTAAGACCAAAAACATTTAAACTGTGATATATTTTCAATAAAATCCCTTTTGATATAAAGTCGGATCTCTAAAATATATTAATATTTAAAAAAAACATAAACATATTTTAGTTTCTTTAAGACTGATTATTAATATAAATTATGAATATTAAAATAATGAATTCCACATTTTGTGTAAATTAATATTTATTCGATTTTGTTTAATTTATCAAAGGAAAATAAGTCAATGCTGATAGCAAAAATAATATAATATTTTGATCTTTAATAGATTGTATCTTGAGTTAAAAAAAATATTACATTAAATTTCATTACTATTATTGGCTTTATTATTACACGTAATAATTATGCAGTAATAGTAGAAAATCCAAACCTTGCTACTTGCTTAGACATTTGTGGTCACAATTCAAAATCTTGATGCATTACATAGTGAGACAGGAGTAGCATTCAATATATATTTTGTCGTCTATATAATAAAATTAATATTTTTCAAACATTAGAGAACAATATCTTGGAATATAAATGCAAAATTTCTTTTGATGATACATGAGTAAAATATTTGAGCAAACTACTTTTGCTACAATATGAGCAAATGAAATGCACATTTTCATCTACGTAACGTACACTAGGGGGTTATTAGTTTAGAATTAAGTCCTTAATATAGTTTTTAATGCTAGACTTAATCTAGTTTTTAATGCTAAAAATTGAATTAAAATTTATGGGCACAAAGTTGCTCTAATATTTTAAGGAAGATATTAAATACCGAAAAGTAGTTAAATACAATAATATATTTTTAATAAAATCACATTTGATATAGAGTCGAATCTCTAAAATAGATTAGTATATTTTTAAAAAATCGTAAAACATATTTTAGTTTTATTAAGACAGATTATTAATATAAATTATGAATATTAAAAAAGTAATGAATTCCAGATTTTATATAAATTAACATTTATTTATTTTTGTTTAATTTATCAAAATGAAAATAAGCCTATTCTGATAGCAAAAATAATATAACACTTTGATCTGTAATAGATTGTAACTTGAGTTAGCAAAATTACATTAAATTTTATTATTATTATCGGCTTTATTATTGCACTTAATAATTATGCAGTAATAGTAGGAAATTCAAACTTTGCTACTTGCTTAGACATTTATGTTAGCAAGTCAAAATTGGGATATATTACATAGTGAGATACTAGTAGCATTCAATATATATTTTGCCATCTATGTAATAAAATGAACATTTTTCAGATATTAGAGAGCAATATCTTTGGAATTAAATGCATAATTTCTTTTGGTGGCACACGAGTAAAAAATTTGATCAAATTATTTTGCTAGAATTGGATTAAATGAAATATACATTATCCTCTACGTAACATACACTAGGGGGTTATTAATTTAGAATTAAGTTCTTAACCTAGTTTATAGAGTTGTTTAATGTTAAAATTTGAAACATCGTGATAACAATCAATCAAGCATTTTCCTTGTTCAAAGAAATATTTCTAAATAAATTAAAGCTTTTTTAACACGTTTATAATTTCTTTATAGCTTTATTATTATTTCTCGTTCAGAAGAAATGTTTCTTAAAGCTCAGTTTCAAAAGAGGATCATGCACTGAATTTCGCTTTGATTCTTAAGCAGCCTTGTATGTATCTGTAAGAATATCATAATGAGAATTAAGATTACGTTTAATCTCCATAAAGGAAAGCAAGAATATAAACCGTCTTGAATACCTGCCCATTTCATAGTTTTGTTTGCACTAGGAATATGATTAAAACGCTAATAACTTTTAAAGCTTCATTTTATTTCCAGAATTCTTTTATAGTAAATATAAAGAAGATTAATATTTGTATAATCTTTGTAGTTAATGCTTCCAAATTAAAAATCCCCTTTATTTTTGTCTTAAATAATCAGATAATGTATAATTCCTATTTCGAATATCCTCTTTATTTAATCGTTCTTTTACGAAATAAGAAAGCAATAATTGAACAAAAAAACACATAAAGTGAAGAACTAAACTGACAAGCAAAATGTTAACGGATATACATATTGTTATCATAATTAAATCCTTTTTTAGGAGTTTGAGTTTAATGAGTATAATTGCATTAAATGGAAACTTTAAAATTGATGGCAAAAAGTAAATGGTTATTTACTTTGACTAGTTTTGTTGTGACATGTTTAACAATAACTGAAAAAAAACATAAAATTGTAAAATAAACTGACAAGCAAAATGTTTACGGATATAGATATTGTGATAGTAACTCAATCCTTTTTTAGAAGTTTGAGTTTAACGAGTATAATTGAATTAAAAGGAAACTTTAAAATTGTAATCATGGATATTCATTTTGACTAGTTAATTTGTGACATATTTAGCAATAATTGAAGAAAAAAAAACATAAAATGGTAAACTAAACTGACAAGCAAAATGTTAACATACACATTGTGATTATAACTAAATCCTTTTTTGCAAGTCTGAGTGTAACAAGTATAATTGCATTAAAAGGAAACTTTAAAACTGAAATCATGGTTATTTATTTTGTCTAGTTTTGTTGTGACATGTTTAGCAATAGTTGAAAAAAAAAACATAAAATGGTAAATTAAACTGGCAAGCAAAATATTAAAGGACATACATGTGATCAGAACTAAATCCTTTTTTAGAAGTTTGAGTTTAACTAGTATAATTGACCTTTAAAAGGAAACTTTAAAATTGTAATCATGGATATTCATTTTGACTGGTTTCGATGTGACATGTTTACATACATCCCTGACACAATTAAAACACAAACAAGGATGAATTGTTGATTTTTTTTTATATTTAGAACTGTTACAACATCTAGTTGTGCACTTCCTCTTTTGATCGCCATATTAAAACGGAAAATTATAATTTAACGAACATTAATGCTATCGAGCATTCACTCAAAACGTTAAAATATAATATTTAAAAACTTTATAACTTATAGTTTGCGATTTCTATTTTTTGTTTCGGTTCGCACTCTATATAATGAAAAAACTAAAAAATCCTATACATTAATGTTACTGTTATCTAATAAATGGCAGTACCTAAGCCATTTACTCTGTTATATATATATATGCTTTTCACAATTATATATTTATTCTTGTTCATTCAGAATAAAATGTTACTCTTTTTTAATGAACACTGCTTATTTCTATAATAAAAGAATATTTTAGCAACTGTATAACTCCCATTATAACAAATATTGCAGCACAATAATTAACATTTATGCAAAATGTGTTCAAATGAAGTACAGCAAAAAGATATGTGATAAATGTATAGATTTCTTGCCATGTACCCAATATATATACTTCTTATAACACAATGTATTCCTTTCATATATTTCTTACAATTTTAAATAATTATTTTAAATATTTCACATAACCACTTCAATTATGTAACCTTTTTTGAAAGAACCGCCTCGTTAAATAATTCAGAGAATATTTGTCATGGTTGATTTTGAATATTATATAACTCTTTAACCTGTAATATTTCAATTATAATTTAAATTTTGCAACTCGTTCTTGAAAATCTACTGTAAGTATTAGTTGATAATAAATGGAAATAAGGTAACTTACAATGTAAACTAGAGACTGCAGAAAATTGTAAATTATCAAGAAATAGTAATAAAAAGAGTCAATATATATCTCAATAAGAGTAATAATACAGAAATTGTTATTTTTTTATGTATACAGATCTTATACCAGGCATATAAGTACGTAGCTTTATAATGCAGTACATTATAAAGCTTGAATTTTAAGCAGTTTCTTTTATTTCATTTTTATACATTTTTCACCGTTTTCTCTTCTTAAAAGAATTTTTCCTTTTTTAACCTATTGGCTGCGTAAAGTGAAATTTGGTTCACATAAAAAATATTTTTAATTTGCTACATGTCTTCGTCAGACTTCTGTCACTCGCTTCCCATGACGTTTGACCTTAAAAAATTCTCCAATGAGAAGTTGAACCTAAAAAAAAACACAAATACAAACACAAACTAAGAAGAAATACTAGAAACGACATTAATTTAACATCATTTATCATTCTCAGTGTCTTAACTTTAATGAACGAACTTTATAAATACTAAAACAGCATTATACAACCTCATTACGGAATAATACAGCTTCTTTCGTTTCAATTGTTACTGAACATTCCATTGTTTATGTTATTCTGTGTACTGCATAACAGTGATACGCAATTTACATTTGAAATAGCATGTTAGTTACCACCCACTGGTTTACGAAATTATCCTGTTAATTCCTTACTATTGTATTTGTGATAAATGATCCAATTTGAAATCATTCAAAAAAGAGAAGTATACAGAAATAAGAAAACTATGGTAACTATAGTGAATATAGATGCGTATTACATGGGATTAAATATTTAGGTAATTGAATCTATGAAAACGAAACACGCCTTTACATCCTCTTAAGTATCAAAATTCATTTCTTCTATTTCCAAACTTAAAGAAGTCCAAATGATGACCTATAGTGCAGAATTTTCTTTCTTGGAACAGGAGCTCGTTGGTTTGAATGTCACTGATGTTATAAATTATTCTTGGTCGTTTTGAATCGGTTTAGCCCTAAGGTTTCAAATTATGATGACCTATAATGGTGATTTAGCAGCAGCTACTGCCTTTAAACACTGAGCTGACGAATCCACCATTTTTATGTGACCCTTTTTCACTTTTGTGTGATGTTTACATCAGTATGTTCAGAGCTCATTAGTTTCCGTGTTGCATAAATTAGACCATGGTGCTCCAAACCAGAAATCAGACCTCTCAAAACTAAATAAGCCTTCTTAGACGCAGTTGAATGGAATAAAAAATGGACATATCTATAAGCATAAATCATACTTTAATTGAAACAGAACCCATTTCTTTAACTTAATTATTCCACAATAGGTGAAGTTGTTTTAATTGAAGAAATATCTTATGTAT
>CM063504.1:160476129-160478629 GCA_032207245.1 Pardosa pseudoannulata | reverse complement strand
AGTTCAGTAAAACATATGACGTGGAGTCATTTGTTATGTCCTCCTGACTATCATTCTGTTGTATTATATTGATTTTTTAAACGAGAACTTCATCCGTACATCTAGATCATCATTATTAAACCACTATTTCACCACATAAATAGTATCTGCTTCTTCGCACCCTGAGATGTTTAAAGTAAGTTGAAGAAACGAGACTTAAATTCCACGTATAGGTACCGAACAAATCGAACTGCAATCTGGACATCTAAACTATTTTTAGAATGTGTGCAGGTACGTTTTAAGTAGAAAAAAGAGTGAGTGGTTGAAATCTGGTTGAACAAATTTCTCTCCAAGTTTAAACACGATCCTCCCCATATACACATCTTAGGAAGTATACAACACACGTCTTCTTTGGGTTGGTGGATTTCTGCCGATCGCAATGAACATGAAACCATTGAAACAACATTAAAAAACAAATGTAATATATAAGTTTTTGAAAACAAATTTTTTGGTAAGTCTGATTTATCTCTGATTTGTGTGAGAACCGAACAATCAAAACTCTACTGTACATATATACGAGGGTTAGAACTTAATAGTGGCAACTATTTATTTACATGGAATACAAAATTGAATCATGTCACCATGTTTTATAATTCTTCAGTATATTCACCAGCATTTTATATAACCCGTTTGCAATGATATAAAAGTCAAAGAGCAATTATACCAGCACCTGTTCAGTTGACAGTTAAAATGGATCAGTCTATTGCCGCAAGAATCGCTGGAGCAGGTATGTCAAGCGAATGTCACAAAGTTTCTTCATCTTAGGAATTAAGTCAAAGTCACAAGGGCTTAGATTAAATAGTATGTTGGATGGTAAAGTATGATGGTCGATCACTGTCCTTTAGTACTGCAACAGCATGCACTTCTGCGTCGCTGACACTAGGAAGACTTGGCCGATACATGTCTGCCCCAATTTGGCGTCCTTCCTCAAAGGATTTTACCCATCTTGCTACAGTTCTGCAAGGCAATGCAGATTCCCCACAAGCCTTTTAGAACCCTAGATGACATTTTCCTGCTGTAAGACATTCACTTTTTATCCAATTTCATTGTTCTTGTTTTGAAAACATCTTGAAAACACTTACTTTAGACATCAAGCTAATACTAGGATAAGTTCTTCGCGTCACTACGCATGCGCGTGATATAAGAAGGGCGAGATTTTTGTTGAGAGATAAGGTAGGTATATACCTCACGTATGGTATACGCGAAATTCTTTGGTTTGTTTGCCGCAGTTTTGCCACTATTAAATTTCCAATTCTTGTAGTAGAACTAAATCCCTACTTAACATACGAATTTAGGTAAATGTAAAGTAAGCTATCTCTTCTATTTGATAATATATAAAATATAAAGATATGTGACATTTTAAAAACGGCATTATCATGCTATGAAATTGATTTTATTTTTTTAATGATGTTTCACTGAAGAAATATATAAATATCTTCAGTCTCACATATGAATATGGATTCTAATTTAAAACTTTCAAAAGTTATTTTAATGGTAAGTTGATATATTTAATTTAACACTTGTTGTACTTATTTGTTCATCAAAAACTTTATGATATCACACCATAAAATAAAATTATTTTTATAAAGTTAGATCCTAACCAAAGATTTCGTATATATATATCCACACAAAACAACAATATTATTTTAGAAAGAATCAAACACACGCCTTTGTAATAAAGAGTTTTCAACTCGAAAAACACTATGTCCTCCTATTAAACTCTTGACATTTAGAGGAATTTAAAAGTGTGTAAAATTGAATGTCTTCTGATTTCTAAAACTATTTAGAATGCTGATTGCGTTTGCAAACAAATGCTGCCACGTTCTGCCTTTTTAAATGTCTAGAACACTAATGTAGTTTATGTCCTCACGGTAATGACAGTGATTAAATCTGAGTTTTCCGTGTTGTCAGAATGAAAACGTCTGTCAAAACATGTTCGTGGTTGAACACAAAACTAAAATAACGGTTTCAACAGATGTTTTAGGAAATATAGGCTGAGAAATGGGTTTGTTTGTAAAATAACTTCAGATTTCATGGACAAATGGCAAGTATACGTTTTGAATGGAATGGAAACACTCCCGAATATACTAAGTTATTATATTTTTTTGGGATGTATTATTTTTATTAATATTTTAGCTCATAAATTCAGCTCTTTTTTTTATTTACTATTAAAATAAATAATCAATCCATTGTGTTTAAGATAACCTTATATGGTAATTTTTAAATTAGGTTTTCATGGAAATATTTTTTAGGTATTGCAGCAATATGTTATAAAGCATAAAAAATTAAAGTTATAAATTAAATGTTCAATAAACACAGAGATAAAAACGTAAATATCGATTTAATCCTTTCTATTTGTGGCAATTATTAATGAAATAATATTTTATGCGAAATAAATAGGATTTTATCAAACGTTTTTATTTATATTGTGTACGTGTGTATGCTAAGTCTTTTCTTAAAT
>CM063504.1:160456129-160468629 GCA_032207245.1 Pardosa pseudoannulata | reverse complement strand
AGCCTACACCCTAAACACGTCGTAAATCAAACCACTATCTCCTTTCAAACTTAACAAACCAGAAAATGAGAATGGATAGCGAATTCTCCATCGAATTTCATCTTTCGTAGGTTATTGCATATATTTTGAGAAATGTCGAGAGAGTAGTAGCAGTCATGTAAAATTTGTGCCACCATCTGTTGCACAGATAACTTATTGTGGAAGAATAGGGATGCATAAGGGTATGTACATCAGTTGATTATTTTTATGAATCTCATATAGTTATGGAGTCTTGGTACATGATGTAAGAATATGTGTTTGGGTAGAAAAAAAAGTTTAATTCCAGAAAAAATATGTAAAAAAATCTATGAAATATTGATGACCTGTTCCAACACTTAAAAAATCATAAAATTGATTATGGTGAAAATTAATTTCTAAAGTCGAATTTTGAAAAAAAAATATAAAATGTAATACATTCTATAAAGTTATATACGTTATATAAGGTTTAACTATAACTTAAACTAAAATAGATTCAATACGGCATTCTATAGATCAAATGAATAAAATTGAACTTATTTATAGAAGCCTTTTTAGTATAAGCTATATTAAAACTCATTCAAAGTTTTAAGAGAATAAAATGTTAATTAGTCAAATATAAAAATAGCTTAAATGTTCAGTATATGAATGATATAAATTAATGCGATATATAAAACAACTATAAACACACAAAAACATATTAGTAATATCTATTAAGAAGATAATTATAAATAAAATGGATTATTTTAAACTATAAAGTTTTTAATTATTCTATACTAATTGTATTATATTTTAAATCGCAATATGTTATTGGGAAAAATTTTCTAATTTTGTAACAGTTAAAATAGGTCTTAAACATTATAAGTGCAATTTGTAATAAAATAACATATGACTATTCAAAGACTAAATCTCACCAAGCCTTAAAACTATTTTGTAAGGCATATGATTCTTATTTTCATTAAAACAATCTTTATGTACAATTAATGTGATAGAACCTAAAGGAGTTCAAAAACTTATAAATATTATTTCATAAAATGTTAAACAGGGATGACACATACTTTTGATGAATTTTGAATTGGATGGACAGGAATAAGAGCCTTGACAATTTGAACCATTTTGGAATTAAATGCGATTAATCCTTCTCAAAGAATACCTAAAGATAGTGTGAACTGATTTAAAATATTCGATAAGAGTCTGGGTTTACAGACATCAAATATGAGTTTTTTGGATAACACTACTACCAATAGCTGTAGTAGCTCTCTTGGCATAAGCAGAGATCTAGTAATCGGTAAAGTTCCGATTCTGGGGCTCAAGCTAGTCAACTATCTGCCGTGTTCCTGACGATTGGGACTCAAAAAATATATTAGTGGTCCCAATGTCCTCCAAGAACCTAAATAATTAAACTAGTGGTGGGAGATCAGGAGTGGGGGATCTTGATCCCTGTTTCTAAAATACGACCCAATGTTTGTATTGATGTAGGAAGTAATATTGGCCATCTTATAGAGGTGAACACGTAATAAAATATACATCAAATCCACCACACTGAATGGGCGAATGCATAAGACAGAAAGCCTTCTTCTTTATCATTTTTTTAATTACCACTATTTAAGAATATTTTAATTTATTAAGACAGTGCAGGATACATTTTTCAGTAAAGTTAGTATACAACTTAATAAGCTGAGACAAGTTGAGTAGGAACACTAAAAATCAGTAACAAAAAATAAAGTTTAGTACTAATAATTTGATTTAGATTTAACATAATTCTGGGGAATGATATATGTACTTGCCGTCACCTTTTCCTAAGTATAATTTTGATTTTAGTAAAAGGTTTTAATATGTCAGTGGTATTATATTTAAAATTAAGTCATATTATCAAATTCGGGAATGTTTTTAACCCCTTAAAGCACGAGTTTATTTTAGAAAAAAATTATAAAATATGACATATTTTCTTCACAGAAAAGGGATATATAGGTAAGTTATTTTTTACAATTTCAGTTTTGGGGGTGACTAGGGAGCTTGGAAAGAGTAAAAAGTATATAAAAAATTGTTATACAAACAAAGTGTAAACGATTTTATTACATGCTTAATTTGAATTTCGCCCATGTCAGACACGGGCAAATGCGTTAAGGGTTTAATCAGCTAACTGAGTATTCGCTTTAAAAAACAGGTTGTTTTAGTCTAGAATGTTCTATGTTTTAATTCTTTCTTTAAAGAAAGAAATCTGAATTCTTTCCGATCTTATGGAACATGGCTTAAAGTTCTCAATATTTTATTTTAACTATTTATGTTCAAGAGATTTTATCATGTGGTAGCTTAAGCCTATAGAATTTTACAATTTTACAATTTCTTTCAAATATATCTCAAGTCAACCAAATTCAAGTCTTCTTATTTGGTATACTGTGAGTTGTATTTCCCTATACATTTCAGCCAGATACCCAGATATATTTCAAATATATTGTTGATATTAGTAATAAATCCAAATACTGCCTTAATAAAACAAATATGAAAATTTTAGATACAAAATAAAATAATCCACTCTTTTAATATTTTTATATCTCTCTCACATCAAAATCTTCCTAAACCGATTTGTAAAGCACAGTTTTTAAGTCACATGTATGCATACTTTTAAATATTAACAAAATAGATAAACACATAAATAGATACTTATATAAATAATTGTATAATTATATTAAAGCATTTTTATTGTAAAAGTATTACTTGGAAAAAATTTCAATTTCGAAATCCTTTGAAGTTAATTCGCTTTTCGAAATTACAACCTTATCATCGTATATGCGTCCCAAAATAAATTATTATACTACTACATGTTTGAATTATTTTACTCCGTTTCTTTAACTTGTAATTTTTTTCAGAACGTTATCTTCTGTTGAAACTTTTAGATTTTAGATTTTAATACAATATATTATAAAAAGCATTTTTATATTATACATATTGTTTACTTTTGCGTTACTAAATAACATAAACCCATTAATGGTAATCTAAGAAATTTAGAAAAAAGAGCTTTAGTTAAACAATTTATTTTTGCTTTAATTTATGCATTAAAATTAGTTCTATTTGAGTGAACAAATGTTTCATACAGGTAAATTGTTATCTTTAACAAACATATCTCATTAAAATTTGAATTTTACAAATTTTTATCTCCGCTTGAGAAAATGTAAACAGAATTAAATTACATGTACATTTGCTGAAATTGTGTATCATTACTCAAAGCAATTCAATTTAAAATCCTTGTAGATTTAAAATGCAATTAAGTTGAACAGTTAAAAAATTTAATTTTAAATAATATTCATGTAATTAATTGATTCATGTCCTATGCATCTAAAACTTTTTAAAATTTAACAAATAATATTTTTTTTCAAATTGCAAACTGTATATATATTTTTTAAAAATATTGAATTGTTTATGAAAACACTGTAATTGATTTCTAAAATTTTATAATTACTTGTTCATTATTCCTCATTAATAAATTGCAAATTATTCTTATTTTTTTTAATTTTAATCTATAAATAGTTAAGCATTTTACTCATACTTTTGTCATAGAGTTTGTAATTGGCTACAGATAAAAATCTAATACTATCTATTAGAAGCACTTCTGGAAAAAATCGATTTTTCATCTATTTCCTCTCATGAAACATAAAGTATTCATTCAAGGAGCCACACCCTCTTCTGACATATCCAATCAAAATAATGCTATATGAGGATTTACTCTCTGTTCTAAATAGCACTTAAGCTTATAATCTTATACAAATTCGCTTGATAAGTTATATAATAATTTAACTCGAAAAAGTTATATTGACTCATGTGTTATGAGTGTATCTTATTATTCAAAATCAACATTTATATTTTACTTTTCATTTTTATATATATATATATATATATATATATATATATATATATATATATATATATATATATATATATATATATATATAATATATATATATATATATATAATATATATATATATATATATATATATATATATATATAATATATATATATATATATATATATATTATAATTATATATATATATATATATATATATATATATATATATATATATATATATATATATATATATATATATATATCTGTGTTTGCATAAATGAAATGTCTTATTTTGATAATTTTTTATAGTTAGGATTATTATTTATAAATTTAACGTATATATTTGTTTTCTAGAATATACCGTAATCACTCATTATAATTCTGCATTTTATATTGATCTTACTTACTTACAAACTTGAATGAATATTTGCTTAATATTTTTACTTAATATATAATTTAGAATTAATTTATACTTTAGAATTTTATAAGTAATATTCGTATAAATATAACATAATAAACTCATTTAATAGTTTTAATAAAATACAATTTTACTATTAAAATATAATTAACTAATAAAATATAATAAAATATTAACAAAATAAAATACAATTTCTGTGTTATCATAAATGAAATGTCTTTTTTTGATAATTTTTTATGGTTAGGTTTATTATTTATAAATTTCATCTATTTGTTTTTCTAGAATATATCGAAAACTAGTATTATAATTTTGCATTTTATATTGATCTACATACTTTATTGAGCGCTTGTTTAATATTTTTTACTTAATATACACTTTACCATTAAACTTAATTAAATTAATATATACTATAGAATTTTACAAATAATATTCGGAAAAATATAAAATAATGCACTATTAAATAATACACTCTTTTAATAATTTTAATAAAATACAATTTTACTATTAAAATACATTTTAATAATGAAATACAATAAAAAACTACTAAAATAAAATACAATTTCTGTGTTTGGATAAATGAAATGTTTTATTTTGATAATTTTTATAGTTAGGATTATTATTTATAAATATAACATATAAATTTATTTTTCTAGAATATACATTTGACAATTGTAATAATTTTGCATTTTATATTGATCTACATACTTGAATGAGTATTTTTCTAATATTTTTTACTTATTATATATTTTATAATTAATTTATACGTTAGAATTGTTTAAGTAATATTCGTATAAATATAAAATAATACACTCTTAAATAATACATTATTTTAATAATTTTAATATAATATAATTCAGAAAAAACTAATTAAAAACCAAACTGGGTGTATTTTAATTTAAATAGACTACTCATTATTAATAATTATGTAGGTTTAATTAAGTGATACTTTTTCAAAAATTCAAAACATTTTACATTTGGAATAAATATGTTGAAGAAGAATGAAACTTCTTTATAATTCTTCCGAGTGATTTGCAAATAAATATTAAAAGGAATTTTCTTACTATTAAAAATTTCTTACAAAACATATTTCCATTTAACATGATTTGTCATAAACTAAAGTAGAGATATTTTTATAAGAAATGTAATTCGGAAATAAAATGACTACAAGTTTGTATTGAAAAGATTGTACCATAAATTTTGACAAGGAGTTTTTCCCAAACTTCTATTGAAATAGTTTAACTCTATAAGCACATAAAGCTTTATGATACATTAAATAAATTTAAAGAAAAGGAAATCCTTATAACTTTAACTCTGAAAATTATGTACTAATTTTTGGAAAATTTCCGAGAGAGTTTCTCGGATGAGCAATATGATTGATGTGTGAGACTGCCGCCATTTCATTTATAAGCAAACGAGAAAAAGTCGAGCGCTGTGTAGCAGAATTTTCTAAGCTTATTCAATAGAAGGGACAAATGAGTCTGTCAAGAAAAGTTGCAAAACTCCCAATGCCTTTCTGACAGATTGTGACATTTGTGGGAAATAAGATGAGAAATTTTCTAGTATTTCTTGAATTTTTACTAAAATTTTACCCGAATAACACTAGCAGAAGAAGACATTTTAAGACAAAATTTTCTAATTAAATGTATACTCTTAATACAGATTTCTAATAAAATAATTGAATACATTTGAAATACTATATTTTTTCTAATATACTGGTAATATTTTACTAACCCCTTATATGTAAAGAATTATATCATAAATATAATAAAAATTCTTTTTTTTTCATAATCACAGAATAGTATGATAATGTATTAATTCTTTAATAAAATTTAGTATAAATATGTTCCACATCATCTCACAATGGACCCTTGAAATAATATTTGGAATAATAATTCTTATGCTTATTTTATAATTTATAATTAGGTTTATTATTTACAAATTAATTATATATTTGTTTTTTGAATATACCATAGACAATTAGTATAATTTTGCCTTTTATATTGATCTACATATGAATGAATATTTTAATAATTTGCTTAATATACTAGAATTTTATAAATAATATTTGGATAAACTATAGAATAATACAGTCTTAAATAATACTCTTTTAATAATTTTAATGAAATACAATTTCATAAGAAAACTAACTAACAAATACCCCAAGGAGTGCATTTTTTTTAAAATAAATTACTCATTCTAGATAATTAAGTAGTTTTAATTAAGTGATACATTTTCAAAAAGTCAAAAAAAAATACATTTGGAATAAATACGTTAAAGAAGAATGAAACTTCTTTATAATTCTTTCTAGTGTTTTTCAAATATGTATTGAAAAGAATTTTCTTACTATTACGCAATTTCTTACAAAATATATTTCCATTTAACAAGATTTGTCATAAACTAAGTAGAGGAATAGTAGAGATATTTTTATAAGAAATGCAATTCAGAACTAAAAAGATTATAAGTTTGCATTGAAAAGATTGTACCATAAATTTTCACAATGAATTCTTCCCAAACTTCTATTGAAAGAATTTAACTCTAAAAGCATATAAAATTTTATGATACATTAATTAAATTTAAAGAAAAGGAAATTCTTATAACTTTAACTCTGAAAATTACTTACTAATTTTTGGAAAATTTCCGAGAGAGTTTCTCGGATGAGCAATATGATTGATATGTGAGACTGCCATTTCATTTATAAGCAAACGAGAAAAGTCGAGCGCTGTGTAGCAGAATTTTCTAAGATTATTCAATAGAAAGCACAAATGGGAGTCTGTCAAGAAAAGTTGCAAAACTCCCAATGCCTTTCTGACAGATTGTGACATTTGTGGGTTAAATAAGATGAGAAATGGCTGCCTAGTATTTCTCCAAATTTTTACTAAAATTTTACAGGGGAATAACACTATAGCAGAAGAAATGGACAAATTTCATAAAGCAAAAATTTTTACATTGAAATGTATAATGACAATGCAGATTTCAAATAAAGTAATTGACTACATTTGAAATAGTATATTTTCAATATACTGATAATATTTTACTGACAACTTGTATGTAAAGAATTATATACATAAATATAATAAAAAATTCTTTTTTTTTTCATAATAGCACAAAATAGTATGATAATGTATTAATTCTTTAAATAAAATTTAGTATAAATATGTTCCACATCACCTCCTACAATGCACCCTATAAAATGATATTTGAAATTATAATTCTTATGCTTATTTTGATAATTTTTATAATTAAGTTTATTATTTACAAATTTAATCTATATATTTGTTTTTCTAGAATATACCGTAGACAATAAGTATAATTTTGCCTTTTATACTGATCTACATACTTGAATGAATATTCGCTTGATATTTTTTGCTTAATATATACTTTAGAAATTTATAAATAATATTTGGATAACTATAGAATAATACAGCCTTAAATAATATTGTTGTAATAATTTTAATGAAATACAATTCATAAGAAAACTAACTAACAACCCCAAGGAGTGCATTTTTTTAAAATAAATTACTCATTCTAGATAATTAAGTAGTTTTAATTAAGTGATACATTTTCAAAAAGTCAAAAAAAAATACATTTGGAATAAATATGTTGAAGACGAATGCAACTTCTTTATAATTCTTTCTAGTGTTTTTCAAATATGTATTGAAAAGAATTTTCTTACTATTACGCAATTTCTTACAAAATATATTTCCATTTAACAAGATTTGTCCTAAACAAATAGAGTAGAGATAACGAACAGTAGAGAAATGTAGAGGTAACGAATAGTAGAGATATTTTTATAAGAAATGTAATTTGGAACTAAAAAGACTATACATTTGTATTGAAAAGATTGTAACATAAGTTTTCACAAAGAGTTCATTCCAAACTTCTGTTGAAAGAGTTTAACTCTAAAAGAATATTAAATTTTATGATACATTAAGTAAATTTAAAGAAAAGTAAATCCTTATAACTTTAACTCTGAAAATTAAGTACTAATTTTTGGAAAATTTCCGAGAGAGTTTCTCGGATGAGCAATATGATTGATATGTGAGACTGCCACCATTTCCTTTATAAGCAAACGAGAAAAGTCGAGCGCTGTGTAGCAGAATTTTCTAAGCTTATTCAATAGAAGGGACAAATGGGAGTCTGTCAAGAAAAGTTGCAAAACTCCCAATGCCTTTCTGACAGATTGTGACATTTGTGGGTTAAATAAGATGAGAAATGGCTGCCTAGTATTTCTTGAAATTTTTACTAAAATTTTACCGGGGAATAACACTATAGCAGAAGAAATGGACAAATTTCATAAAGCAAAAATTTTTACATTGAAAAGTATACTGTTAATACAGATTTCAAATAAAATAATTGAATACTTTTGAAATACTACTTTTTTCTAATATACTGGTAATATTTTACTAACCCCTTATATGTAAAGAATTATATACATAAATATAATAAAAAATTATTTTTTTTCATAATAGTACAGAATAGTATGATAATGTATTAACTCTTTAAATAAATTTAGTATAAATATGTTCCACATCACCTCCTACAATGGACCCTATGAAATGATATTTGAAATTATAATTCTTATACTTATTTTGATAATTTTTATAATTAGATTTATTATTTACAAAATTAATCTATATATTTGTTTTTCTAGAATATACCCTAGACAATTAGTATAGTTTTGCCTTTTATATTGATCTACATACTTGAATGAATATTCGCTTAATATTTTTTGCTTAATATATACTTTAGAATTTTATAAATAATATTTGGATATCTATAGAATAATACAGTATTAAATAATATTGTTGTAATAATTTTAATGAAATACAATTCATAAGAAAACTAACTAACAACCCCAAGGAGTGCATTTTTTTAAAATAAATTACTCATTCTAGATAATTAAGTAGTTTTAATTAAGTGATACATTTTCAAAAAGTCAAAAAAAAATACATTTGGAATAAATACGTTAAAGAAGAATGAAACTTCTTTATAATTCTTTCTAGTGTTTTTCAAATATGTATTGAAAAGAATTTTCTTACTATTACGCAATTTCTTACAAAATATATTTCCATTTAACAAGATTTGTCCTAAACAAATAGAGTAGAGAAATGTAGAGGTAACGAATAGTAGAGATATTTTTATAAGAAATGTAATTAGGAACTTAAAAGACTATACGTTTGTATTGAAAAGATTGTACCATAAATTTTCACAAGGTTTACTTCCCAAACTTCTATTGAAAGAGTTTAACTCTAATAAAATTTTATGATACATTAAGTAAATTTAAAGAAAAGGAAATCCTTATAACTTTAACTCTCAAAATTAAATACTAATTTTTGGAAAATTTCCGAGAGAGTTTCTCGGATGAGCAATATGATTGATATGTGAGACTGCCGCCATTTCATTTATAAGCAAACGAGAAAAGTCGAGCGCTGTGTAGCAGAATTTTCTAAGCTTATTCAATAGAAGGGACAAATGGGAGTCTGTCAAGAAAAGTTGCAAAACTCCCAATGCCTTTCTGACAGATTGTGACATTTGTGGGTTAAATAAGATGAGAAATGGCTGCCTAGTATTTCTTGAAATTTTTACTAAAATTTTACCGAGGAATAACACTGTAGCAGAAGAAAGGGACACATTTCATAGGACAAAAATTTTTACAATGAAATGTATACTGTCGATGTAGGTTTCAAATAAAATAATTGAATACATTTGAAATAGTATTTTTTTCTAATATACTTGTAAGTTTTTACTGACCCCATGTATGTAATGAATTATGTCATAAATATAATAAAAAATCATTTTTTTTCATAATCTTACAGACTAGTATGATAATGTATTAATTCTTTAAATAAAATGTAGTATAAATATGTTCCACATCACCTACTCAACAATGGACCATATGAAATAATATTTGGAATAATTATAATTCTTACGCTTATTTTTTATAATTTTTATAGTTAGGTTTATTATTTATAAAATTAAATTATACATTTGTTTTTATAGAATATACGTATTGATCTACATACCTGAATGAGTATTCGCTTAATATTTTTTGCTTAATTTAGAATTTAGAATTTTATAAATAATATTTGGATAAATATAGAATAATACAGTGTTAAATAATACTCTTTTAATAATTTTAATGAAATACAATTCATAAGAAAACTAATTAACAAATACAACGAGTGCATTTTATTTTATATAGACTACTCATTATTAATAATTAAGTAAGTTTAATTAAACGATACTTTCTCAAAAATTCAAGATATTTTATATTTGGAATAAATATGTTGAATAAGAATGAACCTTCTTTATAATTCTTTCTAGTGATTTGAAAATAGGTATTAAAAGGAATTTTCTTAAATATAATTTTCTTAAATTAACAATATCTTACAAAATATATTTCCATTTAACAAGATTTGTCCTAAACTAAAGTAGAGATATTTTTATAAGAAATGTAATTCGGAACTAAAAAGACTATACATTTGCATTGAGAAGAATTGAGAAGATTTTACCATAAATTTTGACAAGGAGTTCTTTCAAAACTTCTATTTAAAGAGTTTAACTCTAAAAGAATATAAAATTTTATGATACATTAAGTACTATGATACATTAAATCCTTATCACTTCAACTCTGAATATTACTTACTAATTTTTGGAAAATTTCCGAGAGAGTTTCTCGGATGAGCAATATGATTGATATGTGAGACTGTCATTTCATTTATAAGCAAACGAGAAAAGTCGAGCGCTGTGTAGCAGAGTTTTCTAAGCTTATTCAATAGAAGGGACAAATGGGAGTCTGTCAAGAAAAGTTGCAAAACTCCCAATGCCTTTCTGACAGATTGTGACATCTGTGGGTTAAATAAGAATGAGGTGTAAAGAAAATAGAGTATTCCAGGCAGAACTGTCAGCCATAGATGCTACTGTCAACTGGGTATACAAAACTTCTCTACAATATATAATCATCTACTAGGATAGTCAGACCAGCATCACATCAATAGAAAAAAATTAATCAAAGAAACCATCAAGTAAATGCTATTCAACAGAAGATACATCAGCTGCAAAAACAAAACCGTATCTTTAAGATTGATTGGGTTAAAGCTTACATAAGGATTGTTGGAAATGAAGAGGAGATTTTTGGCCAAGGAGGTTAAAACCAATTCCACAGTCCATGGACTTAACGTGAAATTTCCACAAAGTTTGGCCAAACAACTAATGACTCACTCAGCCTTGGATGAATGTCAAAAAGAATGGGATACTTCAATAACTAGCAGAAGAACGTATCAGTACCTACAAAAAGTAAACGAAGAGCACATTCTAGATAACCGGGGAATAGTGGCCTTTCTAAAGAATCATGGTTCATTCGCAATATACCAGCACCATTTTCACTTCTTCTAACACGGATAAATGTGTATATGGTGAAGGAGGAAATGCCTACCGTTATGCTTTTTCATGTATTATAACGAAACAGCTTCACCTACAAAAGTCAGCAACCACATCGAAACAAGATTTGCTAGGCGTTGCTTAGTGTCAGCAACGTTCCAGCAATAAAACTGTTTCTCCTCTTCGAGTTTGGAGAAAATGAGGAAAACTTCAGAGCAGCCAGTTAATAATTCGTTTCTCCTGCTATTAACTTCTAAAGTAAAATCAGCTTATTTTCTATTAATTTTATTCATTTTACTTTATCTATTTCTTTATTTTTAATTTAACTTTTTCATTATAATTTATTTTATATATTTTCTTTTAGTTTTTAATTCATATTCGCCTTTAAGTCCGGAGTTGACTCTTCAGCAGAGTAGTACTTGCAAGCCCAATAGGGTACTCTGCTCCCTGACGGTGCCCAAGGCACCTGCACAACATTTCGTAGAGTGTTCAAAGGAAGCTTTTTAAAATTAAAAGAAACTTTGGAACTATCATTATTAATAGTAAAGAAGACTTCTATTAAACGAGGAAAATATTTAAAATATTGTACAATTAGTAATACGGATGCTATAAAAGAGTCCAGTATCTTCTGAACTCACCTCCCATAATTGCCCAGAATTTATACAAGATAATGTTTAATGAAGTTTGAATATTTTGAAAGTAAAACAATATCCGTAAACATTAAATGATACACAAATATCTTATTTAAGCTTAGTGTTTTTCTTTTGTACAGACAAAATAAATCTCTAAAAAATAATAAATCTCTGACCGTGGTTCAGTTTGTTCAAATGAAAAATAAA
>CM063504.1:160428629-160451129 GCA_032207245.1 Pardosa pseudoannulata | reverse complement strand
TTATTACACTTAATTGAAAAAAGTAAATATATGTGTCTGTGTATGCTTAATTATAAGTCAAAAAATATGTATGAAAAGCATGTATAAAGTAGCTTTAAATTTTATGCAATACATAACTATGTTTTATAAAAGTTTAAAATCTTGTTTTATGTTTCTTGTTATTAAATACTTGTTATTAAATACTTAGTATAACTCGGTTTCTGAGTTTATACCTTAGGGTTGTCTTAGTTTTTTTTCTTTTTTATATAATGTACCTTAGTTTTCTTTCTTTTATTCTTTGAATGAAATAAACACTACACAAAGCAAAGAATCTAAAGTTTATTTAAAGAAGTAATAGGACGAATACATTTCGAATTAAAAGGATTTAAGTAAGAATAATCCTTTAAATTTTTAATTAAGATTAGTTTTAATTACATTGAATTAACAAAATATAAATATATGTGTCTGTGTGTGCATAATTATAAGTCTAAATATTATTTTTAAAAACAGGCATAACATATATCTGAATTTTATGCAAACGCATAACTGTGCTTTATAAAAGTTAAAATCTTATTTTGTGTTTTTTTTTATTAAATACTTAGTATAATTCGATTTCTGAGTTTCTACCGTAGGACTGTTTTAGTTTCTTTTCTTTTTTTGTATAATGTACTATAATTTTTTTGAAGGAAATAAACACTCCACAAAGAAAATAATCTAAACTTTTTTAAAGAAGTAAAAAAAAATTACATTTTGAAATAAGAAGATTTAAATAAGAATAATCCTTTTAATATTTGAATTAAGATGATTTTTGAATACCCTAAACGAAAATATATATAAATATATGTGTCTGTGTAAAAAAAAATTATAATTATAAATATTATTATAAAAACCTATGTAAATTAGCTTTTAATTTTGTGCCACACAAAACTACGTTTTATAAAAGTTGAAGTATACTTTTCTGTTTCTTCTTACAAAATACTTAATTAGCTCGGTTTCTCAGTGTCTCTCTTTTTTGTTTTCTTAGTCTACTTCTATATATTATGTACCTTAATTATTTATTATGAATAAAATACACACTACACAAAAAAAGGTCTAAAATTTATTTAAAGACGTTAAAGGAAAATTACACTTTGAATTAAAAAGTATTAAATTAACAAAAAATATAAATATATATGTTTGTGTATGCATAATAAGTCTAAATATTATGAAAATAATAATAAAGGGGTATACCCATACACATTGACTTTCAAAGCAGCAGTTTATGTTGACCATTAATATGATAGACTCCCATATAAGCAATGGATATTTTGTGGTGACTGCACATCAGAAACCTTTATCGCAGGATGATACGGAAAGGTTTATTCAACTCTTTGTTCAGAATGATATTTCAAGTAAATTGTCTGATTGTTCTGAAAAATCAAATTGCTTACTATTGTTTAAGACAAACAAGGAACTCATATGTAAAAGGAGAAATTAGGAATGCAATCTTCGAAAATAAATAAATTAACAAACTATTATAAAACATAGTTACGTGTGGCATGAGATTCAAAGCTAACGTAAGAAAAATGCAACTATATAAAGAAAGTAAAAGCTTTTCCGTTGCTTCGAGCATCCTTTGAGTTTTGGTGAGCATTTATTTGGCTTTTGTCTACACTCAGTTGGAATTTACAAACCCCTCAGGGCTTTCACACTGAAAATGTTTCTTCTCTGAAGCAACAAAACAGCTGCCGGTATACTTTCATTTCCTTTGTGTGTCTTAGTTGCATTGGGTTTGCATTTTTTGCTAATCTTTCCCAAAAGTTTTACCATCTCGTATAACTAAATGTGTCATAAATATTAAATTGCATATTTGCAAAACATCTGAAGACATAAAAAATACATAAGATAAAAAATGTATTATTTTATATTACCTTTAATATTGCCTGCATTTGAAGTAATTTGTTTTCGTAACTTTTCAGTTCCGAGTACTGCCATATAGATTCGTTTGTTTTTATACATAATTTTATTACTTAATTTTTTCTTTTTGTAACTGTCTTTTTCCTCTTTAACTCTCTTTTTCTCTTCTTACTGGTATGTAAGAAGAGAAATTAGGAATGGAATATTTGCAATCATCAAAAATCGATGAATTAATAAACTTTTACAAAACATAGTTATGTCTGGCGTAAGATTCAAAGCTAAAGTATGAAAAATGCAACTACTAAAAGAAAGTAGAAGTTTTTCATTCTTTCAAGTGTCCTTGAGTATTGGTGAGCATTTATTTGGCTTTTGTCTACACTCAGTTGGAATTTACAAATCCCTGAAGGCTTTCACATTAAAAACGTTTCTTCTCCGAAGCAACAAAACAGCTGCCTTCATACTTTCTTTTCCTATATGTGTCTTAGTTGCATTGGGTTTGCATTTTATGCTATTCTGTCCCAAAAGTTTTACATTTGGTATAACTAAATATGTCTTAAATATTACATTGCCTATTTATAAAAGATCTGCAGACATATAAAAAATAAATCATATAAAAAATGTATTATTTTATATTACCTTTTATACTACCTTCATTTTAAGTAGTTTTTGTGTAACTTTTCAGCTCCGAGGATTGGCGTTTAGATTCGTTTATTTTTATACTTAATTTTATAACTTAATTTTTCCTCTTTGTAACTCTCTTACTCTTTTTCCTCTTTGACTCTCTCTTTCTCTTCTTAGTCGTATGTAAGAAGAGAAAATAAGAATAGAATATTTGCAATCTTCAAAATTCGATGAATTAACAAACTATTACAAAACTTAGTTACGTGTGGCATAACATTAAAAGCTAACGTAAGAAAAATGCAAATGTAAGAAGAAAGTAGATGCTTTTACATTGCTTTGTGTATCCTTGATATTTGATGACCATCTATTTGGCTTTTGTCTACATTTTCACATTGAAAATGGTTCTTCACCGAAGTAACAAAACGGCTGCTTTCATACTTTATTTTTCTATGTGAGTCTTAACGGCTTTGGGTTTGCATTTTATGCTATTCTGTTCCAAATTTTTTACCTACTGGTATTAATAAATGTGTCTTAATTATTAAATTGCATATTTGCAAAAGATCTGAAGACATATAAAAAATACATCAAATAAAAATATATTATTTTATATTAAATTTTATGCTACCTGTAATTTAAGTAGTTTGTTTGTGTAACTTTTCAGTTCCGAGCACTGACATTTAGATTTGTTTATTTTTATACATAATTTTATAACTTAATTTTTCCTCTTCGTAACTCTCTTACTCTTTTTCCTCTTTGTTTCTCTGTTTCTCTTCTTACTCGTATGAAAGATAAGAAATTAGGAATGGAATATTTGCAATCTTCAAAAATCGATGAATTATAAAAACTATTATAAAACATAGATATGTGTCGCATAAGATTCAAAGCTAAAGTAAGAAAAATGCAAATATAAGAAGAAAGTAGAAGCTATTCTATTGCTTCGAGAGTCCTTGAGTTTGGCGGGCATTTAGTTAGCTTTTGTCTACACTTAGTTGAAGTTCACAAACCCAAAATGTTTCACCTCCGAAGCGACAAAACAGCTGTCTGCATACTTTCTTGTCCTATGTGCGTCTTTGTTGCATTGGGTTTGCATTTTATGCTATTCTGTCCCAAAAGTTTTACACTCTGTTATAACTAAATGTGTATTAAATATTACACTACATATTTGCAAAAGATCTGAAGACATATAAAAAAATGTGCTACTTTATTTTACCTTTTATAGTACTTGAATTTTAAGTAGCTTGTTTGTGTAACTTTTCAGTTACTAGCACTAGCATTTAGATTAGTTTATTTTTATACTTAATTTTACAACTTAATTTTTCCTCTTTATTCGATAATTTTGTTTTCCGAAATCACAAAAGTGCCTTAAGAAACTTTTAATCCAAGCCATAGCTAATTCCCATCCCTATTAACTTACGACAGAGTTTTTGAGATCCTAAAATAAATTTCCGTTTGGAACAAATCACACTGTACTTACAAGTTAAATAATTCATTTGAGTAGGAAGAATGTCGAACTCTATCCTATAGAAACAAATTGCTACAGAAAGAAACTTTTCTCTTCCTGTCCTTTTAAACAAATTATAGAGATTTAAGGGCTAGAAAATTTCGTTAGGCTTTGTTTATAAAACATTTTGCTTAAACGGCACATGTTGGATTAATTTGATTTACTTTTCTGTAGAAAAATGCTAACTCCTTTCAATGTAAGTAATAACACGTCTTAGCTCCAGAACCTTTTTTTTATGATTCTTCTTGTAAATCACTTAGCATTAGTGAGTTTCTAAGTTTTTATTCAGTTTCTTCCTCTTATATAATATACCTCAGTTGTAGATTTTATACAACGGGATAGATATTTCCTTCATGAAGCTAAGTATCTAAAATGCATTTAAAATATTAAAGAAACTCTATTTTTTAAACTTAAAAGCCATATCTGTGTATTTAAATAGAAAAAAAATAGCTCTAGGTTGTATTAAATTATAAAATTTTTTATCCTAAATTGCAACAGGATTATATCATATACAATTTCTATTTAAATGTTTCTAATTAAGAATATGAGAATGCGCTAGTATGTTTCAATACTTTTACGTAGCCTCCACACTATGTCCAATTGTTAACCACTACAGTAATGGTCCTGATGGTGACCTTGAAGAATGGTTCACTAGTTGCATCCACACATTGGGCCACTAAATAAGCAGAGAGCGTGTATGCACGTAGAATATACAACGCACTTTGTTGGCCTATGCTGATTGTCTTTGATATTTGGAGAAAAATCACTTCCAAAGCCAACCTCGGCCGCGATCGATTTTATCGTCAACCATGGTCGATCTTGATAAACCATATCCCATCCAGACCGTGGTAATAGCTTACAGTGGACCATACTGTCGAGAGGCATATAAACGCCACCCTGTGCATTAACAAGTAAATCAATGTAGATGTTTTCAATGAAGCATCATCAGTTTTTATTATCGCTATTCTTTACAAAAATAAACTCTCTTTTCTCACTGACACATGGCTACTATAAAGAAGCAAATTTACGCCCTCAGTTCATCTGAAAGTGAATACTCGCCTTTTTTTAAGTTTCCTGAAAATAAAAGATGCTTTAGATGCGACTTCCGAGATTATGAATAATAAAACCTTTTGGATATCATCATTTATAGGATTATGTATCAATTATATACAGATATATATATATATATATAGAGAGAGAGAGAGTGAGATAATATTTCAAGGCATTTTATGCATCTTAAATATTTTTGTTATACATAGATTAAAGAATTACGTAATTCAAAATTACGTTAGTTTGATTGAGAAGTATATCACATAGTTAAAATATTGTGAAAGTTATTTACTGTTCTCTTAGTTAATACAACCATTTTATCTTTTATGAAATCACACAATATGTACATTATCTTATTTTCAAAATACGACCATATCTGATTAATAAATAAATTACAGATATTAATAAATAAATTACTGATAATATGTTTCAAATTCTATAGGAGGATATTAACACTTCACAAAAATATTTGTAGATTGAAAATTTATTTTGAAATAAAAAATTGCATTTAATTCCATTTTTTTTAATTCGAAAATATATCCTTATTTCATTAAATATTTTAAACTTTATAAAATATACAAAATAAACATTAATTAAATATGAAAAAAATATTATTTAAAGAAGTATATAATACTTTATTTTCAAAGGGCTTTTTTAGTTTTAAAAAAATAAAAATAATTTGCATTCATTAAAAAATTTTAAAGGAGAAATCTGTCTTTCACATAACTTTTCTCAAAGATCATAAAAAGTTGTGAAATGAGTGAAATTTAATTTGTAAAAAGTTTAATTTTATACCAATTATGTATGGTATATTGTCTTTTAAACGGATTTACATAATAAGTTAAAAATATATGTAATATCAGTTGTTATATTTGTTTAAGGAAATAATAAACTGATATACTTATTTAATCTCATTTTAAGGTCAGCATGCTTGAAGCATTTTTCTACAAATTGTTTCGCTTTATGTAACC
This sequence comes from Pardosa pseudoannulata, assembly GCA_032207245.1. Taxonomy (NCBI): domain Eukaryota; kingdom Metazoa; phylum Arthropoda; class Arachnida; order Araneae; family Lycosidae; genus Pardosa; species Pardosa pseudoannulata. The sequence continues at coordinate 160,445,111 of CM063504.1, read as the reverse complement.
AAAAGATAGGAAAGGAGTTTAACAGATCAACGTGCTTACATGGTACTTTGGTTTCGTTTGTAGCTGTACATTATGCTACTACACGAAATGCAATGAAAAAGGAAATTCTTCTTAAAGATTATTTCAGAAAGTCTAAGATGGTTGCAACAGCATTTGAACCCACAGTGTCTCACTTAATTCAGTCAACGTTTCATGAAAAAAATTTCAACTGTGTTATTTAGGGCACTAATAAGCAACTGCGATAACCCCCATTATTAACTATAAAAAGTTTTATTCAAAAGCAAGCTGCGTTGCAGGTTAAATTATAAATTTTAAAAAGTCACACTCTCTTATTTTTTAAATCCTACTTTACTTTTTTTAATTTTCCATTTTTTATTAATTACCATCCTTAGCATCCTACTTAGAATTTATTAATTTTCCAGTTTCCTTTTTTGTATCTCACTTTGGTTCTTAATGAGTTTTCTTTATATTCAAACAACTTGTTTAGATAGTATACCTCATGCATTTAAACAATAGCTGAAACAATAACTTTACACTAAGCCTTAATAAGTTTAACACAGGAAAATAACCTACTGATAATACACCAATAATGACGAATTTAAAAAAAATATCTAAAAATTAACAACATTCCATTAATTTGATTTTTAAAAACTGAGGAATATGTTTGAAACTTTATAAAATAAATATTTACCGTTAATTTAAAAAAATATCAAAAATAAAAAATATTTAAATTACATAAGTTCTTAAGTTTACTAATCATGTTTAAAAACCTGAGGTTACAAGTAAATCAAATAAGATTCAATTGCAAATAAATCATTTTGAATAAATTCAGTTAAATAAATTTTACCGAAATATAATATTATCGTATAGGTAGCTACTACATAAGAAATCACTATTTCCACTATTAATTTAAAAAAAGTTATTACATGGGATATCGAGAGAGAAGTTATATACAAAGTAAGGAAAGAGTAAATATTAAGATGTCACTCGATTGGCTATTAAGTTTTTAAAATTTACTAAATTATGTTTAAAAACCTGAGGTTATAAGTAAATCTAACAAAATTTAATGGTGAGTAAATCATTTTGAATCAAATTCAATAATATATTTTTACTGAAATTATCGTGTAGGTAACTACTTCATAAAAATACACGATATCCACTATTAATTCTAAAATAAATTATTGCATTAGATATCGACAGAGAAGTTATATACAAAGTAAGGAAAGAGTAAATATTAAGAGGTCACTCGATGGGATGTTAAGCTTTTAAAATTTACTAATTATTTTTAAAAACCTGAGGTTATAAGTAAATCTAACAAAATTCAATTGCAAGTAAATCATTTTGAATAAATTAAATTAAATAATTTTAACTGAAATATAATATTATCGTATAGGTAACTACTACATAAGAATACACGATATCCACTATTAATTCTAAAATAAGTTATTATATGAGATATCAGAACAGAAGTTATATACAAAGTAAGGAAAGAGTAAATATTATGAGGTCACTGCATGCTCTGTTAAGCTTTTAAAATTTACTAATCATGTTTAAAAACCTGAGGTTATAAGTAAATCTAACAAAATTCAATTGCAAGTAAATCATATTGAATCAATTGAGTTAAAATATTTTTACTGAAATATAATATTTTTGTACAGGTAACTACTACATAAAAATACTCGATCTCACTATTAACTCTACCATAAATTATTGCATTATATATCGGGAGAGAAGATATATACAAAGTAAGGAAAGAGCAAATATTAAGAATTACTTGATGGGCTATTAAGTTTTTAAAATTTACTAATCATGTTTAAAAACCTGAGGTTATAAGTAAATCTAACAAAATTCAATTGCAAGTAAATCATTTTGAATAAAATTCAGTTAAAATATTTTTACTGAAATATAATATTATCGTACAGGTAAGTACTACATAAGAATACTCGATCTCACTATTAATTCTAAAATAAATTATTGCATTAGATATCGGGAGAGAAGATATATACAAAGTAAGGAAGTAGTAAATATTAAGAATTATTTGATGGGCTATTAAATTTTTAAAATTTACTAATCATGTTTAAAAACCTGAGGTTATAAGTAAATCTAACAAAATTCAATTGCAAGTAAATAATTTTGAATAAATTCAGTTAAGTAATTTTTACTGAAATATAATATAATCATATAAATAAATGCTACATAAGAATACACGATATCTACTATTAATTCTAAAATAAGTTTTTACATGGGATATCGGGAGAGAAGTTATATACAAAGTAAGGAAAGAGTAAATATTATGAGGTCACTCGATGGGCTTTTAAGTTTTTAAAATTTACTAATTATGTTTAAAAACCTGAAGTTATAAATAAATATAATAAAATTCAATTGCGAGTAAATCCTTTTGAATAAATTCAGTTAAATAATTTTAACCTAAATATAATAGTATCGTATAGGTAACAACCACATAAGAATACACGATCTCACTATTAATTGTAAAATAAAGTGTTGCATTGGATATCAGGAGAGAAGTTATACAGAAAGTAAGGAAAGAGTAAATATTAAGAGGTCACTCAATGGGCTGTTAAGCTTTTAAAATTTACTAATCATTTTTAAAAACCTGAGATTATAAGTAAATCTAAAAAAAATTCAATTGCAAGTAAATCATATTGAATCAATTCAGTTAACATATTTTTACTGAAATATAATATTACGTACAGGTAAGTACTACATAAGAATACTCGATCTCACTATTAATTCTAAAATAAATTGTTGCATTGGATATCGGGAAAGAAGTTATACACAAAGTAAGGAAAGGGTAAATATTAAGCGGCCACTCAATGGGCTGTTTTAAGTTTTTAAAATTTACTAATTATGTTTAAAAATCTGAGGTTATAAGTAAATCTAACAAAATTCAATTGTGGGTGAATCATTTTGAATAAATTCAGTTAAGAGATTTTTAATGAAATATAATATTGTCGTATAGGTAACTACTACATAAAAATACACGATCTCCACTACTAATTCTAAAATAAGTTATTACATGGAATATCGGGAGAGAAGTTATATACAAAGTAAAGAAAGAGTAAATATTAAGAGGTCATTTCATCAGCTGTTAAGTTTTAAAAATTTACTAATAATGTTTAAAAACCTGAGGTTAAAAATCTAACAAAATTCAATTGCGAGTACATCATTCTGAATAAATTCAGTTAAATAATTTTTACTGAAATATAGTATTATCTTTTAGGTAGCTACTACATAAGAATACACGATCTCCACTATTAACTCTAAAATAAGTTATTAAATGACATATAAGGAGAGAGGTTATATACAATGTAAGGAAAGAGTAAATATTAAGAGATCACTGCATGGACTGTTAAATTTTTTAAATTTACTAATCATGTTCAAAAACCTGAGGTTACAAGTAAATCTATAAAAAAGCAATTGGAAATAAATCATATTGAATAAATTCAGTTCAATAATTTTTACTGAAATATAATATTATCTTATACGTAGCTACTATATAAGAATACACGATCTCCACTATTAACTCTAAAATAAGTTATTAAATGACATATCAGGAGAGAAGTTATATACAATGTAAAGAAAGGGTAAATATTAAGAGATCACTGCATGGGCTGTTAAATTTTTAAAATTTACTAATCATGTTTAAAAAAAATGAGTTTACAAGTAAATCTATAAAAATTCAATTGCAAATAAATCATATTGAATAAATTCAGTTAAATAATTTTTATTCAAATATAATATTATAGAATAGGTAATTACTTCATAAGAAAACACGATCTCACTATTAATTCTAAAATAATTTATTACATGGGATACTGGGAGAGAAGTTATATACAAAGTAAGGAAAGAGTAAATATTAAGAGGTCACTCGATGGCCTGTTAAGTTTTTAAAATTTACTAATCATGTTTAAAAACTTGAGGTTATAAGTAAATCTAACAAAATTCAATTGCAAGTAAATCATTTTTAATAAATTCAGTTAAATAACTTTTACTGAAATATAATACTATCTTATAGGTAGCTACTACAGAAGAATACACAATCTCCACTATTAATTCTAAAATAAGTTATTATATGTTATATCGGGACAGAAGGTATATACAAAGTAAGGAAAGAGTAAATATTAAGAGGTCACTCGAAGAGCTGTTAAGTTTTTTTAAATTTACTAATCATTTAAAATCCTGAGGTTATAGTAAATCTAACAAAGTTCAATTGTGAGTAAATCAGTTTGAATAAATTCAATTAAATAATTTTTACTAAAGTATAATATTATCGTATAGGTCTCTACTACATAAGAATACACGATCTCCACTATTAATTCTAAAATAAATTATTGCATTAGATATCGGGAGAGAAGTTATATACAAAGTAAGGAAAGAGTAAATATTAAGAGGTCACTTGATGTGCTACTTTTACCTTCAAAGATTATTGGTTTCTTGGAAAGCTTACATTTGACTGATAACTTAACACCAGGCACTTTTAGACAACTTGAGTTTCCAAGTGATATTCTCAATTAGAGTTTCCAATATAATTCTATTGATGCGGCGGAAAATATTAATTTGTAAGTGGCTTTCAACTAAATAGGATTATTAATATTCATTAAGTGAGACGTTTCATTAAGTCGCGGCGTTTCATTATGACAACAATAAAGCTCTAAGTATTTTGGCGGTTGGAAATTGGCTGATGAAATACTTTCATGAGCCACAGAAGCATGCAGCCTGGGGTTTAACGAAATTAAACATTTGGGAGAAATTGTTTAATAATTGAGACAAAAAGGATTATTCTTTAAAGGTATAAAGGGAGAAAAAAATAATTAATAGGTTTTTACACGATTAATTTATTCCTTCTGAATATGTAAATATGAAATAAAGCAATGCGGCATTTAATAGAAAAGTTTCAAATTATCCCTTTTTTATAATAGAGATTTTGTGCTTATTACATTAGTACACTTAATTAAAGTTTATTTTTAATTGAGACATATTGAAATCATTTAACGTGTGTTTAAAATTCAAATATTGATTATAGACCACTAATTCTTTCTCAGTTAAGCAGAGATGTTGTAAAATCATAACATAATGAAGTTTTCGATCTAATTGAAGTTTATGTACGAAAGTTTAATAGTACTTTTCTAAGCAAATCAATCATAACTTAACAAATTATACGCGGGAAACGTACTAGCACGTTTTCTGATGATTGATACTTGAACGAGGGACACGTACAAGTACGTTTTCTGACTATTGATACTTGAGCTCGTGTCACGTACTAGTGCGGGATAGTGTAACATCATGATTTGTTTGCGGGTACAAAAAAAGCGGTATTTATAGGAAAACAAAGCCAATGTTCTTGTCTACTAAATAGATTCTGGATAAATTTAGACACATAGAGACTAGTTTTTACATCAGTCGATGTAAAAACTAGACATAACGGGAAGGTTGATTCGAAAATCAATTTAGATTTTAAATTAACTTTTTATGACCTTTCGAAAATGATATTATATATACATGTATATATATATATATATATATATATATATATATATATATATATATATATATATATATATATATATATATATATATATATATATATATATATATATATATATATATATATATATATATATATATATATATATATATATATATATATATATATATATATATATATATATATATATATATATATATATATATATATATATATATATATATATATATATATATATATATATATATATATATATATATATATATATATATATATATATATATATATATATATATATATATATATATATATATATATATATATATATATATATATATATATATATATATATATATATATATATATATATATATATATATATATATATATATATATATATATATATATATATATATACATATATATATATATATATATATATATATATATATATATATATATATATATATATATATATATATATATATATATATATATATATATATATACATATATATATATATATATATATATATATATATATATATATATATATATACATATATACATATATATATATATATATATATATATATATATATATATATATATATATATATATATATTATATATATATATATATATATATATATATATATATATATATATATATATTTGTCTATCTATATATTTGTTTATATATTTCAATATAAAGTACGAAAAGATGGATAAAAATTAAATAATTTCCGATTTATTGAGATTTTACTGAATAACTAAATTTAAGCTCTAAATACTAGTTTCCGGTACAATTCCGCTGTGAAATGTATCCGCACACAAATTGTAGAATGAAACAATGCTAAAAGGGACAAATTGTAGCAGAATATAGCTATAAATACAAAAACCAGATATAGTAATGCACAAATATAATTCATATTTTATCATACGTGTTCAGCGTCTGAACTGCCGTTGCATTCACATTATAGCATTTTTATCCCTGTGAAATACATGACTGTATTTTCTGTTTGTGAATTATTTAAGCTAACTATGCATTTATTCATAAACAGTATGCTTTAAATCAAGGCTGCAACAGTAATGATTTTCATTTCGGTTTAAATAATTATATATATATATATATATATATATATATATATATATATATATATATATATATATATATATATATATATAGGTTAATATCAGATCAGTTCCGAATGAATAATTTTATTTTATGCACATTCTTATTTGTACTAAAATTATAATTTTTTATTATACAAGCAGTGTAATTCTATCAAACGTATAGAAGATTTTATTATTTTTAATTAGTCCATTGTGTGAATTGATTCAATTAAACAGCATGTTCGATACAAGGAGTGGGAGAACGGTGACACTCGGTGTTGTTATTTATTATCTAAATTGCATTTCACAATTGAGCATTCAAATGATTTAAATCTACCATCTACAAATGGTTTCATGCCGAAAGGAAACAGAAAAGTACTAGTGATTATGAAAACAGGAAATTGAGAAGCAATGTAAATGCAGTATGGAGCATTTTGTTTGGAGCGCTGTGGTCTACTTCTATGCAACATGAGAGCTATTAAGACCGGAAACTACTGCTTAAAACCGATTCCGACCGGTTACGAACATCCATGACACAGTGGAATTCGAACTCAAGATCTCCGGTACCGCAGATCAACGCCCAAAAAATTCAACCGTCTCTCGGTACAATGCACATTTAATGACGATAATTATATGTTTGACGTTAAATTAGACAGTATTGATTAGCTGGTTACAGCAAGAAATAGTCTGAAAATAAATCGAATCGAAATAAAGATATATTTTTTTTCATTTCTTTTCCGGTTTTGGGTCTGACCAAAATAAAGGTTTTTTTCCGGTTTTCTATTTCCGGTTCAGTTTTGGTTTCATATCTTGCTTTAAATAATCAGAACTGTTCAAATGCATAAAAGAAGGAAGGCTTTTTTACTAACCATAGTCCTTCAGTTGAAACTTTGAGATGTACTTAGCAGTTCGGGGTCAGGATTCTTGCGTACTATACTGTTCTATTTGCATTCATATAAAAAATAGGCTTTAGGGCTAAGTCCAACCCCCAAATTTAGGTCATAACTATTAGGAAATGGCCTATTAACTACGCTGCATTGTATCATTCCTTACATCATAAAAAGTTTTGTTTAGTTTTATTTACAGATGCTAAGTAATATTCTTCTACAGGGTGTCATAAAAGGTCGTATACAAACTTAACATGCTGGTCTGTCATATCATGATGAACAAGATTTACACAGGAACTTGTGTCCGAAAATGCAAACTGTGACCGCTAGAGGCCAGTAATTGCAGGAAAATCGCTAGATCGGTAGATCCGGACCGCCGTGATCTCCCGACCTGACTCCTCTGGATTTCTACCTGTGGGGCACATGAAGTCCATGGGTAACGAGACACCCTAACATCGGACATGGATCTTATTGCCAGAATAGCGTAAGCGGCAGCATGTGTCTGTGACACTCCTGGCCAAATTGAACGGGTTCGTGATTCCATGCGCCGACGTTGTGAAACGAGCATTGTGGCGAAGGGAATCAATTTTGAGCATTTGCTGTGATGTAATGCTCATCTGTAGTAAAATTCATATTAACACAGCTGTCGATATTATTTTTTTTCTGCTCTACACTCGTGATCACAGCACTCTAGCGGTTGCAGTTTGCATTTTCAGATACTAGTTCCTATGTAAATCTTGTTCATTGTGATATGACAGACCAGAGTAATAAGTTTGTAAAAGACCTTTTGGAATACCCTGTATATTCTATAAGTAAGATTTAATATAATACAACTAAAAAGAGCATTATATGCCCTAACACAATTTATCTAAAAATAATTATAAAAATGTATTATAAATTTTATGTTGTATCTACTAATTAGAGACTATAAAAATTTTAAAATATTCTCAAAACAATTTACAAGACACACGTTTATGTAATTTTTTTCTGCAGCATAAAGATGCTAGAAATCAAAAGATTTTTATATGAAATATATGCATAAATATTGACTGAAAAATCTAATTATTACTATCTGTTGAAAGACAAATAATATAATTTATCGATATCAATTATTATTTACGTAGTTAAATAAAATACAGTACCATTTTAATTCTTTTTCTATTACTTGGTATAATAATTACTAAATAAAGAGTCAAAATTTTATTTCTCTATGTTTCTTCAAAAACATATTGGCTTTATGAGGTACATGCATTATTAGAAATAAATAAAATAAATAAATAAATAAATAATAAAAAAACGAACCTTAACCGTGCAACAGCCCCTAGGGGGTCAGGTATTACTGTGACAATCTCCGTTTTTGAGATCAAGGGCCGTGATGTGCCAAGCATATGTTCCAGTTAGGTGGTCAACTTTACGCTTGCAAGTATATACCTGACATATATTGGTTTAGAGCATCATAATGCTTAGTTGTCATATCTTAAGCTGGTAGTGCCACATCCACTGATTTGAAGAACAAAATGTAAAAAAATAATCTGTTAATAACAATTTAAAATTACCTATAAAATGTTTAATATTATTTTTCAGTTACTTTTAATCGAACTGTTTTAAAATTTAATGAAAATTCAACAATACTATGAAGTTTATTTAAAATTATTTAGTCTGTCACGAAACAAAATCAAACATAAATGATACAAATGTAATTTTTTATATCTTCATCTCAAATTAAATAAAAATATTATTATAAAATATAAAATACATTTACTAATATTTCTAACTTTACATTTATGGATATTTACTTAATCATTTATTAATTTAAGTAAATCATTAATATAAAATCTGCTAATGATTTCTTGAGAAAATATTATAGAATTATTTTACTCAGCATTTTTATTTACCACAAATTTTACCTCTTTTATTTACCTTAATTATTTTAACATTTTTATTTGCCTCAAGTAAAATGTTTTAGAAATGTTAACGATGGTGACTAAGCATAATTATAAGTTTAATTAGTTAACTATTTAATTACACTTAAACAACAGGAATAGTTCTATTGACCCAAAATTACTTTGTGTTATCTTAACAGATTTTTTAGATAGTAATAACATAATTATATTACTCATTGAAATATATTTTTAAACTTTGTCCTCAGAAATATTTTTATAAAAATTACTAGTGTTTCTCTTATTACTATCTGAAAAATAATAAATCTGTTACGATAACACAAAATAGTTTTGGTCAAAAAGACCGCTCCAGTAGTTTGAATGTTAATGTGTATCCTAAAAGTATTAATGACCAAATTAGGTTCAAACGGAAATACATTTGGAGCAACATTTTATAAGTCAGATTTTGAACCTTTAATAAGAACTTAAATATGCTTTGCTTTTTAAACCACATTTGCACATGTATATTTCAATAAATTTATTTTTTTAAATATTCTTAATAAAAGAGTTTGGGAGGACAACTATCATTTAAAAGGATATTATTTTGAAAAATGTTAAACTATTTTATACAGATGAAATGTAAATCTATTATCAGAAAATAAAGAATATAAAATTCTAGTTTTAACTAGAAAATTCTAATTCTTTATTTAATCTACTGGATTTTACGAAACTTTCAATGGAGTTCTATTAGTTTCTTATGCTATACATAAAAATGTGTGGGCATAGAACTATCGTTTAAACTGACATTATCTTGAAAAATGTTAAAATGTTTTATACAAATTAAATGCAAATATATTATCAGAAAATAAGTAAATAATATAAATTTTTGTTTTATCTAGAAAATTCTAGTTCTTTGTTTAATCTACTGACTCTTACGAAACTTTCAATGGAGTTTTAGTAATTTTTTATGCTATAAATAAAATAGTTTAAGCAGAGAACTATCGTTTAAACTGACATTATCATGAAAAATGTTAAAATGCTTTATACAAATGAAAAATAAATAAAGAATATATATTTCTCGTTTTACCTAGAAAATTTTAGTAATTTGTTTAGTCTACTGCCTTATACGAAACTTTCAATGAAGTTTTATTAATTTTTTATTCTATAAATAAAAAAGTTTGGGCAGAGAACTTTCGTTTAAAATGACATTATCCTGAAAAATGTTAAAATATTTTATACAAATTAAATGCAAATATATTATCAGAAAATAAATAAATAATATAAATTTTTGTTTTATCTAGAAAATTCTAGTTCTTTGTTTAATCTACTGCCTTTTACAAAACTTTTATTCGAGTTTTATAAATTTCTTAGGTTATAAATAAAATAGTTTGGGCAGAGAACTATTGTTTAAAATTGTATTACCCTGAAAACTGTTAATATGTTTTATACAACTGAAATGCAAGTATATTATCAGAAAATGAATAAAGAATATAAAATTCTTATTTTTTAGAAACTTCTAATTCTTTATTTAATCTACTGCCTTTTACGAAACTTTCAATGGAGTTTTATTAATTTTTTATGCTATACATAAAAAGGTTTGGGCAAAGAACTATCGTTTAAACTGGCATTGTCTTGAAAAATGTTAAAATGTTTTATACAAGTGAAATGCAAATATATTATCAGAAAATAAAAAAAAAATATATAAATTTTTGTTTTATCTCGAAAATTCTAGTTCTTTTTTTAATCTACTGCCTTTTACAAAACTTTTATTCGAGTTTTATTAATTTCTTAGGTTATAAATAAAATCGTTTGGGCAGAGAACTATTGTTTAAAATGGCATTATCCTGAAAACTGTAAATATGTTTTATACAACTGAAATGCAAGTATATTATCAGAAAATGAATAAAGAATATAAAATTCTTGTTTTGTCTAGAAACTTCTAATTCTTTATTTAATCTACTGCCTTTTACGAAACTTTCAATGGAGTTTTATTAATTTTTTATGCTATACATAAAAAGGTTTGGGCAAAGAACTATCGTTTAAACTGGAATTGTCTTGAAAAATGTTAAAATGTTTTATACAAGTGAAATGCAAATATAATATCAGAAAATAAAAAAAGAATATATATTTCTCGTTTTATGTATAAAATTCTAGTTCTTTGTTTAATCTACTGCCTGTTACGAAAGTTTCAATGGAGTTTTAGTAATTTTTTATGCTATAAATAAAATAGTTTGGGCAGAGAACTCTCGTTTAAACTGACATTATCCTGAAAAATGTTAAAATGTTTTATACAAATGAAAAATAAGTAAAGAATATATATTTTTTGTTTTACCTAGAAAATTTTAGTACTTTGTTTAATTTACTGTCTCTTATGAAACTTTGAATGGAGTTTTATTAATTTTTTATTCTATAAATAAAACAGTTTGGGCAGAGAACTGTCGTTTAAAATGATATTATTCTGAAAAATGTTAAAATGTTTTATACAAATGAAATACAAATATATTATCAGAAAATAAATAAATAATATATATTTCTTGTTTTATCTAGAAAAAATTCTAGGTGTTTGTTTAATCTACTGCCTTTTACAAAACTTTCATTTGAGTTTTATTAATTTTTTATGCTATACGTAAAAAGGTTTGGGCAAAGAACTATCGTTTAAACTGACATTATCTTTAAAAATGTTAAAATGTTTTACACAAATGAAATGTAAATATATTATCAGAAAATAAATAAAGAATATATATTTCTCGTTTTACCTAGAAAATTTTAATTCTTTGTTTAATCTACTGCTTTTTACGAAACTTTCAACAGAGTTTTATTAATTTTTTCTTTGCTATACCAACATTAAACACTTTGTACTTTTATCTGATTCTCAATATTTCGAATGATATGACGATATTAGAAGGAATATTTTTGTATGCGAGGGGAAGAAAATTTTTGTTGTATACAAAATATTTTAAAATTCTATACAAGAGATAATATCTGAAGATTTGAAAGTAATGGTAAAATAAGCTTTGAATACTGTACTGACAAAACTTTCGTCATTAAGTCTGCATCTGAAATTAATTAAATGCGCATTTCCAAGCAATAGAAGAATAATTTTATTACGAAAATTGAATAGGAAGAGGGGTTAACTCACAAGGCTGGAAAACAGGATAAGTTGAACATAATGCATCTAAATGCAGCTGAAGATCTACCTCCATAAGTGGATGAGAGCTTTTTAAATCATTATACTCCATCGGAAAGCAGTTTGCCGTGTAGTACATTTTATCAATACTCCCTTTAGTAATAAGTCCCAAATAAGGCATAATAGCATCATTGGTGGGGTGAATCCCGAATGGCTTGAATCACTGACTTGTAGTACCCCTTTCAAGTGCAGTCAAAATTCAAAAGTAACTCTTGTGTTCTTGAAGTGCTTAGAACTCCGAGCTTAATTTTAGGTACTTCATTTACAGCTCTAAGCCCAATTAGCGTTGTCGAAACTCCAATTTTGCATCTGATATAAAGGAAAATCTTATGAATAAATCACTGTGTAAAGCATTAGAATCATAATTAAGATTTTACTTAATATTGTACTTAAAATAAAATGTTTATCTTATCTATGTTATTCTGTATAAATGATTTGTAAGTACTCAATATAATATTCTAGCATTTTATACAATATTCTTTTACTCTGATTTTATGTAATGCATATATTTAACATTGAGTAAATCATGTGAAATATATGCAGTGAATTTATTTTACATAATACAATGTGAAATATATGCAGTGAATATATTTCACAACGCTTCTTGTGAAATATATGCACTATAATAATATTCAGGCATTTTATACAATATTCTGTTGCTCTGACTTTATGTAGTGCATATATTTAACAATTAGTAAATCATGTGAAATATATGCAATACATTTATTTCACATAATACGATGTGAAATAAATGCAGTGGATATATTTCACATCTCTTCTTGAGAAATATATGCACTAAATACATCTTGTGTGAGTAAAATACATTTAAAATCAATTATTTAATATTATATCTAAAAGTAAATACACTAAAGAAAAATTATTTATTTTATGTTTTCAGATTGCAAATTTGTCTCGATTAACAATATGTTGCATACCTTATAAACATAATAATTAAAGATAAAAATAGAAAAGTTAAGATAATGTGTAAAAATTATTCATATTTTAATAAAGAATATTTATATAACATAATGGAAATAAAAAATTATAAAAGTTAAATATCAATTTCCCTATACCAAATTTTATCAACAATTTTATTAATTTCAAAAATTTTGTTTGATGTTTGAGATATATAAATTTTAACTAACATGCATTTCATAATCTGCAAGGAAAATTGCGGTTACATTTAGTAAATATATGATAATAAATTTTAAATAATAAAAAATTCAAAATTTTTGAATTAAAATAACTTAAAGTAAGTAACTTTTTAAATAAAGTAAATAATTTAAAATTAAAATAAAAATTTAATTTAATTTAATTAAAATTTCTAAAATAAATATTTAATTTAATTAAAATTTCTAAAATAAATAATTTAAAGTAATTCTTATTAATAAATAAACTGTCTTTTGTGGTAAGTCATATGTTAACAGAAAGAAGCTTCCTCTCGAATACCCTCTATAGTTCGCATTGTTAGTTATATTTCACAGATCAATGATATAAAAATATGAAATTGGCAGTTAATTTTTGCCACTGCATTCATAAAATAAAACACAGGCCATACTATTTTTGTAGCAAAAATGTCCTCTCAAATTTATTATTTTGAATTTTTGAAATTCTAAGAGAAATTAATATAATTATTTGAAATGTCACCGTTTTAAAGAAGCATATTATTGCTTACTATAAATTATCGTGTATATTAATTATAATAAATCTGCCAAATTATCTTCAATAATATAATTGTAATTTTTTCAAAGAAGCTGTCTATACAGACATTATATGTTTTCTGTTTTAATATTGCAAAATTTTCTTTGTTAACAATAAGCTGTATACCACATAAAAATATTTTTATAGATAAAAATATAAAATATAAGACAACGTGTATAAAATATTGATATTATAAAAAATATATAACATATTGGCAATAAAAAAATTATAAAAGTTTAATGTAAATTTCCCTATGCAAAATTTGTTTAACAGTTTTATTGATTTCAAAAATTTTGTTTGCTGTTTGAGTTATATTAATTTGAACTAACATGTATTTCATAACGTGATAAGAAAATTGCTTTTACATTTAGTAGACATATGATAATAAATTTTAAATACTTAAATTAAAAATTTTTTAATTAAAATATATTTTAAATAATTTTTATTTACAACTGTCTTTTGTGGTAAGACATTTATTAAAGGGATGAAAACTCCCTTCTAATACCCTCTGTAGTTCGTATTGTTAGTTATACTTCACAGAGCAATGATATATATATATATATATATAATATATATATATATATATATATATATATATATTATATATATATATATATATATATATTTATATATATAAAATATATATATATATATATTATATATATATATATATATATATATATATATATATATATATATATATATATGACAGTTAATTTTCACATCTACATTCTTAAAATGAAGACAGGCCAAACTATTTTTGTAACCCAAATTTCGTCTGACTTAAAATTTATTATTTGATTTTTAGAAATTCTAAGAGAAATTAATATAATTATTTGAAATGTCACCGTTTTAAAGAAGCATATTATTGCTTACTATAAATTATCGTGTATATTAATTATAATAAATCTGCCAAATTGTTTTCAATCATATATTTGTAGTTTTTTCAATGAAGCTGTCTTTACAGTCATTATTTGTTTTCTGTTTTAAGATTGCAAATTTTTCTTAGTTAACAATAACCTGTACACCTTATAAAAATGTTTTATATAGATAAAAATATAAAATATAAGACAATGTGTATAATAGATTGATATTTAAAATATTTATATAACATATTGGCAATAAAAATTATAAAAGTTAAATATAAATTTCCCTATGCAAAATTTCTTTAACAGTTTTATTGATTTCAAAAATTTTGTTTGCTGTTTGAGGTATATTAATTTGAACTAAAATGTATTTCATAATATGCAAATAAAATTGAGTTTACGTTTAGTAGATATATAATAATAAATTATAATACTAAAAAATTCGAAATTTTTAAATTAAAATATATTTAAAGTAATTCCTATTAATACCTGAACTGTCTTTTGTGGCAAGACATATATTAAAGGGATTAAACCTACTCAGGAATACAATCCATATGTCGTATTGTTAGTTATATTCCATAGTTCAATTATATTAAAATATAAAATTGTCAGTCAATTTTCGCCATTTCATTCTTAAAATGAATACAGGCCATATTATTTTTTTAGCGAAAATATTCTAAGAGAAATTAATATATTTTTTGAGATTTCATCGTTTTAATGAAGCATATTATTGCTTACTTTAAATTATCGTGTATATTAATGGAAATAAATCTGCCAATTTGTTTTCATTCATATAATTGTAATTTTTCAATGAAGCTGTCTATACATACATTATTTGTTTTCTGTTTGAAGATTGCAAATATATGTCTTAAATAACAATAACCTGTACACCTTATAAAAATGTTTTTTATAGATTAAAATATAAAATATAAGACAATGTGTAGAAAATATTGATATTTAAAAAAATATTTATATAACATATTAGCCATTAAAAACTATAAAATTTAAAAGTAAATTTCCCTATGCAGAATTTGTTTAATAAATTTATTGATTTGAAAAATTGTGTTTCCTGTTTCAGATGTATTAATTTTAACTAACATTCATTTCATAATCTGCAAGGAAAATTTCGGTTACATTTAGTAGATATCTGATAATAAATTTTAAATACAAAAAAATTCGAAATTTTTGAAATAAAATAATTTAAAATAAATACATTTTTAAGTAAAATATTTTTTTAAAAAGTAAATAATTTAAAATTAAAATAAATTAAATTAAATTTTCTAAAATAAATAATTTAAAATTAAAATAATTTAATATAATTAATTTAAAGTAATTCTTA
>CM063504.1:160413629-160418629 GCA_032207245.1 Pardosa pseudoannulata | reverse complement strand
TGAAAGAATTTTAAGTCGAGGACTCTCCTTTGATAAAGACGTTTTGGGGCTGGTAAAAATATTTTAAAGAATTAGAATGGAAAGGAGAAATTTCTGGATTTCCAAGCAAAGATATTAACAAATTATTTAAAGCATTAACTTCCTTGTACTTTCCTTGTACAAATGAGGCTTATAAATAGCTACATTTGATATTAAAAGTATATATTTCAAAAAGAAAGAAAATCAACTACTGAAAATAAATCAACTGAAAAAAATATTTTAAGTAAGGTGATTACAGGAAAATTTAAGAAAAGTAAATTGAAAATAAATAGAATGATAAAACTGAAATATATGGGAAAGCATACACTTATATATATCATATTAAAGCATACCGAGTATATATATGTGATACAGTAATTCTCTAACTGCTGGACACATTTGAAATTACATCCCTATACTTTTTTCTTGCTCGAGCTACTGGGCAAAAATAAGCCTAATCAGCCAGCAGTAATAAGGTAAGATGCTGTCCAGCCACATTGAAAAGAACTGCACACAATTCCAAGGCTAAAACGAAATTTCCTTTAAGAGCTCCTAGAAAAAGACATCTTCACTAGTCAGCTGGCAGACACGAAAGAGACACCCAAATTGCTTTGCTCGAACAGAGGGACACCCAAGAGCGAAGACAGATAGAATTTTTCCCAAGGGAGAAGAAACTTACTCAGTTAAATTAACCTTTAAAAAAGGAGATTTTAATTTCTGTTGACGATACATTTAAATCAATAAAACAGTCTAAAACTTTGAGAAAATCGTGAACACACACAATTATGTAGGGATTTCTCGGGTAAAAAGATTTCGGATAATTCCCTAAGCACATTTCATCATGTGATAAAAAATACCCATGACTAAAGAGAACGCGTTTACTATTGATTAAGGAAGTACAGACAGAGGCTGGACTAAGTTTATAGCGTATCTGGAGGGAAAAATCAGAATTACCTCTTTATGAACATGATTTATTAAATTAATAGTAAAATATAAAAATAAGTGATATTAATATTACATATATATATATATGTGTATGTGTGTGTGTGTGCGTGTGTGTGTACAGATAAATAGATAGATAGATAGATAGATAATGCACACATACATAAGTATATATATATATATATAATATATATATATATTATATATATATATATATATATATATATATATATATATATATATATATATATATATATATATATATATATATATATAAATATATATATATATATAAATATATATATATATATATATATATATCTATATATATATATTATATATATATATATATATATATATATGTATATATATATATATGTTATATATATATATATATATATATATATATATATATATATATATATATATATATATTATATATATATATATATATATATATATATATATATATATATATATATATATATATATATATATATATATATAGATATATAGAGAGAGAGAGAGAGAGAGGGAGATAAAGATAATTGTATGTGTGTTGTGTATTACTTATGTTAATATTTTCTTTTAAAGCAAATTCTTTCTAATTAATTCTTTTGATATATGGAGATTTACGGACTGTTGTGTTTCAAATACAGAAACATTTTCTAAAAAATTATTCTTTTAAAATGATCATAGAAATACTTTCAGGTGTAAATGATCAAACGCATTAGTATATTATGCACCATTAAACAGACTCAATTAAGTATTTGTGCTTTTAAATCCTTTCATTCTTTTGATATTTATTTTTTAACAAAGGTAAAGAAGCCAATCTCACTTGCTCTTTTTTCTAAAGATGAAAGGTATATATAACTTTGAAGAACAGGGAATTAATTTTTTTCATGAAAATTAAACATAAAAAATTTGCTTTAATGCTGCATTTTTTTATATCTTTTAAGAATCACTGTTTTTCTCTATGTAAATATGCATTATAAAACAAATGAAACGATTTGATTTACATTACATTATTTCTAAAATATGTGAAAAAGTGATATACTTTAAATTTTTTCTTTGTTAAAAAATTAATTTTTTATTCAAGCTTTTATAGTCTAAAAGATTCTACTATTTAGAAATACAGTTTTATGGAGATTTAAAATAAATTTTTCTTACAGTTTTTGGAAAATCAAAAATAATTATACATTATACAGAACATTTAAAACTATACTTTTTCAGTCATCCAATTCTCTTTAAAAATCCACCTTTATTTTTCTAAACACGCATATTTATTTAACTAAATGAATATATGTCTTTAAAAAGGACAGTTGATTTTCAAAATCAATTTAATTGGTTTAGGGACAATTTCCTGAAAGTTTAATATTATAAAATTTATGTGATACTTTTCTACAATTTCAAGATAAAATGTTAATAATTCTTTAAATTATTGACTATTAATTATTTAAAAGAATCACTGTTGCAGTAGTTTCATGCCTTCCTTTAAAGGCTGAATAGTATTTTTTTTCATCCATAGGATAAATTTTTAGGCCTTAGAATAAACCTTAAATTTTATCATAATTTAGCACTCATTGGCAATTAAAAATTATGTTAAGTTAAAAATCAATTTCCCTATGCAAAATACTTTTAACAATTTTCTTAATTTCAAACGTTTTGTTTACTCTTTCAGATATATTAATTTTATCCAACTTTTATTTCTTACTCTGATATATAAATTCGGTAAAATTTCGTAGATGTATAGTGATAAATTTCAAATAACTTGTAAAATTAATTTTTTTAAATTAAAATCTGTTTAAATTTAATTATTAGAAATACCGATATTGTCTTTTGTGGTAAGACATATATTAATGGTATGAAAATATCCCTTGAATACCCTCTGTAGTTTGTATTGTTAGTAGTATGTCGCAATTAAATGATATAGAAATGTAAAATTTCGAGACAATTATCTTCACGATATTCTTAAAATGAGGACAGATCACACTATTTTTTAATAAAAAGTTTGGCTGACTTAAATTTAATAATTACTTTTTATTTATTATAAGAGAAATTAATACATTTCTAAAAAAATATAATTATTTGAATTTTCACCGTTTCAAAAACGCATTTTATTGCTTACTTTAAATTATCTTATTTATTCATGAAGATAAATCTGCGAAATTTTTCTTAATCAGATAATTCTAATTCTTTCAATGCAGCTTTTAATACAGACATATATATCTTTATGCTAAAAACGACTATGAATGTGTTAGCTCCATGAAGAGAGCACAAGCAGCTTGAAGAATGGTACAGACGCTAGTAACATTGATACTTTATGGTCTTTATAACGGTTTACAAAACAAGATTCTCTACGACTTATCCTTTAATCTTGAAATTTTACATGATAATCACAAAATTGACAAGGAAGGAAAAAGGAACTAAAAATGGTGAATTTATAATATGTGAAATAGTATCTTGAGTTCATAGCACAAAAACTGGAAAGGTGGGAGTTTAGAAATAGAAAATTAAAATGTCTTTGAGGCCAGGAAAATTCATTCATGTGGAAGCCTTGTGTAGATTGAGTAGTTATGGTTAAAATGGAGTTGAGTCAGCCTTGGGGCAGCCAATCAGAACTGAAAATTGCATACAATAAAATCAATATATTATTAGTTTTCAGCATGATAAGGAAGTGGGAACACTTGATGTTATGGCATATGTTTAATGTTTTTTTTCTCACATTTAATTTTCTTAGTATTTTTAAGATTTTTTAGATAGAGAAATTTAAGGATTTTTGGAGAAGATGGCCAAAACCTTTTTCTATTTGCAAAATCAGGGGGATCGTAATTGACAAAATTGTTGAGATTTTTATGACATCAAGTGGAAAGTTTGTGAAGAAAATCTGGAATAGGTAGGCTATTTAGTTCTTCATGAATTTTGATTTTTCTAAAGTACCATTTTTCATTAGTGATTTCTCTAAGTATAATATTCTGAGAGCGAATGTAAGAACCTGCAGCATAAGACCTCATAGAAACATTGCCTCTGCTGGTTCCTCATAATTTATAAGCAGGAACTAAGCAATATACACCAATGCTTGGCTTTTCAGTTCCAGAGTCATAGTTCGAGGACTTGGCGATAATTGCCACCATGAACCTACACTACTTACCAAAGCAGCTATTTATAAACACAGTGAATCTTTGACAGTCTTGAGATACAAACTTACAGTCCTCTGGTAATAAGATTGACTAATTTCATGTCTAAGTGGAGAACCCTAAATCAATCAGATAGTTTTAAAAGTAAATATTTGAAAGTTTAATATTTGAAACAAAATTCTCTTGAAAAGAAAAAACATTTTATTATCACGTAATAAGAGTAAAAATATCATTTACGTAAAGATATCATTTTTCAATATCGTAATATTTTATATATACAAAATTGCAAATAAACTGATTTTCGTTGAACTCCCAGCAGTTAAAAAACACAATTTCCTTTGAATAAAAATGTTTGGGTTACACAATAGCAGTAAATTAAAAATATTTTACTCTTTCAAGAGAATTTTTAAAAATAAATGTAAAAAAAGCTCTATTTTTTATAGCTGGCTTTTAAAAGTATAATGAGGAAAATAATTAACTTTCAGAAAATTGTTTCCGAAGTAAAATTAGAGCTAATTTAATGTTTTTAATCAGTTTTAGTGTAATTTTCTTATGTAAGAGAGTCCTAATTTTTCGCAAAAGTTACAATTAAGCGTTTTTGCTTTCCCGTTATAATAAGGTTATTTGCTTGCAAAAACAAAATAAAAAGGATCACTCGAGTTTTAAAAATTTTTAACACTCTATTTGATTGAATAAATTTTTTAAATTTCTAATTTAGAAGTATCATGAGATTTGAATGTGAAAATAAAAAGATTAGTTTCTAAATTCTCTAATAAAATCGCAATAGTTGTTTACAATATAATTACTGTCTCTAATTTGATGTTTAACATTCATTCTTATTAAGAAAACATACTGTAAGTATTTTCAAAATTAAAGAATAACAATTTTTTAAAATAAAAACTG
>CM063504.1:160386129-160398629 GCA_032207245.1 Pardosa pseudoannulata | reverse complement strand
CTGTAGATATATGATATGCAGCTCTCCCCTAGATCTAAATATTTGTGTTCAGATCGTATAGTTTACTAAAACTAATTTAATGCCTTGTGTTATTTTTTATTTATAGATCTCTACCGAAGCTCTGAGATACTAGACATTTTACACTATTAAAGTTAAATAACTTGCTAAAACGAATAAGTATTCACTAATTAAAATACGTAACAAAATTCATTAGTTTAAAAAATAATTTAATTAATAAATAATTTAAACATATATATATATATATATATATACAGACACATATATATACATACATATATATATATATATATATATATATACATATATATATACATATATATATGTGTATATACACATATATATGCACACACACATACATATATATATATATATATATATATATATATATATATATATATATATATATATATATATATATATTATATATATATATATATATATATATATATATACATTTTAATATTTTAACCAGTCGAAGCTTATAATCAAAATTGCTAACTCCTATATTAAAAAAAAAACTATCTCCGCGATATCTCTGTCTTTTCAGTAGCCTCTTGGAGTTAAATTGTATATAATAGGTGAAATCTCTTTTCTCATGGAGATACGAACTCGTCAACCTACTTTCACTGATCTAAGATTTCTAAAATTCTCATGTCATTTTTAAATCCGCACCTAGAATTTCTTAATCACGCTGGTGGCGCCTCTGAGTTTACAAGAGGCCGCATGGCTAATTTTCGTGAGAGTTGAATGTTGCAGATGACCAAAAGAAGGAAGAGCTTTAGGAAGAGCCTCATCTGTGCTAGTTTTCTTGACTTATTTGTTATTTATGTTTACGATTTTACTTTTTCACTTACGTATTTATACTTGTTAAATAAATAGTTTTGTTTACTTTAAAAACTATGTATTATATTTCTGACATACATGATGGCATGTGGTTTTAGGTAGTTAATAGACTTCAATCATATTAATTTTTACTGGTTAATAAGTGAAATCTACTACACAAGACAATCATGGGCTTGTAATAAATTATTATAGTCCAACAACGATTACTAGAAAAAAATTGGACCGATGTCAAAAACGGGTTAAATAATATTACTGAAAAGTATTCATTATAAAGAAATATATTTTGTGAACATTAAATTTAAGCATCTAATAAACATTTGTAAATTTATCAAGGGTAAATATCCACATACAAAATATTACAAACTCTACAAAGCGTTTGGGTGAGCTTTTAAAACTCTCATTCAGAGTAATACGTCTCAAACAAAGCAAAAAATATGAAAATTTCTCAATTATAACAGGAAAATTCTTCATGTACCAAAAACATTCGTAATGTTTGCATTTAAACAAATTGGCTGGCTATTGCTATTTCCTGCAATCCTTAGCACCCTAACTCCATTAGTTAGAATATAAAATATAAAGTCACATTAAAGTCTTAGCAATATCGCTCTAGGTTTTGAGTCAGTTTTTGGGGCAAATCATTTTTTCTACACTTATTTGCTATCATTTAAGAATTACAATATATACTAATGATATACTGTTAAATAAAAAATAGATATACAATCATAATTTTTAAACAAAAAAATTGAGTATTATAACATCCCAGGTGATGTTCATGAATACCCTAACTGTTCTCTAAAAATAGTTATAGCTACATTACATTTTTATTTTTATCTTTCCCTTTGTGATTGCTCTTTCCTTAATGACTTTTTTTTCATTATATTTTACTGCTAGTTTTTTATACTTATTTCCATTGTTTGAACTCTGTTACATAGAGTTGTTATGACCACAGTCCTGAATCTAAAATTAACATTCTCTCTTTAAGCGAGTTTTAGTCATGCATGCTTTGCTGCAGCTTCTTAAGTTTTTTAAAGTTGCATTACATTGTCTTTCTTTAAATATATTTTCCTTTCAAAGTAAGTAGCTTTTAAAATGATTGCAAAAAGTCATTTAAAGTTATTTAAAATAAAAGTTATTTAAAATAATAGTATATTTTCATAGGTTTCACTAACTAAATTGCTAAAAGTTTTGTTATGGTTTATACTTTTATGAGAATTTGGAATTTAATATATATTTATGTTATTTGAGAACGTAAAATAATTAAATTAGAGGTTTGAGATCCAAAACCGCAGCACACTCTTTTCATGCAAGCCATTGAATCTTTTATAACTTATTATAAAGCACTTAACCAGTCAGGATTTAGAGAGAAACTTGAGAAAGGGTTGCTGCCTGAACCCTGGCTAAGTGGTGTTCCTTTGTTAGAGTTTAGACGCTAGCCAAGCGCTGCCATGTTTGATGGTTGACTGTGTAATATACATGAATAAAGATATTATCAAGAAAATATGACTCTTCATACGATTGCTAGCATGCCTAATATATATATATATATATATATATATATATATATATATATATATATATATATATATATATATATATATATAATATATATATATATATATAATATATATATTATATATATATAAATATAATATATATATATATAAATATATTATATATAACTATATAAATATATTATATCTTAAAATATAAATTATTTAAAATTATTTATATATATACATGTTTTTTTTATATATTTATATTTAAGATTTTGATATTTTTTATATATTTTTTATATTATTATTGTTAATTTTTGTTTTGACTAATGTAGACAGCACTTTCTAAATATCTTCTTAAATGGAACGAAACATCTTTAATTTCAATTTTTTAATAGTACACATTTTTTTTCTTATAAATCTATTAATTTTACGATTTAAAAAATTCTTTAATCTTATTGTTTACATAAAACGCATAAGACCAGGTGTTAAAAGGTGTAAAAAACTGTGATATTATTGAATTCATATAACAATTTATGAATTTTAAGCTTTAAATTTTATGATTTTTTAAAAATCATTGTAATAAACATTAAGAATTGTTAAAATAAATAAATTAAATATCAAAATTGGTTTTTCATAAATCTCAAATTGTCAGTTTTCTCAAACGTTTCCATTACATTTCTGCAGTAAGTCTTTAGTAATAATAGTAAAATACTCACCTCCTTCCTCATCATAAACATCGTGTGACCATCTGTAAATGCTTAACACATTTCATTTGAATTACTTCTAAGTTTCCACCATATATTTCATTCATCCTTCGAGGATATGGGAGACATAATATTTTAATTTATCGAAAAGGATGTATTTGGTTACCCAACAAATGTAGGTACTTAATATGGGTGTACAAAATAGCATCAAAATCTTTGAAGGTGCAAAATTTCAAAACGGTACTTACTGAAAAAAACAGGTATTATAAATTTTATTATGGTCATGATTAGGTAACAAAAAATAGACAAAATTATTGAGTACCCTTTGCAGATACTCAACTTGCGTGCAAGAAACAACATCAAAAGCGTTGCAGCAACCAAAATTCAAAATTGTATCAACATAAAGAATACGTTTGATGTAATTTATTCCAATTATTATTGGGTAATAATATAACTGATGTGCATATTGCACCAGATGCAAGTACTCAGTTTGTGGGCAAAAAACAACGTCAGAAGCTCTGCAGTTGTCAAAATTTTAAAACGGTACTTACTTAAAAACATGACTTAGACAGGTTATTATCATGATAATAGATAATAAAAGAAACATTGACATACACATTGTGTACCAGATGCGGGTACTCAATTTGCACTCAAGAAACAGCATCCAAAGCTGTGTAGCAACCGATATTCAAAATGGTACTTACTTAAAGAACAGATTTCACTGATTAAATGTGTATGTACATTACATATGTTATTAGGTAATAAATAACTGACAGTCTCATTGAGTACCAGATGCATGTACTCAATATGTGTATAAGAAACAATATCAACAGCTCTGAAGCTTTCAAATTTCAAAACAGTACTTACATAAACACTCAAGAAACATCATCAAAAGCTCTGTAGCAACCGAAATTCAAAATGGTACTTACTCAAAGAACACATTTCACAGATTAAATGTGTATGTACATTACATATATTATTAGATAATAAAATAACTGACAGTCTCATTGAGTACCAGATGCAGGTACTCAATATGTGTATAAGAAACAACCTCAACAGCTCTGCAGATGTCAAATTTCAAAACAGTACTACATAAATAAAACCTTTTGTACATTTTACATACATCATTATTTAGTGATAAATTAATAATTATCTTCTTCAGTTCAGTCTACAGAAAAATGATATATTTTCTAAAATAATTTTGTATAAATTAGTTCATTGTAAAAAGAGACGTATTTTGTATGTTATGCATTGAATTAAATAAGTAAAGGTAATACTTTAGTTATTTTAAATACAAATTTGTTATATTATCCAATCACTTTAACAATGTGATACATAATCATAGATGATATTTTAATTTTACTGACACTATTAGAAAATAAAAATCTTGAGATTAAATGTAAATTTACTAGGTGCCTAATAGAAGCTCAAAGATATGTAAATGAATAAATGTTTCAAATATTCAGTGTCATTTAAGGAAGAACATATCTTTCACTAAAATTTCCAGTTTAAATCATGCTTAGATGGTATGAATCATGTTCAATTTCTTCTATTCAATGTATTCCAAATATTTATATAACATTTTCTATACAATTTGAAATGCTCGAAATTTTAATGTTGAAAAGATAATGTAATGTATTTCAATATATTTATTTTTGGAACGTTCAGTGGAAATGTTTGTTTATCTGAAATGCTGCAAAGTAAGATTTTCGTAAAATTGAAAAGAATGCTATGTTATCATGAAAATGAATTTTAAGAGAAGAAATGTATATTAAGAGATTATCAGTGTAAAATGTATTCGAATTCTTCTAATACTAAGCACAGTTTGGGGTTGTATTATATAGTATAATTGTATAGATATATATCATCTTTACATCCTCATATATGTATGTTTGTATTTTATGAATTCTGAAAGCTCTGTTTTACATATCATGAAGTTTTACCCTATGAATCAGGAATTTTTTTTTCTTGCTAGACAAAATAGTCCATGTACAAGATTTATATAAAAAAAGATTATCATAGACATTTTCCCTGTGATTTTAATAAATTTTCAAAACTTTTTTTTTTTTTTTGACAAACTAATCCGTGGAAAAGATTTATATTAAGAAAAAAAAGATTATCATGGAGCTTAACCTGTAAATCAGGTAAATTTATTTTTTTTCCTTCACTGGAAGAAAATAGTCTGGAAACAAGATTCATAAAAAAATCAATTTCCACCGTTCAGTAAACTAAAATTCTCCTCGTTTTGTATAAAAATAAAAGTGTAGAATTGCAAATATAGAATTAAATTTTACTCAATTACTATTATCACACATTTTCTCTACATCCTTTTGTCATGTATTTAGTATTTGGAAAATACTTTAAGAAAAATATGTATTACGCTTATTCGTAAAACATTTATAGCTGTATAATTGACAAGTCCAAAGAAATTTACAGCATGCATTTAAAGGATATGAAACGGCCGGAAGAGAAAAAATTGCAGAGAGCGAAAGGTGAATAATGAGAGTGAACCCAAACAATATCAAAGAATTTTCTCCAGGTATTCAGTGAAATGTGGGGAAGTGTATGCTAATGGTAGAAAAACACTTCTACAATCTATTAACTGAGAGATTTCTCTTCAATAATTGATTTTTGATCAGGTATTTTAGCTAGTATTTTAGTCTAATATGTTCAAAATTATATATATGATATATATTGTATAATATATATATATCTTTATTATATATATGCTTATGTATGTCTCTTGTATATTCTATTTTTTTATATATATATTGTTGTTACTAGACCTATATCAGACCAGTATACTATATATTACAAAAGCCTACGAATATTTCGGTCAGCAAAAGCATTCAAATTCTTGATATCTGAAACCGAAGAGCAATGGCTATTCAGAAAAGAATATGTAAAAAAAAATGAAGAAATTTTAGTTCTTTAATAAATAAAACTAGATTTGTATAGTGATTAAAATATAAAGATATATTTAATGTATATATATATATATATATTATATATATATATATATATATATATATATATAATATATATATATATATATATATATATATATATATATATATATATATATATATATATGTATATATATATATATATATATATATATACATATATATATATATATACATTATATATATATATATATATATATATATATTTGTATGTACATATATCTATATATAAAATGTTTTGTATATTATGACGCTATGAAATGCAATAGGTGTGGAAATGCATTTTTACTCATTATATTTTAAATAAAAAAATTTTTAAAAATAATTAGGAATTCCATTGTCAAAACTTTCAAAAATCGTGGGTGAATAATTACAAATTTTTTATGTATGATCACCAAAATAAGGCTAATTAAATTAAAGAAATTAATCACAAATATTTTGTTGCCTTTGTGGATTTTTTTATCATCTTACTTGTTCTCTAACAATCTTCTTCATAAACAAAATAAGAATGTTATCATCGAGTCTGACGTTGTAATATTTCCGATTTTAACATAGCATGTAATCTCCTAAATGTCAAAGAATCATTTATTGAGTTTTTCGTTAAGTCTAAAGAGATTACATGGGCGAGAGATGATGTGTCCTCTGGCAAGCATTCAGGCTTATCCAGCTGATATTCTCTTTTACCAATGGGATTTGACTAAAGATAAGTTTTAATTATATTAAGACATCATTACATATAATTAATGTTATTTATCCTTATATACATAATATGATACGACATCTATTATTAATTTACTAATTCCCAATTTGCCCAGTTGTTCTTTTTTTTTCTTGACGTACAGATAAAATGATTAATAAGGACAGGAATTTTTCGTACAAAATTTTTAATAAAACCATGATGCTTTATCAAACGTAGTTTAACTTCTAAAACATTGTTTATTCGAAATATATATCTATTATATTGCTTGTTAAACAGCTGTTATTTAATTTATATAGAAGAATATTTTTATTTTCTACCGACATTTATTCAGAAATTTTTATTTATTCACACTGAGGTATTTATAAAATGAAATATTTTCCATATTTTATGCTAGCAATGTGGTATATTATTTTTAAATATGTATATAATAATAATATTATAT
Organism: Pardosa pseudoannulata; assembly: GCA_032207245.1. Classification (NCBI taxonomy): domain Eukaryota; kingdom Metazoa; phylum Arthropoda; class Arachnida; order Araneae; family Lycosidae; genus Pardosa; species Pardosa pseudoannulata. The sequence goes on along the minus strand of CM063504.1, from coordinate 160,391,457 downwards.
TAAAGTAAAATCCTAACTTAAACTTTTTCTATTTTCCAATAAAATCTAAATTAACTACTGATAAATTCTAAATAACATCATTCCTGGAGCCACACCCCTTTCAATAGTTAATGAAAAGGGGTGGCACATAGATTTCGTGGCTTTTCGCTTTTTTAATAGATCATTAACATATTTCTGTGTTTTGTGTATAATAATATGAATATATATAATTAATAATATATACATGTCTAGGTTTTATTATATATATATATATATATATATATATATATATATATATATATATATATATATATATATATATATATTATATATATATATATATATATATTATATATAATATATATATATATATATATATATATATATATATATATATATATATATATATATATATATATATATATATATATATATATATATATATATATATATATATATATATATATATATATATATATACATATATATGTGTACACACAAATCTAATAGATAGAACAGCAATTTTTTTAGTGGAAACAAATAATTGACATTAATAACTTTTCATCTTTGTCTTTAAAATTAAATATTTGGCCTGGTAAAATAGATATATAAGTTAATATATACCTGTCAATGCGTACTTTGTACAAGAGTTGGCAAGCAAAATATTTTATATGTAAAATCTTCAGACAGACAGAAGTATGACATTCTGTACTCCTAAGCTTTTCGTTAAAATTATTTCTTTTGAAAGTAAGAGAAGAACAGTTTTATTAGACCTCTGTAAATGTTTTGCATCATTCACCTAAAATCAAACTGATCAATTTTAATCTAAACATAATATCAAACGTTGTTGTAACTATATACTTTCCCACCTCAGAACGTGCATACACAGTTGTGGACTGAATTTCCAAGAAGAATTTAGGTGCAGCTGTTGACTTCGAGTTTTAGTGGGGACCCATGCTGAAAAGTTTTAGCTCACGGAGTGGCACAAGTGTAACGGTCAAGCCCAGACTGGGATGCAGCCATGAGATGTGGGAGCAGGGGCTAAGCAATAATGTCAACTCTCCCTAAAGGGGCCACTTTAACCTTTAAGCTTCGGCTGACCACTGGCTTGAGTTTGGACTACAAATCGGCAGCATTTTCGAAAATTCCTCCCCCCTCCTTCCACTTTCTCAAGAGGAAAAAATGTTTTGTCCTATTGTCACTCTTTGGGAGTGCAATGCAGGGTTACTCTAAAACCAGTCTGAAAGTTGTTATTTGACATTTTTTCATTATTATCGGCACTTTGGCAAACAAGTTATTTTATATCATTTGATAACTTTTCGAAAGGTACATAAACGTTGTGTTTCATAAAGCATTGTTACTATAAAAAATAAACGACGAAGGAAAGAAACTTTGACTAGCTTCCAAACGGATTTGGTTCACAATAAAGTATAACTAGTTTACAAACAACTGCTGGACATGGTCAAAACGCGCCAGAAGTTTCACATGCCTCCAAACAAAATCACATTCTTCTTTACCGGTAGTGACTCAGCAAAACTTCAATAATAGGGAGGGACTGGCCAAATGACACGTGAGTAATGACCCCATTACTGCAAAAGGGGAGAAATATCTAAGGTACAACTGTTGTACCCTAGCCGACTTTTGGGTCTCTAAATATTTATGGTACAACTGCTGTACCAGCCGAAATCTAAAAGTTAATGAGCCCACCTGCACTCCCGAAGGGTGTGCAGATGTGGGAAAATTGCACAAACACGTGATTGGGAAAGGAAACAGGGGCGTTAAATCGAGGATGAAAGTTATGGAAGAAAAGTATGAAAAGGACTCGATGTCATTATTCAAAATTTGCTGGATATCGAGATCCCGTGAGCAACACAGAGAGCCCGGGTCAGCAATCTATTCCCGAACCCACATGCGTATGATCTGCATGCCAGTACTGGCGTCCAGCAAACTACCTTATAAGCCCGCCTGCCCGCACCAACGTCCAGCCTGTTGACAGCCATAACTGCTCCCCTGTAATTACTGGAGGTAAACTTAATAATATTCATAATTTTGTCGTGTTTCTCAAAATCTTTTGATAAGGAATGCTATTGCAAGAGTATTGATGAATAGCAAAACCAAATAATTTCAGGTCATGTTAAAAACTAACCAAGTGATGTATTAATTTGTGAATATTGTACATAATAAATGTTTTAGTTTAAATATTAGGTATTTTCCTTTGATTCCATAGCGGGTATTTTACTGTGTTTTCCCTTTGAGAACTAACACTGATGTTTGTGTTGTAAGTACATTACAACAGTCATCTTCACACATGTTTCGCCGGTTACTTCAGCTAGTTAAATATTTAAAACATTATACTGTCGTATTTTGTTTGTTTTACTTTCTGTTTATAATTTTTCTTTACTGACAAAAATAATCTCAGGAAACCATAGCAAACTTCAAATCGCTTCTCCCATTACGGTATTTTCTATTTACATGTTTTGTAATCTTTTTACTGCCATAGTTATTTCGTTTTTAATTTAGTTTTAAGAAATTACTTGGGCGAAATATGATACTTTCTTCGGTAAACGTTCATGCTTATCTTGTTGATACACTGATTCCCAAAAGATAATTTAATTACAGAAAAGCATCATTACATTTATTAAATATTATTTATCTTTATAAACGCAATTAATATGACATAGAAAATTAATTTGTTAAATTCCAAGTTATTGTGTTATACTACTATTTTCTTTTGTGGCTGCACAGATGAACTGGTTATTAAAACATGAGGAATGATGCATCAAGCATAGTAAATAAATGAAACAAGAGTAGTTTAATATTTTATTACACATTATTTTGTATAAAAACAGATTTAGATTAAAAAATATTCAGTGACGTTATTAGATAAACACTAAACGATTTATTTTCATTTTTTAGAAAATATCTTTAATGTTATATCCACAATATTTTTTATGATTGTGTGCATTTAGAGACGCCAAAATAAAAGTGGCAAATACAAGTGTAAAATAAAAGTGTTAAAATACAGAACAATCGCATATACCGCGATAAAAGGCTCTGGGTGTTGGAAATACATGTCATACCACGAAATTACTTGATAGATACTTGATCGTGTAGGAGCACGTTGAAAGGTATCATTCGTATAATGTATGCTGCTAAACATCGCCAACCTGCTGTAGTGCAGTTTTTGATACTAAAGAATATGATTATTGTACAAATTTATCCTCTTACGCAAAATGTGTATATCACAAATACTTCCTTAAGCATAGTAGTATTTCGATACATTAGCTATTTTCGTAAGAGATCAAGCAGAACTTAAGACAGAACAGGATGAAAATAAGAACATATGGTTGCTATCCCCGTATTAATTGCTGCTGTGGATAGACTCCAGATAAAAATTAAAAAACGGTAAAGACACATATAAACATTAGTAAGCAAGAGTCTGGAACCATAATTTCCAGACTCTTGCTTACTAATGTTTATACACTTGCTGCTGTAGCTTTTAAACAATGTTAAAGTAATTTCGATGAAAGCTTCTGGAAGATTCTCCAAAAATCCGGATCTCTCAACTTCTGTCTAGAATTTCTTTGATTTGCTCAATATATCTCTGAAGAGGCAGTGCTTTTCAGGCAATAATAAGATCAAAGCTGCCGCTGAAATCTGATATCTCAGCCAACCCTAGATTTTTTAACCGAGGATATTCATCATCTCGTGGACCTTGGAATATCTGTTTCAACTTCCAAATAGTTATGTCTAGTCAGATATATTACTTTTTTTGTAAAAAACTTATAGACCTAACAGTAAACAATTTATCATAATGTCTCTTTTATCATTTACATTTATTGATATTAGGGGATCATGTTTCTCATACCACTTAGTCAAGCAAAGATTAAGAGACGATCTCACCAAAGTTGTTTAACGACTAACCTCGATTAACACATGGCGCCAACCAAGGGTAGGACTCAATCCTCCGTTTAAAGAAATAATAATCGAGGTTGGCGTTAAACGACTTTGGAGAGACCGGCCCTAAGTCATATGATACTCGTATTAGGGCAAAGGAGAATTTAAGAATAAAATAGCATTAAATGAAAAATATTGTTTTATAGTTTGAGGTACCTAACATTGTTGTTTATGTACCGGGTGGCCATAATTAAACTGACAGTGCTCACAGTGGTCTGTAGCACGATCTATTTACGAGAATGACGCCACATCTTGTAGGAATATTAAACAAGACGAGGGATGAAGGATTCCGCGAAAAAAGAAATTAGTTCCAAAAGTCACCGCTAGGGAAATATTTGGAGCTATGTAATAGAAAATAGAGTGTTAACAAATGCAAATCAATAAGGAAATTAATTTTTTCATTGTGATAATCAATGTAACGCGAAATTTAAATAAAGAACTTCTGCTGCTCAGCGTAGGTGATATTGCAGATCACGAGACTTATCGGTGTTTATGTAGATTTTAAGCTTTTTTAAAGGTGTTGCCATATTGCACTTGAACTAAATCAGAAAATGTGCATAATAAAAGGTATTTTTATTGAGTATTAATTTGCATTTGTTAACACTCTATTTTCTATTACACAGCTCCAAATATTACCCTAGCGGTGACTTTTGGAACTAATTTGTTTTTTCGCGGAATCCTTCGTCCCTCGTCTTGTTTAATCTTCCTGAAAAATGTGGCGTCATTCTCGCAAATATATCACGCTACAGAACACTGTGAGCACTGTAAGTTTAATTATGGCCACCCGGTACTATGTTTACTTTAAATTATATTCAAAGTAGTTATGCTTCTATGTTGAATATCAAGTTTAAGTATTTACCTTGTTTTTAAAAATGGATACATGGAAATCGATATTTTCTAAAAATTAAAAAAATGTTAAGCAGAAAATCATTTAAAATATTCATGCCTAAACATAAAGAAAATAAATGTAGAATAACTTGTCTTACTTTCAGGTGCGTTTCAATTTTTATTTGTAAACTGGTGCTTAAAATTAACCAGAAAAATATAATACTTTGTGTTATTCAACTATGAATTCAATCTGATCTCCCCTGATATTCTATCATTGCGATATTTCCTGTTTTACATACTGTTTAATCCCCTTAGTGTTAACCAGTCATTTATTGAGTTTTTCGTTAAGTCCAAGGGGATTACGTAGTCAAAGGATGATATTTCCTACGGCAATTGTTTGAGCTTATCCTGCTGACTGTATCCGTATACCAGTGAGATTTCATTAAAGATATGTTTTAATTGTACCAAAATATCATTATATTTAATTACTGTTACCTCGGGTACATGTACGTATTATAATATATGACATTCATTAGTTATTTACTAATTCCCAATTTGTTGAGA
>CM063504.1:160301129-160381129 GCA_032207245.1 Pardosa pseudoannulata | reverse complement strand
TCAATTCCTGTTTTCTGGAGGCCAGTTGGATTTAGATAGAGAAAAATTTTGATTATTTTAAAATATCTTCACTTTCAATTAATGTTGCTTCTAGAATACGCGGAGCATACAGAAAGTAAGATCCCCGATGTTTTTCCCTTCAAAGTAAAAGTAATTAGCCGTGTCAATTGCACGTGATTAAAAGATCTATGACGTATTAATCATATGCCAGCTGAACAACTCCCGATTCGTGCCAGTAACGGGGTAGCAGTGGCCCGAAATGGAAGCTCTAATTCCTTCTCCCGCCTTCAAAGTTCGGTCGGTGATCTTGAATGCACAAAACATTGAGCCAATTGAAATTCACCGTCAGCACTGTCAGATCTATGAGCCAAAACTGACACCTTAACACAAAATTCAACGCTTAAGAACAGCACTGACATTTCTGCTACGGTATCACGATGATGGCGAAGAGTTCCTCGACAGGATCGTCACTGGAAATGAGACTTGAATTTCGCACTTTACACGAAAACCAAGCAGCATTGGCATCATAGTGGATTTTTGGTCAGGACCAAATTCAAAGAGACGCTGTCGGTATTTAAAAGGATGTGCACGGTGTTCTGGGCCAGGAAGGCTTTTTTTGTTCACAGGCGGCCGAACCAGAGTTCTACGACAGAAGTATAAAAAGTTGATCCGACAATACGACAAGTGTCTCAATTCTGGTCGAGAATATGTTGAAAAATATCTGAAACATTGCTGTACTTTGCCAATAAATATGTAAGTGAAAGAGTGAGTTCTTTTTTTCTTTTAAATAGGGAAGCTTATTTTCTGGATGAGCCTCGTATATATATGAAATATGATAATACATTCTATAACAATTTTTCAAATCACAATTGCTTACATCCTCTTTTTCCTTATTAAATAAAAGATACCATAAATAAGATTTTCCTCGTGTAGCAGTTTTAACGCAGTTATGACACCTAAACATGGTATGTTCGAAATATAGTTCGATGTTTATCCATAGATTTTGTATGACAAGAGACTGAAAAAATGACATATTCTATTCATTCCACTAATTTGTTTTCAGATTTGGGAATTTTCTTATTAATTCTAATCTAAAATGGACAAAAAATAGTAAAATAACAATTTTTACTTATTTAATTATAAAAAATAAGATAAGTTTTCTAACTAGAACACTGGTATTAACAGGATGATATTTGTGGTTTTTAAACCGTATTAAGAATTTCCAATAGTACCATTGTTTTTTAGTTTGGTTTGGTTTGGTTTGGAGTGCTACAGTCTACTTTTTGCAACACGAGGGCTAACCATTGTTTTTTAAGTTTGACGCTTACTTTTTAACTTATATAAATTATCTTTATTAGAAAGCAATTCTTAAATTTTTAAATGTATTAAAAATTACTATAGACTACATACATTCCAACAATCTAATAGAAAATTCATACTATAATATTTAAAAACAATGATTATTAGTGAAAGTATTAATTCTATCGCGAATTATAGAAATATTATTGATAATCGTTTTAAATCTTTTTTTGTAAATAAATTTCTTGTATTTTATGAATGCTTAAAACAAGAATCAAGGTAAATTTCTATTCTTTTGATATTTATGAACAGTTTGCCTATAAAAACATAAGTTATTCTAATTAATTATCTTCAGTCTATGTCAATCCTGTACTGACCGAAACGTAAATATTTGTGCACAATAATATAGATAAGTTAAATATTGCTGATAATTTCTCTTTCTATTTTCCTATATTTATGGATTTAAGACGGAACAAATGACCATTTCAGTTAAATATAAACTGAATTGTGCATATTGTGTGAGTATTTTCAATTATGCAACAAATGGAAAAATTAATAAACAATAAATATGAAAATTAGGAATAATTAAACATTAAATTCTCCTAAATTTTCTATTTTTCTCCCACTCAGTTCAGATATGCAGACCTTTTAATTATATGATTGTCACTACACAAATAATAACTGTAATATTCATAATTTTTAAACTACTATTTGTAACAAACATTTGTATCGTATTATAATAAGGTTTTTATTTTTAATTAAATTGTAAGTTTTTCCTAATTTTGTATTATTTAACGAATACTTGAAGTATTTCAAGTAAATTTATATTTTCGTTATTCTTATTAAATTTATGAATTGTTCATCATATTGTATTATTAATAAAGACAATTGAAATTAATTTGTTTAATGCTGCTTTTGAAAGAAATAATAATAAATATTGAAATAATGAATAATTGACCATGAAATTAAAGATAGATATATGTAAATACATTCTGTAACAGGATATGAAATTATCAAGTATATAAAATAAGCATTAGTTTAGAAAATTTACAGTCACCTTGAACAATTCTTGGATCAATAACTAATTACAAGAATAAACTTTTTTAGTATCTATATTCCATTTTACATCTTTGAAACATTACAACTCTACTTTTACTCATATATATTGTGTCAGTCTTTTAAATTCTTCGAATTCATTAATTTTGGATCATTAATCACAGAGCGAAAACAAGTTAATCCTTATGAAATCTTGAACTATAAATAAAAGAACGCCATAAAAAAATATTTGTTGTATCTAAGCATAAAAGATAACTTTGTAGAAACGAAATTTGTTTTTATAATTTAGTAATGAATAGAAGATTTACGATTTCCTATACGTGACCTAAATAATATATCTTATTTGTTATCAAATAAAAATAAATTTTTTATCATTTGCGTGCTGTATTCTATGGCATTTACTGAAATTACTAATTATATTTTTTTTATATTTATAAAGCATTTTAGACTTAATGTTAAAATAAAAATTCTGTCGCTTTCTACAAATTCTAAAATATTATATTTTCTTGCTGGGAAATATTTATACTCTTTTTTGCTAAAATTAACTTTTATAGATTAAATAAATAACTAATCGATTTGCATAATATGTTTTTGAAATAGAAAATGAAGCGAATTATAAAATTATTTTAAAACATAAAACATCAATTTGTATTTTAATAACATTGATAGTTTAATATTCTGTTTGGGTTTTAAAAATATTTTATGTATAATTTTCATAATCATGTTTATGAAAAACTGCACAGTCGCTTCTCATGGATCATCATTTTTATTCTTAATTTTTTCATATTAAACCTTTATAGAATAATTTACTTACTTAATAGATTAAATAAATAATCCATTTCCTTAATATGTTTTTGAAATAGAAAAAGAAACGAATTATAAAATTATTTTATAAAATACAACATCAATATTTGTATTTCAATAACATTTACAATTTAATATTCTGTTTGGAAATTAAAAATATGTTGTGTATAATTTTCGTAATCACGTTTATGAAAAACTGTACAGTCTCTTCTTAGAGATATTTTTTTTTATTATTATGCTTTTTTTTTCATATTTAACCTCTAAAGTTTATATGATAGTTTTGAATAAATTTCAAATTTAACGGCGCCATACAATAAAATTTAGTAAGAAATTGCTCAAAGTAAATATGTAGAGATAGCAGTTTAAAATTTACTTTTAAGATTTATTTGTATGAATGTAAGCAGATATTGGAAAATTTAAAAAAAAACTTATTTGGATTATTTTCTTCATATTTGAGAAAATGTGTTTTTATGCGTAGTTTTACTTATATATTTAGCTTATTATTGGAAAAAGCTTTCAAAGAGAATAAAAGAACAGCGTGATACTTGAAAACAAGAACAAAATGCAAATTAAACTAGACAGGAAAATCAAAATCTTGGACATGTGTGATTGAAAATCCTGAGCGCCTTATGCGTAAAAAAAAGGAACATTTGTCTCACCAGCGTAATAATTGGGAGCTTGGCAAGGAAGATACAAAGAGTTTATTTTTTGTTTAAGATAAGCTTCATAGAATTAAAATAAACTAAATGGAACGTTATGACAATTAAGGCTTTTAAAACGAATGTACTCAAAAATGAATATAATATATTTAAAATTTACAATACCAAAAACAGTCATTTCATTAATTTAAACTAATAAAATAGATTACAATAAGAGTTATCCAATTTCTTTCCATTTTTTAATTAAACATAATTTATAACTTAACTTATTTATAGCATCATATTTGGTGTAAATTAATACATTTTAAAATACTTACTTAAAATGTGATATATTGTATATCTCTAACATGTTAAAGCTTACAGGGTTTCGAAATGTATGTGTTAATTTTATATCTTTAAAAAATATACTTTATTAATTTCTTAGCTTAAAGTAAATGTAAATAAGACTCAAAGAATAAAATTTCACTTTAACTTCATTCCCATTTAAAAGATATTTTATTTACTAACGTGAATGTTTAAGTTTAAAACATTATAAACGGCAAACTGTATTTAAACTCTTAGATGGGAATATTTTTGCATACATATTAGATATAAAAACTAAGTTATGCATGTTTCTGAATTGAAAAACAAATCGTCTGCATCTAAATATTTTAATCAACATACAGCTTTAAGAAGTTTAATTAAATTATGAGAACATATTTAACTATAACTTAAACTGAAAACTTAATAGATTCAAATTTCTTTATTTGTAAATCTATATCTTTGAAATTAAATACTTAATATTTCTGCAAATTAGTTATGAAATTTAGTTAAATACTTTTAGTGAAATGAGTGGTAGTTTATGTTTAAGTAAAATGTAGCGTAGTAATAAAGTGAAAGCTTTCCTAATTCCCTGATGAATAAAATATTTTCCTATGTATCAAATAAAGAAGTAAAAAAGGTTATAATGTAAATTTAAAAAGCAATAGGATCTTTCAGTATTTAACTTCTTAATCTATGCAGATAAAGTTAAAAACTCTAAAGTGTATAGTATGAGAGTAGTTAGTTTGAATAATTTAATAACAAAATTATTTAAAACAGTTTAATAAATTTTCATTATCAGGATATTACTTTAATATTTCAAGGAGAAAATTGATTCAATTAAAGGAAAAAGATACCATCAGTAGTTCATGGTTGAAATCTCAATATTTTTGAAAATGGTATAATAAATATGGCATTCAAAATTTTCATGGCAATGTTTCTCAGCAGTGTAACAAGTTGAAGAGAAATAGAATGTCCAATTTTGACAAACTTGTTTAGGATTTTTTACCAATATTTTGAAGTAAAAATTCTTTCGGAGATTTAGTTATAATGAGAAATATTTTGACAGAGTATCGTAACAACCACCACATGCCCCTTGCAAGTTTAACAAAATAAAATATTTATTAGGCTGATAGCATATTTGGTTTGAAATGCAATTACACCTGGAGGAGAAGAACCTTTGAAATGGACAGGACACGTGATTAGAATGAGTCACGACCCAACCAAGAGGATCTTCGAGGCCAAATCATTGGGAGCTCGTAAAAAGGAAAGACCAAGAATTCGTTGGATTGACTCCCTTGAAATAGGCTTAAAGGTCCTAAAAATCCAAAACTGGAAGTGTCTATCCAAGAAAAGAGACGCCTGGAACTCGATTCTTCTGAAGGCCATGGGCCACCCTGTGCTGGTGCGTCATTGAAAAAGAAAAAAAAAGAAGAAAGCATATTTGAACTAAGTATGTATGGGTATATGAAATAATTATGTTGCATCTCGAAACAAAAGTTTCACTCTTAGAGAATCAAGGAGCAATAGGGTGTGAAATGGGAAACACTCCTTCCATGATATATAAAATTCTATTATTGGAACAGCGATCTTAGTCAGTTGGCCTGAGTGATAAGCACTAAGATATCCACTTGGCTTAAACTCCAGCTCTAAATACTCTATTGAAGCATCAAAATACGTTGCATAAAGAAGCATAGTTCTTTTACAGTTGTATATAGGTGATGGTCATATATTGATATGATAACAATCACTCCATGAAGTTATAAACTCACATGCCTTCGAAGTATAGATTTTGATGATTAAGAATCTGCCATGGATTGGTTTGCGTATATTGGCATAATTTGAAATCACTGATATGTATAGTAAATTTTGACAAATAATTCCGTCAGTAAGTATTTAGTAATAATCAGTAATAAATTAATACTGGCCAAACAAAATTTTCAATTCTAACTTATCTGCATCAATATCAAACCCATAACTGTTAAGAAAGAAAAAAATCACAGATAGTCATGTATTGGGCATATTCTTAGAATGCCAACAGATGACCCAACTAGAATAGCCCTAACGTAGTCCACTGACAGGAAAAGGAAGATAAGGTGCCGAAAGCTAATCTGGCGTCAGATGGAAAGAAATGTCTTTGACTGACCAAGCTGGGGGACTGCGACAGAGGCAGTATTGAATCGGATGGGATGGAATGCAACACTGGCTTCCGCATGCGCCATTGAGCATTATGAGACTAACGCACCATCATTTTTACAAATTACGTTACGGTTTTTACAATAAGAGTTGGATAATGTGCTCTATGACACCACAATTTGGACAATTGAGACAATTAAAAGAGTCAGATGTAACACTTATTTGAATGTCATATTCTCCGATAACAACCAAAATTCCCAGTAAGAACATTTTAATTATATATGGGATAAATCAGAGTGAGACCTGCCAACCAAATATACATTCCCTTGCAAACCTTTTTTATTGTGCAATGTGAAGCAAGAATTGTGATACACTTTTCTCCAAACCGCAACTTAGTTGGGACTGTGAATCTTTTTGCAAGTATTCTGCGTGCTTAAGATGACCGTATATGGCTTTAGGTGATATATTAATCTATTACATTCTGTCAAATGTCAAAGAAGGATTTCTGTCGTTCTCCTGAATCTCGGTCGCTAAAGAATCGTAAAACAGATTCGTCGTTACCTCAGTCAGTACATTTTATCCAAAAACTTAAATTTTAACTTAAAATAATTTTCTTTATTGTTTGTCCAAAATCTGTATGATTCTAGAACTTTCTTTGCTGTTCGAACTAGATGTTTCACTAATATTCTGCTTGTAAATAAAAGCTGAGTTTCACCAGTTGGGGTGTAACAATGAGTTACCCTACTGGACAACGGCAGCGCGGGAGACTGGCCGAAGGACAAAAACGATGTCAGTGACCCTTTCCTTCTACCCCATTGGACAAGGGGGATTGCTAACGCCGATCAGTCGTCTTTGGACCTGGCAACAGTAGTCATAGGATTTTGCTCGGTAGATTTGAAGGTCCCCCTTCAGAGAAAAAACAGGCCAAGAGAGAGAACAGATAACTTCATCAGAGGCAAGGAGTGCTCCACCATTTTTACCTCAACAGATAGCGTCATCAGAGGCAGGGAGTTGCTCCAATATTTATAGCAGTATATTTAGACTCCATATTGATACTTATTTTTTTTATTTGCTTCACAAGATTGTTCTTCGTCAAAAATAGAATCGTAAAATAAAGCGTCTGCAAAAGGATGTCTTCGCTCATTTGTATCGGGTGTCTTATTCCTTGTGTTATCTCAACAGGCCTGGTATAAGTCATTGGTACATAATATGAGGTCAGTTCTCAGTTCTGTTCTTAAACGAGTTGCTTCGGTTCTAATAAATTCAGTTGTTGGTTTAAATTAATCATGTCATTATTTCGATCGTCGGAACATTATCTCTTAATACATGAGCCCTTGGATCTATTTTAATATCGATCCTGAAATGTCAATAACGTGTTTTTTCAAGTTTGATTAAAACGGAAGTTGTTACGTTCATCAAAGGTAAGGTAACTTGCCAAATTTATAGTTTAAAATATGAACATTTATTATATTCTGGTTGAAAGATTCTAAACTTCAGAGATACAATATATTTTAGTTCTTACAAGATGAAATTAGAGAGGTTATTTATTAACCTTAACAAGACTTATGCTATATAAAATGACTACAGATTTTACAAGAAAATCCATTCATATAACTTAAATTTTTTCATAGGTTAAAGTAAACTTTTCAAGCTTAACATTCTCTATTATAGCAGAATATGTTTGACTCGTTACGAAACACAAAGTTTGATATAAAATGTAAAACACTGGACTCATCAAAAATAAATTTTTCGTCAATCAATTATAAGAATCAATCTTTATAAAATTATTGAGCTTTGTAATATAAAGCAATACTTTTTCAAAGACTAATATTTACATCAAGGGAAAAAATAAAAACTATTTACCCGCAAAACAAGTTTTAAAATTTTAAAGTTAGTAAATAAGTAAAGTAAGTTTTTATATGAAATAGAACTTAATTGCCTGTTTTATTCTGTGTTTCTCAATTTTATTAAGAGAGGTATTGATAAATATACTTTAATTTATAGCTTGATAAATATTTTTTACAATTATATTTTTATAAATGGTTTTATTTATTTTTCTTTTGAAGTCTCAGATTTCCTTAAAATTTTGATTTCCAGACCAAAACACATATTTTGCCTTAATTTTATTAATATTTTAACTTTTTCTATATATATATATTTCAAATGTTATCTTGTTAGTCAGTGAATGTCACTTATTTCCCCATATTTGTCTCTTATTCATTTACTTCGTGAAATTTTTATATTGTTTTTAAAAATTTTATTAAAATGACAAAACAAAATAATTTTACTAAAGTTAGAATATTATTCACTAACCTGTAAAATATCCATTATAAAAGCAGGAGATTTCTTTTATTTCATAATGAATCTAATAAAGAAATTATAACAAGGATTTTATGCCTCTAAAGTTACACAGTCTATTTAAAAAATTTCATACGTAATATCTGGATATTTTCAGTTTTATTTCATAAAAAATATTTAAAATCACCACAAAATTTTTAAATGCTAATTTTAATCGTATATTTAATAAAAATCAATCTTTAATTATTTATATTAAGCTATAATGAATCAAAAAAGAAATTAGATTAAACGCAATATTTTTTTCTTTCTCGTATGATCACATGCCCTTAAAATTTTGATTTCCAGGCTAAAACACGTATTTGGCTTCAATTTTACTAAAACTTTAACTTTTTCTATGTATATATTTTAAACGTTATCTTGCGAGTCCGTGAATGTCCCTTATTTATTTACTTGATAAAATTTTTATATTATTTTTAAAAATCTCCTTTTTTAAGTGACAAAAGAAAATATTTTTTCTAAAATTAGTTTTTATTAACTAACCTGTAAAATATCCATTCTTAAAGCAGGATACTTCTTTTATTTAATAATGAATCTAATAAAGAAATTATAACAAGTATTTTATGCCTCTAAAGTTACACAGTCTCTTTAAAAAATCTCATATGTAATACTGGATATTTTCAGTTTTATTTCAACTAAAATATTTAAAATCACCACAAAAATTTTTAAATTTTGATTTTAGTCATATATTGAATAAAAATAAAGCTTTAATTATTTATATTAAGCTTTAATTAATCAAAAAAGAAATTAGATTAAACACAATATTTTTTTTTCTTTCTCGTATGATCATATGCCCTTAAAATTTTGATTTCCAGACTAAAACACATATTTTCCTTTAATTTTATTAAAACTTTAACTTTTTCTATGTATATATTTCAAGCGTTATTTTGTGAGTCAGTGAATACCACTTATTTATTTACTTGGTGAAATTTTTATATTATTTTTAAAATTCTCCTTCTTAAAATGACGAAAGGAAATGATTTTTCTAAAATTAGTTTTTAATTTAATAACCTGTAAACTATCAATTCTAAAAGCAGGAGATATCTTTTATTTACTAATGAATCTAATAAAGGAGTTATAACAATGCTTTTATGCCTCTAAAGTTACACAATCTCTATAAAAAATTCCATAAGCAATATGTGGATATTTTCAGTTTTATTTCGACAAAAACTTTAAAATAACCACAAAAAAATTAAATGCCAATTTTAATGATATATTGAACAAAAATCAAGCTTTAATTATTTGTATTAAGCTTTAATGAATTAAAAAAGAAATTAGATTAAACACAATATTTTCTTCTTTCTCGTATGATCACATGCCCTTAAAATTTTGATTTCCAGACTAAAACACATATTTTGCTTCAGTTTTAATAAAACTTTAACTTTTTCTATGTATGTATTTTAAACGTTATCTTGTGAGACCGTAAATGTCCCTTATTTATTTACTTGATGAAATTTTTATATTATTTTTAAGAAACTCCTTCTTTAAATGACAAAAGAAAATAATTTTTCTAAAATTAGTTTTATTAACTAACCTGTAAAATATCCATTCTAAAAGTAGGATATTTCTTTTATTAAATAATGAATCTAATAAATAAATTATAACAAGTATTTTATGCCTCTAAAGTTATACAGTCTGTTTAAAACATTTCATACGCAATATGTGCATATTTTCAGTTTTATTTCTCTAAAAACATTTAAAATCACAACAAAAGTTTTTAAATGCTGATTTTAATCGTATATTGAATAAAAATCAAGCTTTAATTATTTATATTAAGCTTTAAGGAATCAAAAAAGAAATTAGATTAAACACAATATTTTTTTTCTCGTATGATTACATACGTTTAAAATTTTTATTTCCAGACTAAAAAGCATATTTTGCTTCAACTTTAATGTAACTTGAACTTTTTCTATGTATATATTTTAAATTTTATCTTGTGAGTCAGTGAATGGCCCTTATTTATTTACTTGATGAACTTTTTATATTATTTTTAAAAATATCCTTCTTTAAATGACAAAAGAAAATACTTTTTCTAAAATTAGAATATTATTCACTAGCCTGTAAAATATCCATTCTAAAAGCAGGAGATATATTGTATTTCATAATAAATCTAATAAAGAAGTTATAACAATGATTTTATGCCTCTAAATTTACACAGTCTCTATAAAAAATTAAATAAGCAATATGTGGATATTTTCAGTTTTATTTCAACAAAAAACATTTAAAATCACTAAAAAAATTTTTAAATGCTGATTTTAATCGTATATTGAATAAAAATCAAGCTTTAATTATTTATATAAAGCTTTAATGAATTAAAAAAATTAGATTAAACAGAGCAATTTTTTTATCTTTCTCGTATGATCATAAATAGATTCAGCAAAAGTAATATTTTACTTGTATAATCTCCTCAAAATATTTATGAAAACATTGAACATAAAAGATTAAATTAACATTTACATTAACACCTAAACACCAATACATTTCTTTTGCAAAATAAATATAAAACGTATTTATCCCGCGTATCTGAATATAAATTCAATACTTGTTTCGATGTTTCCCTTGTAAGGAAAAAACTTTGGGCTTAAACAAACTTTTACTAACAAGATTACATCTCACTTGTAAAATATTTGCTAACAAATTTTAAGCTCCCAAAAGAACGTTAAAAAATGTTTCTGAAGTTAATTTGTATTTTGAATCCAGCCTTCTGAAAGATAGAAAAGCTTCAGGCAAACAGGCAATTTTCAGAGAATCATGTTTTTAAAAAGCAATCGATTTTTAAAGTACTAATCATAAAAAAATGAATGTACTTTTTAAAGATGCAAAGTCAGCATTTGTGTTCATGTATTATAGGAAAAAAATGTCTTTATTTTGATTATTCAAGCATTTCTTTGTCATAAGTTCAGACTCTAAAAAATAGTTATTTAAAAAGTTTTTTTTTATTAAATCCATTTATTTATTTTCAAGTATTCGCTCTTGTATTTGTATCAATATTTGAAGACATTAAATATTAATTTTGAATATGTACTTATTTATATTGTATTTAATAATAATAGCTTGAAATACAATTAACTAAAAGCATGTAATAAGTTCTTTTTAGAATGAAGTTCCCAGTTGTCAATATTTAAAAATAAAATTTCAGAATAAATTAATTCAAAATCCGAGATATGTAAATAATTAGATTGTGCTTTTATTAATACACATTTTATTTATAATTTAGTTTTCAAGCATAAAACTGACATTTTTTGTGTTAAAAACAAAAAATCTGTTTAGGGCGAAATGGGTAAGATACTTAATTTTGCTATTGGATTCAAACTTCACTACTAGCATAGATACAGGAATTTTATCAAGGCCAACTAAACATTTCAATCTGATTAAGACACTTGAAATTATTATTATTTATATTAACAAATTATTGGCCTTATATTCCTAAAAATATTATTAATGATTTGTTGTACAAATCTAAAATAAACAGTTTGATTCTGTATCAGTGAGGCATATTTTAAAGTTTTTTCCGTCAAATTAATTAAGAAATTAATTTAGTTTAATTAAAGATAACTGTTACATGATATATTGTACAATTCTAAAATAAAGAGTTGATAAATCTTTATTTTAGGGTTGTACAATAATTTTAGAATCGTATAATTGTTTTAGAATCGTACAAGTAAACAAATCTAAAATAAACTGTTGCATGACATATTGTACAATTCTAAAATAAAGGGTTGATAAATCTTTATTTTAGAATTGTACAATAATTTTAGAATCGTACAAGTAAGCAAAACTAAAATAAACTGTTGCATGACATATTGTACAATTCTAAAATAATGGGTTGATAAATCTTTATTTCAGAATTGTACAGTAATTTTAGAATCGTACAATTGCTTTAGAATCGTACAAGTAAACAAATCTAAAATAAACTGTTCCATGACATTTTATACAATTCTAAAATAAATAATTTTAGTCTGTATGAGTGAGATATGTTTTGCTGTGTTATTTTTTATCTGTCAAATTAATTAATTAATTATTTTGACTGGAATTAATTTAAATAAACTACAAATGAGTGTTGCATAGTAATTAATTCCAAAATGAATTTATAAAAAAATTAAAACTATAATCTTTATATTCCTTAAAACATTTAATTGCTTATAAGAATGCACATTAAAAGATATAAAATAGAAAGAAATAGTTTGTAATCATAATTTAGTTTTTGTTAAGTATTTAGTTTTCAAATATATATCTGACATTTTATGTGTTAAAAGCTAAACATCTGTTTAAGGACGAATAAGTTACTTTAGTTTGCTATTCAAAACCATTGATTTGAACTTCATTTCTACCCTGGATACAAAAATTTAATCGAGGTCAACTGAAAGTTTCAAACTAATAAGCCTGCTTGTACTAAATTATTGACTTTATAATCCTAAAAGTATTATTAATAATTTAGTGTACAATTCTAAAATAAACAATTTGATTCTGTATGAGAAGTATTTTTTACAATGTTAATGTTTTATTCCGTCAAATTAATTAAAGAATTAATTTGACTGAAATTCTTTAAACTAAATTAAAGATGAGTGTTACAGGGTTACAATTCTAAAATAAACAGTCTGATTCTGTATGAAAGGGATATATTTTCCTGTGTTAATGTGTCAAATTAATTAAAGAATTAATTTCACGGGAATAATTTTATTGATTTTAAAAATGAGTGTTGCATGGTAAATACGTCCAAACTCAACTTGTAAAGCAGTGAAAACTTTTATTTTTTCTAGCCCATAAAACATTTACTTGCTTATAAGTATAACTTGCGTTATTCACAATATGCACAATAAAGATAGTTCGCAAAATTCACTAAAATGATATAAATTAGAAAAAAAATAGTTTGTTGTTAAATGCACTTCTTAATAAAATAAAATGAATGCTTTTATTAAAAAATAGAAGAGTCATGAATTTAAAAATCTCTGTAAGATTGACGTGATAAAATTTTTTTGAAGAGTACTTCATTTATCTGAAAGAAATTATCAGCTGTTTTATTTTCAATGAAATTTTTTTTTATGCAAAATTCCCAAAAAATAACATCTAGAAAATAAATACACATTATATAAATATTAACTTAAGTTATTCACAAAAAAAGAACTACTGTGGGCATATTTTTCCGATGCTTGTATATCAAATATGGCTTTTATTTTATAATTCTTTACTGTGTAGCACTCAATAATTTTGGTTTGAAGTCTTTTTACGTGAAGAAATCATTTATTTTTAAAATAGTGTTACACACTTTTAATTTTGATTAATTGCTTTAAACATCGATTCCTAACTAAATCTTTAAAACATTTTGTTTCCATACAAAATTGTACCATAATAAAAATAACACCACAAGCATTCTGGATGATAATTTAATTAAAACCTTTATAAGAATATTTGCTTTCTTGTTTATCAAATTTTAATTCTAAGGGAAACAAAAGATCTTCAAGATTAGAGAATTTGACTAAATACATAAAATATTTTTATTCCCAAAAATTCCAGTTAGGTGTACAAAATTCAAAAGATCAATTCCTACATTTTCATTAAAAAGATTTTTTTTATTTGTTGTTATTTCTAATCTTTTAAATTAAAAATAAATTAACATTTCAGTGTTTATTAACCTACTAGAATTTTCAAAACACGTTATTTCGTTCTAAAATTCCTCTTTTATGGATATTGTTAAATTTTTTGTCTAGTTGCTGGGCTTTTAGACAATGTCAAAAAATTTACCGAGCTACAGAGAGTGTTAAATAGTGGAAAATTTCTGGGAAATCTACAAATTTAATCATGATTAAAAATTATTTAAATAATACAAATTTAAACAAATGGTCCAATTCAGTTACGTAACTGAAATTCGTTAAAGCAGTTATGTTTCTGTTCAAATACTAAGCTTGCAGTAAAATAACTAAAGCATTAAAATATTATAAATGTAGTTTGAATATGTTAAAAAAATCTTCGAGACCTGTAATTTTAGAAACGTTTATTATTTTAACAAAACATTCTTTTGCTGTATATTTTATTATACATAAAGACGACTAAAATAATATTATTTATGATCTTTTTAGTAATATGGATAAAACAAATATATGTTTTAATAATTTATAGTATTTTGACGCTTTTTTTAAATTTGTTAAGCTCAGTTCTTCAAATTTGTATTTGAAACATAGTTTGTATAAAACATATAAATTCTCAAAAATATAAACTATATATAATAAGTTAAATGTAAATAGGAAATGGGCTTTATTTTGTATGCACATAAGTATGTAAAATAATTTTATTTTATAGCTATACACTCTAAAACTGCATTTAATAAAATAAGTTTTCAGAATGTTATATAATCATGCCATTAGCATAGTTCCCCTTATCTATATAGATTATAGTAAAAATATTTGAGAATTTTGCCAAGTAGTTTACTTAAACAAATATATGACATACAATAACCATATAATAACATTAATAAGATATTATATCGTTATAATCCTACATAAGATGTAATAACCATATGAGATAAACATTAAATAAGAATTGGATAAGAATTATACTACGTAAATATAGTGCTTTGTAATCTAATATTTAATCAGAAAGTTACTTAAAATAAATTTCAAATATAAGTTTTAGTGTTAACTCTTTTTGTTTCACACTATTATTACAAACTTGGAAGCAACAATAAATGAAAATCCAATTTTTTTTTCTTCTGATGTGTTCCAACAATAAAACATGGAAATAATTTAATGCAGTAGCAATAATCAGAAAATTTGAAATATAAGTTGTAGTGTTAACTATTTTTGTTTCACACTATTATTACAATCTTTTAAGCAACAATAAATGGAAATCTATTTTTTTTTCTTCTGATGTGTTCCAACAATAAAACATGAAAATATTTTATTGGTATAGCTATAATCATAAAATTTCAGTATACTTTATTCCAAACTTATTTTAAATACAAATATAGTTTTCTTTTCAGTTATTTAACCACAATTTTTTTAGGTTTATAAATTTAATAATTGTAATATATATGATTGCTTATTTGAATGTACGTAATCCATTTGAATAAAATAATTATTTTGAGAAGATAAAATGTTAGAAGCGTGAAACAGTTGACATATTAAATATAGTAACAATTTTTAATCTACACATGTTATTATTTAAGTATGCCCATAAATTTAAAATTTAATTCAAATAAACACAAAAATCAATTTGTTTACAATAGTTGAAATTTTATTATTTAGGTTTAATACAAATTCTCAATAATATTAAATAAAATTTGACAGTGGACGGCAAATGCTTTTACGTTAGATCCACAAAAACAGCAATACATTTTTAAAAAATATGAATTTTGAGTTAGTAGTTAATATAAAACATGAAAATAGTTTAATGCAATAGCAAAAATCAGAAAACTTCAAATATAAATTGTAGTGTTAACTACTTTTGTTTCACACTTTTATTACAATTTTGGAAGCAACAATAAATGAAAATCTAATTTTTTTCTTCTGATGTAATCCAACAATAAAACATGAAAATAATTTAATGGTATAGCTATAATCCAAAAATTTCAGTATAGTTCATTCTAAACTTTTAAATATAAATACGATTTTCTTTTTAGTTTTTAAATCACAATTACCTTAAGTTACTAAATTTAATAATTGTAACATATTTGATTGTTTATTTGAATGTACGTAATTCGTTTGAACGAAATAATTCTTTTAAGGAAATAAAATAACGTTAGAAGCGTGAAATAGTTGACATATTAAATATAGTAACAATTTTCAACCTGCACATGTTATTATTTAAGTATGTTCACAAATTTAAAATTAAGTTCAAATAAACACAAAAATCAATTTGTTTACTCTAGTTGAGTTTTTTATCATTTAAGTTTAATACAAATCCTCAATAATATTAAATAAATTTCACAGTAGACTGCAAATGCTTTTACGTTAGATCTACCTAAACAGCAATATATTTTTAAAAAATATGAATTCAGAAATAGTAGTTAGTATAAAACACAAAACTAATTTAATGCAATAGCAGTAATCAGAAAATTTCAAATATAGGTTTTAATGTTAACTATTTTTGTTTCACACTATTATAACAATCTTGGAAACAACAATAAATGAAAATATATTTTTTTTCTGATCTGTTCCAATAATAAAACATGAAAATAGTTTAATGGTATATCTATAATCATAAAATTTCAGTATAGTTCATTCCAAACTTATTTTAAATACAAATATAGTTTTCTTTTCAGTTATTTAACCACAATTATCTTAGTTACTAAATTTGATAATTATAATATATATGATTGTTTATTTGAATGTACATAATCCATTTGAACAAAATAATTCTTTTGAGGAGAAAAAATAATGTTAGAAGCAGGAAACAATTAACATATTAAATATAGTAGCAATTTTTACATGTACATGGTATTATTTAAGTATGTTCACAAATTTAAAATTAATTCAAATAAACACAAAAATCAATTTGTTTACAATAGTTGAAATTTTATTATTTAGGTTTAATACAAATTCTCAATAATATTAAATAAAATTTCACAGTGGACGGCGAATGCTATTACGTTAGATCTAAATAAACAGCAATACATTTTTTAAAAAATTTGAATTTTGAGTTAGTAGTTAATATAAAACATGAAAATAATTTAATGCATTAGCAATAATCAGAAAATTTCAAATATAAGTTGTAGTGTTAACTATTTTTGTTTTAAATACAAATTTTGTTTTAAATACTAACTTGTTTTAAATACAAATATAGTTTTCTTTTCAGTTATTTAACCACATTATCTTAGGTTACTAAATTTAATAATTATAATATATATGATTGTTTATTTGAATGTA
The DNA here is from genome assembly GCA_032207245.1 of Pardosa pseudoannulata. NCBI lineage: Eukaryota > Metazoa > Arthropoda > Arachnida > Araneae > Lycosidae > Pardosa > Pardosa pseudoannulata. The sequence continues at coordinate 160,363,659 of CM063504.1, read as the reverse complement.
CATAATCCGTTTGCATAAAATAATTCTTTTGAGGAGATAAAATAATGTTAGAAACATAAAACTGTTGACATATTAAATATAGTAAAAATTTTTACATGTACATGTTATTATTTATGTATGTCCATAAATTTTAAAATTAATTTAAAGGCCACAAAATCAATTTGGTTATTCTTGTTGATATGTTTTATTATTTAAGTTCAATACAAATCCTCAATAATATTAAATAAAATTTCACAGTAGACTGCAAATGCTTTTACGTTAGATCTGCCTAAACAGCAATACATTTTTAAAAAATATGAATTCTGAGTTAGTAGATTTAAAATGTTCTTCAAACATTTCTGTGAAACGTTTGTTCTTTTCCATAGCCAATTGCATTGTCTACTATCAATTTACAAAATTGCATTTTCTTCTAATAAAAAAATTATGCCAGAATTCATAATATACTTTTCCTTTACATTCTAACCCAGTGGGGAAAAAACTAGGTAATATTAAACGTTACAGCAAACAATTCGTAGCTGAAATATTTCTCTCTCATGTAAAAGAAGAAACATTTTATGGGGAATATGAGCATCCTTACCCAATATATCTATTCTACCAAAAGCATCAAAGCTACATTTTTATCATGCCGCAAATGTACACAAATATCTTGTGCCTAAGCTTATTACGTTAGCAACAAGAAATATTCAACAAACCACGATCTCTAGAGTATTCTTCTTTCATGTTTGATTACTTTTCCAATCTTCTTCCGCCCTAACATATACTGATGTTTTCTTTAGGATTCTTTCTAACAATAAAAAAGTATTTATTATGTTTGCTATGTTAATGTTTGCAATTAAGTATAAGAATATATTTTTAATTAAGGCAACATTTATACACTTTAATGTACCTGAAACCTATTTAAGTTTCATATTCAATATTTATTGACGTATACTTTTTTTAAAGTAGGATTATTACATAATTAACATGATTGAATTGAATTTAACTTCTTTTAAAATTATGATATCGATTTTTATATAAAATTATTCTAGAATTTATTCTTTTAAAATTAAAAATAAAATAATTTAAATTATAAAAAGTTTTATTATCTAATATAAACCAAATACAAAGAAATGTGGTACAGGCATTTCTAATATCCTACCTCATTAAATCTAAATACATTTATCTGAAACCTATTAAAGTGTCATATACAATATTGATTGAAGTATATTTTTTTCTATTTTTAAAAGTAAAATTCTTACATAACGAACATGATAGAATTGAATTTAACTACTTTTAAATTACTATATCAATTTTTATATGAAACTATTCTTGAATTTATTCTTTTAAAATTAAAAATAAAATAATAATTATAATAAGTTTTATTATTTAATATAAAGCAAATACTAAGATAGAAATGTGGTACAGGCATTTTAAATATCCTACTTTACTAAATCTAATCCCATTTATCAAATAAATTTGACAAATGTATTTAAAACTAACTAAATTAGTTTTGAACATTCAAAAATTGATTTTATTCAAAACTCCAGTTTAATAACTTATTATCCATAGCATGAAATTTTTTTCTCAATAAGTAAATGAGTAAATTTTTCAATTGAAATGAAAAATCCTTCATAAAACTGTAAAATAATAGCTATTCAAAAGTTATTTATTTTTAACATAGAATTTATTCTTTTAAAATTAAAAATAAAATAAGTTAAATTATAATAAGTTTTTATTTAATATAAACCAAATACAAAGACAGAACTGTGGTACAGGCATTTTAAATATCCTACCTCATTAAATCTAATCCCATTTATCAAATAAATTTGGCAAATGTGTTTAAAACCAATAGATTATTTTAGAACATTCAAAAATTGATTTTATTCAAAACTCCAGTTTAATAAATCATTATCCATAGCATGAAGTTTTTCTAAATAAGTAAATGAGTAATTTTTTGAATGAGAATAAAAAGAAAATGTTTCATAAAATTTTAAAATAATAACTATTCAAAAGTGAAATAATTTTAATTATTGATTAAATCTTTAAATTTGAATATCCTTTGTATTCAATATGAATATCCCTTTATCCAACATAAATGTACATAGAAGTAGATCGTACAATAATAAAGCTAATGTCAATAAAAAATATAACATAAAAGTAGAATTATATGTGGCTTTTGATATGGCTTTTTTTCTTACAGGTACATGTTATAAGAAATACCATGACAATTATCAGTAATTAATAGCAATTTTTGTATTAAGTGCAATTATATTGAAAGACACTGGTTATCAATTTAATGAATTTTTCTTAATAAGTTAACGAGTAAATGTTTCAAAGAAAATAAAAAAAAATGTTTCATAAAATTTCAAAATAACTATTCAAAAGTGAAATATTTTTAATTATTGTTAAACTTTTAGATTTGAATACACTTTGTATTCAATATGAATATTCCCTATATCCAACATAAAATAGAAATTATAAATAATTAATACCAATTTCTGTTTTAAAGGCAATTATATTAAAATACACTGGTTATCAATTTAATGAAAAAATAAAGTGAAATTTTTTAATATGCTTTAAAACTTTCTATGTAGTTCTTTAAAAGAATTGAAAGAAATTAAAAAAAAATTCATAAAACTTTAAAATAATAACTATTCAAAAGTAAAATATTTTTAATTATTGATTAAAATTTTAAAGTTGAATACAATTTATATTCAAAATCAGTATCCCCTATATTCAACATAAATGTACAGAGAAATAGATCTTACAATAATAAAGCTAATGTAAATCAAAAATATACCATAAAAATAGAATTATATGTGGTTTTTGATATGGCTTTATCTTACAGGTATATGTTATTACAAATACCATGGCAATTATGAATAATTAATATCAATTTTAGTTTTGAGGGGAGTTATATTGAAAGACTTTGGTTATCAATTTAATTAATTTTTTCTGAATAAGTAAATGAGTAAATGTTTCAATGAAAATGAAAAATGTTCCATGAAACTTTAAAATAATAACTATTCAAAAGTGAAATATTTTAATTACTGATTAAATATTCAAATTTTAATAAACTTTGTATTCAATATGAATATTCCCTATATCCAACATAAATGTACAGAGAAATAGATTGTACAGTAATAAAGCTAATGTAAATCAAAAATATAACAGAAAAATACAATTATAAGTGGATTTTGAAAAGTCTTTTTTTTTCCTTACAGGTACATGTTATAAGAAATACCATGACAATTATCAATAATTAATAGCAATTTCTGCTTTAAAGGCAATTATATTAAAATACACTGGTTATCAATTTGTTCAATTTTTTCTGAATAAGTAAATGAGTAAACGTTTGAATGAAAATGAAACATGTTTCATAAAACTTTAAAATAATAACTATTCAAAAGTAAAATATTTTTAATTATTGATTAAAATTTTAAAGTTGAATACAATTTATATTCAAAATCAGTATCCCCTATATACAACATAAATTTACAGAGAAATAGATTTACAGTATTAAAGCTAATGTAAATCAAAAATATAACATAAAAATAGAATTATATGTTGCTTTTGATATGACTTTTTTTTATTACAGGTATATTTTGTAAGAAATACCATAGAAATTATAAATAATTAATACCAATTTCTGTTTTAAAGGCAATTATATTAAAATACACTGGTTATCAATTTAATGAAATATGAAGTGTAATTTTTTTTAATATGCTTAAAACTTTCTCTACAGTTCTTTAAAAGAATTTAAAGAAATCTCAGAATTGTTCATGCATATTCATTTTTAATGTTTTTTATTAAATGGCTTTAAAAAAAACTATTTAAATTAAAGGAAACTTTAGTACAGCTTATAAAATATTGGAAGTAGTTTAACTGTGTCTTAGAATTTTCTTTCCTTAGTAACTCAGAAATTCTTTCCATGTGTCTCGGAGGTTCCATATAAACTTTGTAAATAATGTTCTATTTTTGATATTCTGCTTAATAATTCACAAATTCACTTGTTTCAATTCAGAAACTTGAAATATCTTAAAGGACAAAGTTCTTTCTGACTTATTCCCCAAACTAAAGTTTAAGATCTCAAACTAACTTATTTATTGAAGCATCTTGATGTTAAATTTTATATCTTTCATAATGAGAAATATATATAAATTCATTTTACAAGAGTTTGAATTATTAGTAGTGAGCAAGATTTTGAATTATGAGTAGTTTAAGAGTATCAAATTTTGGGGAAATAATTACAGTTTATTAATTATTAATCTTAAGCATAATAAACTCAACCATTAAGTGAGACTTCAGTTTCAGGTAAATATAATATCTCCAAGAACTACAGTTTGTAAACATCTTAAATCAATAAAATTTTTGAGCGTTATTGTATTTCGGTGTATTGACATCATTAATACACGTAGAGAATTTTCTGTAAGAAATGTGGTGAAATGTTTTTCTTTACCAAACTATGGAAATCTGAATCCAAATGACATCAAATATCCTTGTTAAGCCCCTCAGTTTCGGATAGAAAAAAACAGCATTTTTTGTCTTTGGCACTTGCCCATTTATTATCCAATTGTAGATTAAAAACATGAAATATGTTACTTGGCTATTAAGGGATGTTTTATACCATTACGAAACTTGTACAAATGTCTATTTTCTTTTGTTTGCAACGCTATTACCAACTACATTTTGGCACCAAATTTTAGCTACTTTGCGACCCTTTTGGCGATATATTTGGTTGACCAAACACTTCTTGGGGGAACCCCTTAGTTGTACAGGCTTTAAACTAGCCAATCTTTTTCCTTTATTATTATTATTATTCTTTGTAAGCTCTGGACAACTGTATCGTTGGGCACATACACGTCTTACACACATTTTAGTAGATAATGCCTGGTCCAAACGTTCAGACTAGACCCTTCTAAAAATTTTTAAGTCTGGAAATATTTCGAAATGTCTGTAGGCTTTTACATGGTCATCGCTTCTTGGTATTCTGTTAGCAGACTTCAGGGTCAAAAGATGTGTTGATTTTCCTCGTCACGCTGTATAAAATTAGCGTTCGTTGTGTATTAATGAGCAAGCATACAAATCAGGAAGTAAATATTTTACTATTAGCTGCTTTAGATTGTTATTTACAATGTTTTGTATACTGTATTACTGAATCTAAATCAGTAGTTTGAAACTAAATGTGTTTTTATTTAAAATTAATAAACAGTATAAATAGATTCTTCTCTTAAATGTAGTATAGTGGAGTAAAATCCCAATATCTGAAATCTGATCAGATTTCTAAAAAAATGTAGCTTTCCGTTTCATAAAGTAAAAATAAAATTCTTCTCTTAAATGTAGTACAGGGGAGTAAAAAATCTCAATATCTGAAATCTGATCAGATTTCTAAAAAAAAATTTAGCTTTCCGTTTCATAAAGTAAAAATAGATCTTCTCTTAAATGTAGTGTAGCGGAGTAAAAAAAAACCCAATATTCTGAAATCTGATCAGATTTGTAAAAAAAAAATTAGCTTTTTTTCATAAAGAAAAAAATAGATTCTTCTCTTAAATTTAGTATAGTGGAGTAAAAATTCCCAATAATCTGAAATCTGATCAGATTTCTAAAAATAAATTTAGCTTTGTTTCATAAAGAAAAATAGATTCTTCTCTTAAATATAGTATAGTGGAGTAAAAAAAACAATAAATGAAATCTGATCAGATTTCTAAAAAAAAAAATTTAGTTTTCGTTTCATAAAGTAATAGATTCTTCTCTTAAATGTAGTATAGTGGAGTAAAAATCCCAATAATCTGAAATATGATCAGATTTCTAAAAAAATTTAGTTTTTTTGTTTTTTCATAAAGTAAAAATAGATTTTCTCTTAAATGTAGTATAGTGGAGTAAAAAATCCCAATAATCTGAAATCTGATCAGATTTCTAAAAATAGTTCCGTTTTCATAAAGAAATGTTTCTTCTCTTAAATGTAGTATAGTGGAGTAAAAATCCCAATAATCTGAAATCTGATCAGATTCTAAAAAAAAATTTAGCTTTCCATTTCATAAAGTAAAAATAGATTCTCTCTTAAATGTAGTACAGTGGAGTAAAATACCAATAATTGAAATCTGATCCAATTTCTAAAATAATTAAATTTCCGTTTCATAAAGTAAAAATTGATATTTCTCTTATATTTAGTATAGTGGAGTAAAAAATCCCAATAATATGAAATCTTATCAGATTTTAAAAAATAAATTTAGCTTTCCGTTTCATAAAGTAAAAATAGATTCTTCTCTTAAATATAGTATAGTAGTAAAAATAACTATAATCTGAAAAAGTCAGATATCAAAAAAAAAAAATTTAGCTTTCTGTTTCATAAAGTAAAAATAGATTATTTTTATATGTAGTATAGTGGAGTAAAAAATCCCAATAATATGAATCTGATCATATTTCTAAAAATAATTTGTTTCATAAAGTAAAAATAGATTATATCTTAAATGTATATAGTTATAAAAATTCAATAATTGAATCTAATGATTTCTAAAAAATTAGCTTTCCTTCATAAACTAAAAATAGATTTTTTTTAAATGCAGTATAATAAGAAAAAATAATAATCTGAAATCTGATCAGATTTCTAAAACAAAATTTAATTTTGTCATAAAGAAAAAATAATTTTTTAATTAGTAAAATGGAATAAAAATTAAAAATCTAAATCTGATAAATTTCTAAAAAAAATTTTATTTCCGTTTATAAAATAAAATATTTCATTCTTTATTTTGTTGAAAAGTTAATCTGAAATCTAATCAATTCTAAAAAAAAATTATTTGTTTCATAAAAGAAAAAATAGATTCATTAAATGTATTGATATTTCCAATAATGAAATCTGATCAAAATAAACAAATTTAGCTTTCTATTTCATAAAAAAAAATTTTTAAGCATTCCATTGTAAATAAGACTAATGTGATATTATAAATACTGAATTTACGCTAATTCTTATATAATGTTACTAAGATTTAAGTGTAGCTTAAAAAATTACTAAAGTATGCTTTATTTTTAGCTTTCCAATATAAACTAAAAATCTATGAACTACATTCTTTAGATAAAAGTATTTTAGAAATATTTTATAAAAATATTCTTTGATCAGAAAGAAAACTAAATAAAATTGTATATTTTTCAAAAAAAAATATAAAATTATAGAAAAATAAATTACTTTTCTCAATCTTTACGTTATTTCCTTTAATAGAAAATTGAGTGCTTTTAAATATAGCATTTACATATATATGTCAAAGTTACACATATAAAATGACTTTAATTTGTACTTTTTTTATTTTCCCATTTAGCAAAGTCCCATTTTTAGAATAAAAGCACTACAACTAATTAACAGATATCCTAATATAGAATGTTGTTGAAAAATAATAAATTCCAGGTATGTTTTGTTGTAGAGTTGGGTTTAATGTATTCAATGGTACCACATCAATATTCAATAGCAAGCATACAAATCAGGCATAAATATTTTACTATTAAGCTGCTTTAGATTGTCATTTACAATGTTTTGTGTTATTGTATTACTGAATCTAAATCAGTAGTTTGAAACTAAATGTGTTTATATTTAAAATTAGTAAACAGTATAAATAGATTCTTCTCTTAAATGTAGTATAGTGGAGTAAAATCCCAATTGTCTGATATCTGATCAGATTTCTAAAAAAATGTAGCTTTCCGTTTCATAAAGTAAAAATAAATTCTTCTCTTAAATGTAGTACAGGGGAGTAAAAAATCTCAATTATCTGAAATCTGATCAGATTTCTAAAAAAAAAATTAGCTTTCCGTTTCATAAAGTAAAAATAGATTCTTCTCTTAAATGTAGTGTAGTGGAGTAAAAAAAACCCAATATTCTGAAATCTGATCAGATTTCTAAAAAACAATTTAGCTTTTTTTTCATAAAGTAAAAATAGATTCTTCTCTTAAATGTAGTATAGTGGAGTAAAAAATAACAATAATCTGAAATCTGATCAGATATAAAAAAAAATTTAGCTTTCTGTTTCATAAAGAAAAAATAGATTATTCTCTTATATGTAGTGTAGTGGAGTAAAAAATCCCAATAATATGAAATCTGATCAGATTTCTAAAAATAAATTTAGTTTTCCGTTTCATAAAGTAAAAGTAGATTCTTCTCTTAAATGTAGTATAGTGAAATAAAAAATCCCAATAATCTGAAATATGATCAGATTTCTAAAAGAAATTTAGCTTTCCATTTCATAAAGTAAAAATAGATTCTTCTCTTAAATATAGTATAGTGGAGTAAAAAATCTCAATAATCTGAAATCTGATCAGATTTCTAAAAAATAAGTTTAGTTTTCCGTTTCATAAAGTAAAAATAGATTCTTCTCTTATATGTAGTATAGAGGAGTAAAAAATCCCAATAATCTGAAATCTGATCAGATTTCTAAAACAAATTTAGCTTTCCGTTTCATAAAGTAAAAATAGATTCTTCTCTTAAATGTAGTATAGTGGAGTAAAAAATCCCAATATTCTGAAATCTTATCAGATTTCTAAAACAAATTTAGCTTTCCGTTTCATAAAGTAAAAATAAATTCTTCTCTTAAATGTAGTATATTCGAGTAAAAAATCCCAATAATCTGAAATCTGATCAGATTTCTAAAACAAATTTAGCTTTCCGTTTCATAAAGTTTTTAAAGTGTGTAATGGTAACACATGAATATTCAACATCAAGCATACAAATCAGAAGTAAATATTTTACTATTAAGATACGTTACATTGCCAATTACAATGCTTTGTGTTATTTTATTACTGAATGTAAATTCCTAGAATAAAATTAAATGCATTTTTATTTTAAAATAATAAACAGTATTAATAGTTTTTAATGTAATATACTGGAGTAAAAAATCCAAATAATCTGAAATCTGATCAGATTTCTAAAAAAATTTAGCTTTCCTTTTCATAAAATAAAGTTTAATAAGCTAAATTCCATTGTAAATAACGACTTAATGTGATGATTCTAAATACTTGTATAAGGCTTATATAATGCTACGCTTATATGAAGTTAAATGTAGCTTACAAAAGTACTTACTACAAGTATAGCTTTATTTTTACCTTTCCAATATAAACTGTAAATCTATGATCTACATTCTTTATGTGACTTAACTTGGTATTTTAGAAATGGATTTTATTTAATAATATTCTTGATGATCAGAAAGAAAACCTAAAGAGAAAAATGTATTCAGTTTTTCAAAAAATAATATAAAATCTATAGAAAAGGATGAAAAATATTTATTCTCAATAGCTTTTATGGTTATAGTTAAACCTTAATAGAAAATTGAGTGCTTTTAAATATAACTTTTACAGAGATGTGTAAAAGTTACATATATAAAAGCACTTGAATTTGAACTTTTTTCATTTTCCAATTTAGAAAAGTCTCCTTTTTAGAGTAAAAGACCTACATCTAATAAACAGATATTCTAATATAGAATGTTGTAGAAAAATACTAAATTCTAGGTAAGTTTTTTTCTAGAATTGACTTTATTCCAATATAAACTATAAATCTATGATCTACATTCTTTATATGATTTAACTTGGTATTTTAGAAATGGATTTTATTTAATAATATTCTTGGTGATCAGAAAGAAAACCTAAAGAGAAAAATGTATCCAGGTTTTCAAAAAATAATATTAAATCTATAGAAAAGGACGAAAAATATTTTTTCTCAGTAGCTTTTACGGTTATAGTTAAACCTTAATACCAATATGCTTTAACCTTACACAACAGAGTTACTCTCTAGAGGTGAAAAAAAAATTTTAAAAATCAATACCTAGCATTTATAAAAGAGAAAGATATCTACAGAAGATTCAAATTCCAGGGTAGTAATTTTGAAGAAAGGAATGAAATAAAAAAACAGTATTTTATTATTAAAGTTTGGTTGAAAAAAAAAGGAAAAATATTATTTTGAACTTCCCTTTATTCTTTTTGGTAATAAAATTCTTAATAAAAAAAGTGAAACCATATCATGAAATAGTAAATCTTTCGAATTCCTTATACATAATTAAATTTTACTGCGTGAAAAAATTTCAAAAGGAAATGAATATATTTTTCTATTTGATGACCAAATGAGGATTGTGGTTATTCCAAAAAATCAATGAGTATTATTTTTTTTAATTTATCTCGCTTTGTATTGTTGTAGAACACATGTTCTCATTCTGAATAAAAAGGATAGAATTATTTTGAGATTTTTTTTTCTTTGAGATGGATTTAGCTTTTTTAACCCTTTGACAGTTTAATTTTTTTCCAGAATTCGGTCAAAAAATGTCACATTTTTTTATTGCATTTTTTTTGTTCATTTTACATTTTTAAGTAAAGATATGTTATTAAAATTAACATTTCTAATATTTTTAAACATTTATTACAACTTTTTTCTTTCTATGAAAGCATCATAGAACTGAAGTTTACCTTTAGTCTCATCGATATCCAAGTTAATTTTTGGAATTCCAGTGAAAGCAAATCTAGGAGGCGGATCCGAAGGATTATCACAATTAATTTCAAAAAATTGTCTTGCTTGACTGATTCCATCTGTACTACTATCAGAGTCACTACTATCCAGGTCATCTAGTAAACTTTCGCTACTATCATTTACAGATAATTCAGTTTCTGATTCCGAGTCACAGTTCGAATCACAAGAAATTAGCTCCATACGCTCTGAATTATCCATTATTTAAAAGTAAAAATATATTATTCAACTCTTACATCAATAAAATTATCAGGCGGTTAGTAAAATATAACCAGAAAGCTATACACTGAAAGATAACAATTCGTCTTCTGATACAAAACATGCGAAAAAACCCGAGCTTTTGAACCAATCAGAGTAGAAAATACAATAAACTGCAAACTATCATTTACTGGACATCTATACGAATAATTTGTTACTAAAATTGGAAAAAATACGGCCGAAACAGTGCAAGCGAAATAGAAATCAGATTGCCCGTACGGCGTACGGGCAAATCAGTAAAGGCCCGAACGGCGTACGGGCAGAACAGGGAAGGGGTTAATATTGAATCAATTCTCTTACATCTCTGTATAAATAATAGAAAAATTTTCGGGGGAAGTGGGCAAGAGAGTCATATGTGATGCAAAGTTCAAGTATAACTAAGCATAATAAAACACCTAATAAAACTTATCTGACGAATCATTCTTTTAACAGAGAAGTAACTGTTCTGAAATCCTATGAACTAGGAAGTTTGGTGGTGGTCGCACGAGGACGACAACTGTAGGAGATAACAGATATATCGTCCTGCAGGCGAAAAGAGACCTACACCAGATACAAAGCATCATTGCTCAGCCACTCTGTACATCAACGGGGCGACAAGTGTAGTGGTTTATTTTATCCAGACACCTTCACAAAGGGGGCCTATTTGCACGCCGTCCTGAACGCTGACTCCCGTTGAAATTTGGCCACCGACGCCACCGTTTACAGTGGTGCAGAGATCACAAAAACTGGACAACTGATCAATGGAGTCATGTCCTTTTTACGGATGAGATTTGGTTAAGTACCAGAAGCTTTTCGATTAGGAGAGAGATCAGGACCAGGTTTTATCCTAGTGACATCAAGTAAAGACACTGTTACGGTGGTCCTGGAGTTCTTGTCTGAAAGCATTACGCTGAACGAACGAACTGAGCTCCACGTTTTCGACAGAGGTGTTATAACCGGGGATCGCTATTGTGAGGAGGTACTCCTTCCCCATGTGTTCCGAGGTGCCATTGGCCCAGAACACATTTTTATGGATGACAATGCCCTTCCACATCGGACTCTTGCTATTGAGAAGCTACAGGAGAGTGAAGATATCACTCGAATGAATTGGCCAGCGTACTCTTCTGATTTAAATACCATTGACCATGTGTGAATTTCTTTAGGGAGACGCATTGCAGCATGCTAACATCCTCCGGAGAACACCCAACAACTCAAAAAGATACTTATTGCGTAATGGGCTCTCCTACCTTAAGAAATGTTGGACCAGCTGCTTCTGAGTATGCAGAGACGGAGTGAAGTAACCAATGCAGTTACGGGAGGGCATATTCCATATTAAGGAACATCTGTTTGATGTTCTTTCTCTTGGATATACAATCATGAGTCACAATACTATGAGTTCAATAAAGATTGTCTTTGATTGATTCCATACCGTATACATTGTATTCATTTTTCAGGGCCGATGCTTTCGTTATCCTTTAATAAATAATACTCTCCCTCATTTCAAGATTTCAAGTCTCTCAGATGATTTCTTGTGGAGTTATGGCAAAAAACCATCATTTGCTTAAGTTTTGCACACTAGTGTCTGTTAATGGACATTTTTTTTTCGAAATTCTGTGAGCGCAACTCGTATATAGCCTATATGCAAAATTTCATTGCATTTCGTTCATTTGCATTGTAGGAGACCGTTTATAGGGGAAGTTTAATTATAGCCCCGGTATTTGTGATAACTTCAAATATTTTTTTAAAAAAAATTGTGTTTATTTATCGTATGATATTAGCAATATCATTTAGAATTACTCGTAGACTTACACGTAGACGTTATCGAAGAAATTTCTTTATAATGTGTGGTCTCTCACATATAAAATATTTTTCTTCGGTCTCTTGAGAGTCATATAAATGTAAGGACACTGCAACAGGGAAATTGAGGCCGATTATCGCAGTGGCCTCGAAAATGTACTGGTCTCACTTCACCCTTCGCTATCATTTACGCAATCTTGCCTTACCATAACCTTGTTTCGACCTCATATTACAAAAGAGAAACACATTTTTTCACTTCTTTTCATTTTTTTCTGTAGCATAATCTTTATTTCTGCTCGATACTCAAGGAAAATCACTTCTTACAAAAATATATCGGAAAAGTCGATCTCTTTTGTAAGGTAAAATGGAAGTTGGGAGTTTTGAAATAGCTTGTACTTTAAACGGAAAGTTTCATTGAAATATATATATATATATATATATATATATATATATATATATATATATATATATATATATATATATATATATATATATATATATATATATATATATATATATATATATATATATATATATATATATGTATATATATATATATATATATATATATATATATATATATATATATATATATATATATATATATATATATATATATATATATGAATATATATATATATATGTATATATATAATATATATATAATAAGAATATGAGATGAAAGAAGAAGTAAAGAAGTAGTATAAAGTGATCTAAAATTAGAAGTTAAGCTTTTTAATATGTAATTTTGCCTGATATGTAGTACATGTATTACTTATTTTTTCAAAAAGTCAAACGTCTCATTCCATTTAAAAAACTATATAATTAGGAAAGCATAGAAACTAATGTACTTCACCCTAAGTTTAAAATAATGCTTCTAAAATAATCGTAACCGACCACCGAACCCCAAGACTTATGGTAAGTTGAAATTGACAACTAGTGAATCACCACAGCAACTTGAAGGAGCTAGCTAGCATTTGCTGTCCTTCTAGAGACTCGTGATGATTCAATAAACAATCAATGTACCAATGAATGTAGTCCAACTAGACAAAGAGCAATCACTAGAAATGTAAGCCAGAAGTTCCCATATTACTTTGTTACTATTACGATAATTTGTATGTGAGTATAAAATAGATTTTTTTAAGTGTAAAAAATAAAACATTAAAGATTGTTTTGTTCTTGCCTCTAATTTTATTTCATAAGTTTATAGAAATAATTTATCTTCTTAACAAAAAAGCATGTTTTGGGGAATCTGTCATGGTTTTACATTTGCTTGAAATGAAGAGACGGAAGAAAATTAAGTGTAAAAACAATTAAAATGGACGACTATATATTAAAAGAAATCATGGATAACATACTGCATGATAATTCTTGTAATTTCTGTGATATTTAGAATATCTATAACATAAATCTTGACTGGTTCTCAATTTTTACGGTAAATATACAAAGTTTCATATATATATATATATATAATATATATATATATATATATATATATATATATATATATATATATATATATATATATAATATATATATATATATATATATATATTTATATATATATATATATATTATAATGTACATAACTTTAATGATAAGAAATAGCACAAAAGATAAATTAATCTCTAATTTAAAATTTGAACTTCATTTTGCATCCAAATTCATTGTAGTATGCTAAAAGTGAAACACAGTTATCGCACATACCATAATGCTTATACTGTATTTTTAAACAGACTTAAAGGCTCTACCTTGAAATTTTATAAATCTTCCTAAATTAATCGTTACTTTAATGTCGCCATTTCACTAATATTTATGAAAATATAAAATTAATTTTTTAAAAGGTACATCAGAAAAATACGGCATTAAACATTTTAATCGTTTCTATACATTTATTTCATATTTTTGAAGAAACACTTTTATTTTTTTCAGGTGTAATTAAGAAGCAAGCATTCTGTCATAGTTATGTAGTAAAAACAAGAAAAACTTTTAGAAGAAAGTGAAGTAGAAAATCATGTTGTATATTTAAAATATGTGGGTGTAAGATGCAGTAGTTCCCTATTATAAAGCTTATAATAGTTAGATGCAGTTATGTAAAAATGTATACTGCTCACACCATCCCAGATAAATTTGAGAAAGTTGGCAGTGAAACACTACAAGAACATATTCATCATATTTGCAAATTAAAATCTCATTACTGTTTTCCGGTGTTCGATAGAATTACGTACTTTCACAAAGGAAATTGCATTTGGCCGCATTCCCAGTTTATATAATTTCCCGGGAAATTTCTTTATATAATTAAAGAAGAAAGAAGTCTGCCCCACCATCTTAATCATTTTTTTCTGTTTCATTAGTATTTTATTTTCTAAGAACATAATTATGCTCTTCCTTTATGTTATTAGTTTACGAAATAGTTTATGTTAGTCATTATAATAAAGCTTTGATCTTACATACGTAACTTACATACGTATACGTTACTTTGGTTTTGGGTTTTTAATATTTTCTTGAAATAAAAGTAATTGTTTTTTCATAAAGGACCTGTGTATTTTACTATTTGTTCCGTATCATTGATTAGTGAAAACACATGTGCTTTTTTCAATCTGTTGTAATAAAAATTTTTCATGTTCTTTTAATTTATTTTTCAATAAGGCCACATGGTAACCAAATATTTTCAAAATAAAAAATTATTTTTTATCATGGTTTTTCTCTTTCTACACACACAAGCAAATTTTGAATCCTTTATTTTCAATATTTCAATAGTTATTTATGCATGTGTTTCCAATATGTAGGGAATGTATTTAATAAATGAAAAGCTTAAATATTTTTCCTCTCTTTATTTTTGTCCAAAATTCCATGGAATAAAATGCTAAGGCTTCATTTGTATTTAAAGCATAAATTTTAAATTATTAATATAATTTTTTATATTGTTCAAAACCATTTTGGTATACAATTAGCAATCATTTGGCTATTTCTTTTTTAAAATACAAATTTATAGAAATGCATATGTTTTATTACTTTTTACTACAAGGGGGAGTAAAAAAATTATAAAATATAGTTTTATCTAACCATCAATTCCTGGAACTATCTTGTATCGAAAGCTTTTATAAAACTTAAAAATTTTGGAGAGAAATATATTAACACTTAAAACAAATTAAAGGATGTTAATAAACTTTAGAAATATTTTGGTAACGTTAGACAAATCTAAATTATATGCAACTTTATTATTTTTTACTGTTATCTTGACCTGAAAGGTAATAACTTATCTTTTAATATTTAAAACAGAACCGATTTAAAACCATAAAGAAATCGTAGTTGAGTTAGCATAGACAAGTATTGTAGAAAAGGCAACTGTAGATTTAATTTTCATAAGCATCTTTTTATAAACCTCAGTTTCCACATTAACAAGAAATTTAAAACACAGTCTTGTGGATTTCGTTTCTTCATTTTATTTAATTTTTAGGAGATATTTTTAATGTTTCATTGCTACTTCAATGCTATTCACAAATGTCAAACTTAACTGAAACTTCAATAAATGTAATAATTAAATTTAAACAAATAATATAATTTAATTAAAATTCATATAAATCTGTGATACAAATTCAGCTGTAGATTTGTTTCCATAAGCATCTATTTATAAACCTCAGTTTCCACATTAACTTGAAATTTAAAACGAAGTATTGTGGATTTTATTTCTTCATTTATTAAATCTTTAGAAGAATTTTTTTAATGTTTCATTGCTACTTCAATGCTATTCACAATTGTCAAACTTAATCGAAACTTCAAGAAGAGTAATAACTAAATTTAAGCAAATAAAATAATTTTAAAAAATTCATATAAACCTGTACAAAGGCAACAGTAGATTAATTTTTCATAAGCAATTCATAATTATAAACCTCAGTTTCTACATGAAATAAAATTTTAAAACCCATTCTCGTGGATTTCATTTCTTCATTTTATTAAATATTTAGGAGAATATTTTTTATATTTCATTGCTGCTTCAATGTTATTCACAGTTGTCAAACTTAATCGAAATTTCAAGAACTGTAATAATTAAATTTAAACAAATAAAACAATTTAATTAAAATTCATATATACCTGTGAATACAAAGACAATCGTAGATTCCTTTTTCATTAGCAACTCCTATTTATAAAGCTCATTTTTCACATTAACTAGAATTTTAAAACCCAGTGTTGTGGATTTTATTTCTTAATTTTATTAAATTATCAGGATATTTTTTTTGTTTCATTTCTACTTCAATGCTATTCACAATTGCCAGACTTAATCAAAACTTCAAAAACTGTAATAATTAAATTTAAACATATAAAATAATTTAATTGAAACTCACATCCACCTATGAGTACAAAAGCAATCGTAGGTTTCTTTTCATTAGCAACTCTTATTTATAAACCTCATTTTTCACATTAACTACAATTTTAAAATCAAGTCTTATGGATTTCATTTCTTCATTTTATTAAATCTCTAGGAGAACTTTTTATGTTTCATTGCTACTTCAATGCTATTCACAGTTGTCAAATTTAATCATAATTTTAATAATTGTAATAATTAAATTGAAACAAATAAAACAATTTAATAAAAATTCATATAAACCTGTGAGTACAAAGGCAATCGTAGATTTCTTTTGCATTTGCAACTCCTATTTATATACCTCCGTTTCCTCTTTAACTAGAATTTTAAAACCCAGTTTAAATCTTTAGGAGATTTTTTTTATGTTTCATTACTACTTCAATGCTATTCACAATTGTCAAATTTAATCCAAACTTAAAGAACTGTAATAATTAAATTTAATCAAATAAAATAATTTAATAAAAGGCAACTGTAGATTTGCTTTCATAAGCATTTATTTATAAACCTCAGTTCCACATTAACTAGAAATTTAAAACGAAGTATTGTGGATTTCATTTCTTCATTTTATTAAGTATAAAAAAAGTTTTTTATATATTTCATTGCTACTTCAATGCTATTCACAATTGTCAAATTTAATCGAAACTTCAAGAACTGTAATAGTTAAATTTAATCAAGTATAATAATTTAATAATATCTCACATAAACCTGTGAGTGCAAAGGTGACAGTACATTTGTTTTTCATAAGCAATTCATAATCATAAACCTCAGCTTCTACATGAAATAAAATTTTAAAACCCAGTCTCATGGATTTCATTTCTTCATTTTATTAAATCTTAAGGAGAACTTTTTATGTATCATTCATACTTTCATTCTATTCACAATTGTCAATCTTAATAGAAACTTCAAGAACTGTAATAATTATTTTTAAACAAACAAAATAATTTAATTAAAACTCATATAAACCTATGAGTACAAAGTCAATCGTAGATTTCTTTCAACTCCTATTTATAAACCTCATTTTTCACATTAACTAGAATTTTAAAACCCTGTCTTGTGGATTTCGTTTCTTCATTTTATTTAATATTTAGGAGATTTTTTATGTGTTTCAGTGCTACTTCACTGCTATTTACAATTTTCAAATTTAATCAAAATTTCAAGAATTGTAAAAATTAAATTTAAAACAATAAAATAAGTAAATAAAAATTCATATAAACCTGTGAGTATAAAGGCAATCTTAGATTTCTTTTTCATTAGCAAATCCTATTTATAAACCTCATTTTTCATATTAACCAGACGTTTAAAACACAGTGTTGTGGATTTCGTTTTTTCGTTTTATTTAATTTCTAGAAGATTTTATTGTGTATTTCAGTGCTACTTCACTGCTATTCAAAATTACCCAATTTAATCGAAATTTCAAGAATTGTATTAATTAATTTCGACAAATAAAATACTGTAATAAAAATTCATATAAATCTGTGAGTACAAAGGCAAGCGTAGATTTCTTTTTCATTAGAAACTCCTATTTATAAACCTCATTTTTCACATTAACTAAAATTTTAAAACCCAGCATTGTGAATTTCGTTTCTCCATTTTATTAAATCTTTAGGAGATTTTGTTGTCTCACTGTTACTTCACTAATATTCACCAATTAATTGAAAATTCAAGAATTGTAATAATTCATTTTAAACAAATAAAATAATTTAATAAAAATTCATATAAACCCGTGAGTACAGAAAAACACACAGCTACAGTTAACAGTTATAAAATCTTTCATTCCAAAAATTTAAATTTACTTGTATAGTACTGTGTATTTTGTTAAGCTAAATTAACTTTCTTGCTAAAATTTAGTTTTAATATTTTTGTAGCGTTAATATTAATGACAATCATTAATTTTATTCAAAATTTGTAGAAATATAACATTTAAGAATAAATGTATAATTTGATTAATTTAAAATGACGAAAATATTATTTAAAGTTGGAAAAAATATAACTGCTGCATGATTACATCTAATTTTCCCAGTTAAGAGATATAAGTCTAATTCTTCATTTTAATTTCAAAATTCAATTATGTCTATTTGTTTTCTTCATTTGTTAGTGATTAACTTCCTAATATTTATTTTTAATGTGCCCTCCTAGTTTCATTCTTGTTTCAAATAAATATTCTTCCTTGAGTCTTCAGGTGATTTCATGTTTAAAAATAAATAAGTTAGGTTAATATAAAAAAATGGAAATATATTAATAATTTAAGTTTTAATGTTCCAAAAGAGAATGTGTGATTCCTCAGATGTGTATAAAAATTATAGATCATTTTATGAAATAAAACTATTCTTGAGATCTTGAATTCTACAAAATCTAATAAATTATAATTGTTTTGTTCGCTAGTAATGCTACTCTTCATCATTTCCATTGTTTAAGTTTCTGAATTTTCTTTCTTTGATGAATCAAAATATATTTCACACACAGTTAGTCACAGTAAAACTCTAACAGTATGCTTTTATTTTTGTTGTTGTTGAATTTCAGATTGTAAAACATAAATCTTCTTCACACATTTCACTTTAATACCACCAGATTTATTGATTAAACTTGAGCTACTATAAAAACATATAGAGAGAAATAAATCTAATTACATAAATTTTTCATTGTTTAAAATTCTGGATTTTCCTTCCTTTATAAAGCAAAATATCTTTCATACATAATTACCCACAGTAAAACTCTTAAAGTATACTTTTTCTGTTGTTATTTAGCTCGTGTTGCAAAAAGTAGACCGTAGCTCTCCAAAACTAAACCAAACCAATCTGTTGTTATTCAGATTTCAAAACTGAAATGTTTGACACACATTCTACTTAAATATCTACAGAATTATTTATGAAACTTTAATTATATTAACTACATACATAGAGAAATGAATCTAATTACATAAATTATCGACCGTGTTCTTTAAAGGTAGCTGGTGCACGTACAATTTATTAGTTGTTACAATGTCCAAGAAGTTCTCAATCAATACATCTGTGGGTAGCAGGCCAAGCATATGGGTCTTCAGCTTGGCCCCTGCTTCTAAGTTACATGGACCCATTTAAGCAAGATATCGTACTTTCACCCTTGAGATGCTCGTTAAAACGAAAGACTTACACCTTTGCCTTAATACGAGTAATGTATGGCTCAATCATTCTTGGTTTGACCAAGTGACATAAGAAAACAACAACAACATAAATTGTTGAGTATTCAACGATCCTATATAAAGACAGCCGAACGATGGACAAATGGTTAGGGTGCTGGCCTTCGGTACCGGAGTTCGTGGGTTCGAATCCCACTATGGCATTTATGTTCGTAGCCGTTCGGAATCGGCTTTAAGCAGTAGGTCCCGGTCTCATTAGCCCTTATGTGCAGAACAGTAGACCGTAGCACTCCAAACCAAACCAAACCAACCTATATAAAGACAGTGAAATGTTAAGATATTTATGAACAAATTGTTTTAGAGTTAAATTATATATTGAGAAAGTAAACATTCACTTAATCTTAATTTTTAACAATATATTCCTTTTTAAATATAGTTGTTAAAATGTAGATAAGTTCATAATCCTTGTTCTATAATTATTGTTAAAATTACATAATGTAGTTAATATATTCAATCTATTTCTTTAGCCTTAAAATGTTTTTACTATGATTACCTATAAAGGATAACTAAATTTATGTTCACCAAGCATATTCATAACTAAATATACTCCCAACGTTTTCTGAAGCATAAGTTCATTAATTTCTTTACTGTAATCATATTTGCTTCCATTAACTTCCTTTTAGTAATAACGTGTCTTATTAGTAATTATAGAGAAAGTAGGTGCTTTCATTACCTTTTCTTGTCACCATTTGACATTATTAATCTCAAAACGGCTTTTTATGTAAAGCTTGTTTAAACATGACTTATTATTAAAATTTTTGAATAATTTAATAAGATATTTGATGTCAGAATGGCTTTTTATGTGCTAAACTCATATCTTAATTTAACTATCTTGTCTAAATCTTCCAAATAAATACCCAACATGAAATAATATTGTATTTTCCCTTCCTTATGTAAGCAGTAGAGTGTTTTCTTTACGAAATTTCTTTCACAAATTTAATACTTTCTTATCATATAAAAAGTAATATATATCAGGGGTAAAATTGAAATATTTATATTTCGTGTTATGAATATCTTTAGAAAGATCGCCACGTAAAAAACATCTTCTGGGGCAATGGATTCGTGAATTTGTCAGATCATATTTTCCAAACCATACCACAGATAATAGGAGAATAAAAATATATATTTTGAGAGGCGAATTTTCCTCTGAACATACTTTGTGTTTAAAAATATTTAATGCAATTTTTGACCACATTATTTCGTATATTTTATGTTTTGAATATCTCTCTCTAAATATAGAAAAGGCAGGGTGGATATATTTGAGAACTGATAATATTTGAAGCGTAAAGCATTTTCGAAAATAGTATCATGTTTAGAGTTGGAGTATGTGCAGCATTTTTCCAGTGAAGTGAATAATGTATCATACATCATAAGACTATTTTTTTTCATTGATTTTTGTTTCTTCTGCTGGTTTAAAGTCGATAAAATATTTCCAATTTATTTTTTCGTAAAATATGTATCTATTATGCAAGAAGGTTGTTGGAAATAGGCAACTAGCCCGATATATATATCAAATTTAGAAATTCAATTCGAAATTTAGCTGAAAAAAATCATTTGTGCGGTAATATCATAATGCTGTTCTAGAAATTTAATAGATTTAACTCTGCTCCGCTAACGCATTTTAAAACACATACATTTTTTAATGGGCAGTAAAAGATTGAAGTGGTTTACATTACTTTAGAGCTCTCTAGTAGAGTGTTTTCTTACTTCATGGCTAGTGAGACTGGTACCTAATGCTTAAGATTAGGTACCCTTATGGCCTTCTGCTGGTTTACAGTCGATAAAATGTTTCCAATATATATTTTTGTAAAATATGTATCCATTTTGCTAGAAAGTTGTTGGAAATAGGCAATTAGGCCGATATATTTATCGAATTTAGAAATTCAATTCAAAATTTAGCTAAAAAAATCATTTGTGGGGTAATATCATAATTCTGTTCTAGACATTTAATAGATTTGTTGCTACCTCGCTAACGCATTTTATAACACATATTTTTTTAAGGGGCAGTAAAAGATTGAACTGTTTTAGATTAATTTGGAGCTCTCTAGTAGATTGTTTTCTTACATGATGGCTAGTGAGACTGGTACCTAATGCTTAAAATTAGGTACCCTTATGGCTTTCAGCGGGTTTAAAGTGGATAAAATATTTCCAATTAATTTTTTCGTAAAATATGTATCTATTATGCTAGAAAGTTATTGGAAATAGGCATCAAATTTAGAAATTCAATTCGAAATTTAGCTAAAAAAATAATTTGTGAGGTAATATCATAATGCTGTTCTAGAAATTTAATAGATTTAACTCTGCTCCACTAACGCATTTTATAATACATATTTTTTTTAATAGGCAGTAAAAGATTGAAGTGGTTTAAAATTAATTTGGAGCTCTCTAGTAGATTGTTTTCTTACATGATGGCTAGTGAGACTGGTACCTAATGCTTAAGATTAGGTCCCTTATGGCCTTCTGCTGTTTTAAAGTCGATAAAATGTTTCCAATTTATATTTTCATAAAATATTCATCTATTATGCTAGAAAGTTGTTGGAAATAGGCAACTAGGCTGAAATATGCATCAAATTTAGAAATTCAATTCGAAGTTTAGCTAAAAAAATCATTTGTGGGGTAGTATCATAATATTGTTCTTGAAATTTAATGGATTTATTGATACTTCGCTAACGCATTTTATAACGCATATTTCTTTAATGAGCAGTAAAAGATTAAACTGGTTTATATTACTTTGGAACTCTCTAGTAGACTGTTTTTTTTTACATGATGGCTAGTGAGACTGGTACCTAATGCTTCTAATGTTTAAGATTAGGTACCCTTATGACCTCCTGTTGATTTCAAATAGATAAAATATTTCCAATTTCTTTTTTCGTAAAATATATATCTATTATGCTAGAATGTTTTTGGAAATATTCAACTAGGAAGAAATAAGCATCAAATTTAGAAATTCAATTCGAAATTTAGCTTAAAAAATCATTTGAGAGGTAATATCAAAATGAAGTTTTAGAAATTTAATGGATTTATTGCTACTTCCCTAACGCATTTTATAATACATATTTTTTAATGGGCAGTAAAAGATTGAAATGGTTCAGATTACTTTGGAGAGCTCTAGTAGACTGTTTTTTTACATGATGGCTAGTGAGACTGGTACCTAATGCTTCTAATGCTTAAGATTAGGTACCCTTATGACCTCCTGTTGATTTCAAATAGATAAAATATTTCCAATTTCTTTTTTCGTAAAATATATATCTATTATGCTAGAATGTTTTTGGAAATATGCATCAAATTTAGAAATTCAATTCGAAATTTAGCTAAAAAAATCATTTGTGGGGTAATATCATAATGTTTTTCTTGAAATTTAATGGATTTATTGATACTTCGCTAACGCATTTTATAACGCATATTTTTTTAATGGGCAGTAAAAGATTAAACTGGTTTATATTACTTTGGAACTCTCTAGTAGACTGTTTTTTTACATGATGGCTAGTGAGACTGGTACCTAATGCTTAAGATTAAATATCCCTTATGGCCTTCTGCTGTTTTAAAGTCGATAAAATGTTTCCAATTTATATTTTCATAAAATATTCATCTATTATGCTAGAAAGTTGTTGGAAATAGGCAACTAGATTGAAATATGCATCAAATTTAGAAATTCAATTCGAAATTTAGCTTAAAAATCATTTGAGAGGTAATATCATAATGATGTTTTAGAAATTTAATGGATTTATTGCTACTTCCCTAACGCATTTTATAATACATATTTTTTAATGGGCAGTAAAAGATTGAAATGGTTCAGATTACTTTGGAGAGCTCTAGTAGACTGTTTTCTTACTAGTTGGCTAGTGAGACTGGTACCTAACGCTTAAGATTAGGTACCCTTATGAGTACATCCTACCTAATTATAGGTGTATGGCTGCCAGGCATACGCTAGAGATTGGAAATTTGAGAAATTTTAATACGTACAAAATATATCATCAGCCGTATGCTAGGGAGAGGGGAGTTCTGCAAGGGTTCTCACCCATGAACAGAAAGGAAGCTTAGAACTGATAGAGATAAAATAATAAATATATGTTTAAAAATGTCTTGCTTTCCCAAGAGCCAAAAGACAGAGTGATTGTCGAAAGATTAGGGTGTTAATCTTCGGTACTGTGTTCAGTTTCGGTAATCTTCGATTCCGAGTTCCTCGGTTTTGAGTCTCGTAGTATGATTGATATCCGTAGCAGTTCAGAATCGGCTTTAAGCAGTATATCCCGGTCCCATTAACGGTAGTGTTGCAAAAAAGTAAATGATAGTGCCTTACACCTAACCAGACTAAGCCTTATCAAGAGCTAAAAGTCTGATTTGACTGAGTTTCGTAACAGTTTATATTCAATATATTCGATAATAGTTTAAATTCAATTCCTTAGGTCAGGTCAATTAACATCCAGTTGGTGGAGGGGGAGTGAAGGGTTGTTAGCATTGGACAGTGGAACATGTAACAGAAGGACCTCGATCTTACTTATACACAGGGTCTCATACACAATTAGACTTAAGCATTATGTTAGTTTTTTCTACGTAAGCTGTTGTGGTGGATAGACAATGGATGATTATTTAGCTGGCCTTCGATACCGGAGTTCATGGGTTCGGATCCCACTATGTCATGGATGTTCGTAGCCATTCGGAATCGGCTTTAAGCTGTAGGTCCCGGTCTCATTAGCCCTCGTGTTGTAAAAAGTAGACCATAGCACTCCAAACCAAACCATGTGGATAGAGGTAAGTTTATTTCTATTGATCTAATAGATTTTTCTGTAACTAATTTGCCTGCATGAGAGTCTGCTGGACCTTAAAATCCATTTTAATGCCATTTCTTCTTTGGAAATTTCAGTTAAAAGGGATTCAGTCAGAGAAATACACTTTTCCTGCCGAGTAAAAATTATAAAACTGGCTTTTTTAGCCAAAATAAAATATAGTAAAATAAATTAAGTACAAAATATACATATAAATAATATGGCACATTAACATTTTGGCTCACTTTTATAAATAATACTATATTTAATAATGTTAAACGAAAGAGATAATTTTAAATCATGTTACACAGAAAATAAGCTAAGTGAAAATTTAAAGATTAAATAACCGTATAAATACTAATTTGTTAGAGAAATGTAAAAAATAACAGAAACAATATGAATATTTTACTAAAATAATACTAAATTCATTTTATTTACAGTTGTTTATTGCTGAAAATCATCTTTCTCATGTCCAAATTATTATGAATGAATAAACAGCTTGTAACTTATTTCTAAAGGTTTACAACAAACTTATTATAATCAATATATTGATATTAAACTGTTAAATATGGCAGCTTTAAACTAAATATCTGTTCTAAATTTTTATTCTCTTATCAATTAAGTTTACAATATAATTTTCAAAAATATAAATCCTTCATGATATTTTTCCAGTACTTTTTAACTCAATTACAGATGAAAGGACATATATTTACCTTTAAAGACACAGAAAGTACTTAAATTTCAATTAGTATGTTAATTATAAGAAATCCCCGAACTCCAAAGACTTTAAAAGACGATTTTAAATGAAAACTAAATCACATACAGGCAAATGAATAATTCATAATTGCGAAGAATCTTTCATTTGAAGATTAAGCAAATGTTTTCAGAATCAAACTAAACTTTAATCTAAGTTTGAACATTCTGCCTTTAACATATGTTAAGGAATTTCAAATTCATGGTCTAAGAATTCTAAAAAAACAAATTTTTAGCCTTAAAATAGTTTTTCGGTAAAATGTGATAATATTTTTAAGCAGTTAGAACTTATTTTAGCTAAATAAAAGAATTAAAAACTATTAAATGGATAAGATGTAAATTAATATACCGTTCTTCTTTTTCAATGGCTAGAAAGTCCAGGATGGGCCCTTGCCTTACTCAGAATCAAATTCCAGGCTCTTCTGTCCCTAGCCATGGACATCCTGTTAGTAATTTTTAACTTAATTATTAATTTTTAATTATTTTCCAGTTAGTAATGTTTTCTACTAGGGCCCGCACGCTCGCCCAGCGATGGACCTTAGACTTCAGTCATCCTTGACTTGAAGCCGAGAGTGTGATACTGCTGAACTCTGCCCCAGAGCTGCCCGGTTGACAAGTGTCACCACAGACAACAGAAGGAAGGTTGGGCTTCTCACTTGTTGTTACTTTCTCTAACAGAGAGAGCTAACTAACAGAGTTTCTCTAACAGAGAGTTGTCAGCTGTTCACGAAGGACCAGCTGACCCTGGAGATTGTACCATATTTTTCGAACAGGACCCTCTACTAAATCCTGAACATGTCCCTTTTTTAGCTGCTCTACGGATGATGCAGCATCCTTATTCATTTTCTTGTCTTACATCATGTTTCGTAAAGGAGGTGTTATACTGAAGAGTTGGTGCATAGGAAGGGAGCAGTACGTAGAATGTCAGGACCAGTAGTAAAGTGTTAAGTCAAGAAGAGTGAAGGTAGACAGAAAAGATTCTGACTTGGGTTCCAGCCATTTATTTTTTTATAATTCTAAATTGCAAATAATATAGTCCACTTCTGCCCTGATCCTATAGTGGTTATTGGAGGTTCATTTTTGTTGCGTTGTTTTTAAAAATATTACGATGATCAATGTGCAGATGGAAAAGATAACTACAGGAAGGTCGCAGTATAGGGACCAAAAGATGGGTTCCAACGGAAAAGGTGGCCAGACCAAAAACGTCAGCAAAGTTCTTAAAAAATATCTCTCTGTCTCACAAAATTATCAGAAACTTCTAGGCTGAGCTCACGCCAAAGGAGGGTTGTCAGGCACCAAGAAAACCCCACTCTCACCAGGAGAGAAGAGTTCTCGCTGCTCTGACCAATGAAACATCGAGACAAGGAGCGCGGAGAACAAAAACCCAATTGCAGTGAGGCGCTACTCCGGTGGTGAAAATTCGCCAAAAACGATGCGGAGCAGAGCTTGGCAACACACCACAACGCGGCACCTTTCAAAGGAGCAGCTGTTATCTCAAACCGAAACTTATGGCTACAAAAACTGTCAGAATATGAGCCGATGGGAGCAAATTATGGTCGAAAGGTTTAAGAGTTGCGGAAGCAGGTGGCCAAAATTGGACTCCCAGTCTGAAACTTAATCCCAGAATCTTCATTACAGGTGAGTTGCAGTTTGTCAGGTGCCCAACTGACAGCCTGTGAGATATGGGTGACGCTAACAGTAGTAAAACTACCGTCGACATAGCCCATCAGGTCATTAGCACACTCAAGCCCACTCACCACGACAAGGGTCACTCACCAACACATGAGGGGTTAGTAATTTAGGTCTCAAGTCCGATTCCAAGCAGTCGAGCCACCTTAGTTTAGGTCTCCTTCTTTTTCGGGTGCCAAATAGTCTAGTCGAGAAGATCTTTTTTGTTTCACGATCTTCATCCATTCTACACAGGTGTCCTACCCATTGAATTCTCTGAATCCTTATATATTGTACTGTATCTAGATTTTTAAAAGATTCATAGAGATCAGAGTTAGTTCTTCTTCTCTAGATATTATTATGTTTTATGCCACCAAAAATATTTCTCAAAATTTTTCTTTCAAAAAAAGAAATTATATTTTTTACTTTTTATGTCATTGTCCACTCCTCAGCAGTATAAGTAAAAATGGGTCTGATTAATCTTTTGTAAATTTGGATCTTCGTTTTTCTGCTAGTCAAGTTAGACTTTAACCTCTTCCCTGTTTTTCCAGAGCTGAACTCAGGCAGGCGAAATGTACCATCCTGACTCATCCCGAGTGTAGCTAGGGCACTGTGAATTTTTCACTGTGCAACCAGTCTTTCCCGAATTATCTCACATGTGCTTATTATGGTTTCGAATGCTTTTGTTTACTTTTCTTTCTACTAGATTATTTACTGCTCAAAGAGAGACACCAGGGAGAAACAAGGTGTTCAGACTGTTCAGATTGCAATGTTGGACTCTACAGTATCATATTTTCGATTGTATTATATACGATCAAATTTTGATTAATAATTTCATGGTCATTTATGTAAATGCAAAGAATATAAATAAAATTTAATTTAAGATAAAAGCTAGGTATTCTAAGCTTTATATTTATACTTAGTGTGAATTTACTGCAAAGTCTAATGATTTTTGTCGTACAGAAAGCTAACTATACATTTAAATTACTCATTTATTTAAATTGATTTTTTACATTAATATTTATAAATTTTGTATGCGAAATATGATATTATGTTTAAAAGTTATGTATGTATAAAAATAAACATAAAAAATTGACATTTTTGACCCATAATCCCGAAATAAAATGAACCTTGAAGGGGTTAAGTATTTTTAAGTCCGAAAAAACAATGATTAGCATCTGTGACTCTACTACGGATCTCAGGCATTAAATCATTGAGAGTATTAACTTCTGATCCTAAATATTTAAACTTGCTAACAGTCTCAAATTTGTAATTAATATTCCGCTATTTAAGGAAAATATTAAATAAACTTTTATTACCAATTATCGAGAGCAAGCTTTTGAGAAATAACAGAATATTTCTTCTATTTTTAAAATAGCTTTCTTTATTAAAAACTACAAATGAGACGGAAGTCTAAAATAAATTAATTTTCTTAATTACTTTTATAAAATTGGATACAAGTGCTTCGCATTAAAGAACTCGGTTAAAACAATAGAGTTATGTCAACATGGTACTACGAAAATTTTTAAATAAGGTTACAATAAAAATATGATCATGGAAAGAATTAAATCATCCAAATAAAAAGTTAATTGAAATTATGCATCAGTTAAATTCAATGACGAAATTGTATTATAAAATGGTTATTTAGTTAGGAATTAATTGCATTCGAACTTAATGGTGCTTCACATTTTTTAATTTTAGTTTACTTACTAAAATTGCCAAAATTGAATTACAAAACAGTAAAGTTTAAAGTTTAAGAAAAAAAAAGTAATTACTTTGAATGCATGCAAAATACTCACGAAATATTTCGCTTTATTTAAACATTTTAATTAGTTTCTACTGAACGTAACTTTTTTGTACTCATTGGAAAAATATCTAAATATGTAAGTGAAATTATGCATGACGTATATTTTTCCTATATATTTATAATTCGCAATAAATTGTCAAGAAAACGGGGAATGCATAGCCCTTGGAAAATTCAGAAAATGAATCACTGAATTGCCATTTTCTCTGAAATTTGACGAACGAGAGCTTTCCATTAAAATTACAAAAGTTTATTTTCTGATATATGAGATTGTCTTGAAAAATCGACAAACGGTTTGTTGGGTCCCATAAACGTAGACTTTGAAAAAGCGGGACAAGAAAATAGTTTCTCCAAAAAACATCTCTTAAATTATTATTTCGCTTCCCTTTTAGAAAGACAAGTCATTATTCAGCGTAACTATAAACAAAATATTCTACTTTTTTATTTTATTTTCTCAATCGATATATAAAGGGCATAATAAATTATTCCATGGTAATTACTAAGCATGAAATTTCCTAATAAACATTTACTTACAAAATATTCAAATTTATTTATTTTCTTTTTATTTAATAAGAAAAAATTGGGATTTATTGATGCAATCATCTAAAAATTAATTATGTGTTTCTAACAAGTTACTTAAAAACTACTTTAAATTTACAATGTATAAATAAGTCTGCTATAAATCTATATTTTATAATCACATCGTTAAACGTATCTTTACCGATTAACTTATCGTTAATCCGTATTATATTAAAATATGTAAATAGTTACACATAACTTAGCAAATAATTTAAATATTAATTTCAATTACAGAAATCAATATCTATATGATTAAGATATGTTTTCTATTTTAGTTTAATTACCTTAATTTTCTTTGAACTACTAGAAATATTCAAATTTATTTAATTATTTTACTTAATAAGAAAAAAATTGGGATTTATTGATGCAATCATCTAAAAATTAATTATGTGTTTCTAACAAGTTACTTAAAACTTACTGTAAATTACAATGTGTAAATAAGTCTGCCATAAATCTGTATTTTATAGTCGATCCGTTAAACGTATCTCTACCGATTAACGTATCATTAAACCTTATTATATTTATAATATGTAGATAGTTAACCATAAATCTGTAAATAATTTAAATATTAATTTCAATTACAGAAATAGATAGTGATGTGATTAACATGTGTTTTCTATTTTAGTTTACCTTAATTTTCTTTGAACTACTAGAAATATTCAAATTTATTTAATAAGAAAAAAAATGGGATTTATTGATGCAATCATCTAAAAATTAATTATGTGTTTGTAACAAGTTACTTAAAAACTACTTTAAATTTACAATGTGCAAAAAAGTCTGCCATGAATCTGTATTTTATAATCCCATCCTTAAACGTATCTTTACCGATTAATGTACCGTTAATCGGTATTATATTTATAGTATGTAAATTGGTAACCTTAAATCTGTAAATAATTTAAATATTAATTTGAATTACAGAAATCGATATCGATATGATTATCGATATGTTTTCTACTTTAGTTTAACTACCTTAATTTTCTTTGAACTACTAGAAATATTCAAAATTATTTAATTATTTTATTTAATAAGAAAAAACTTGGGATTTATTGATGCAATCATCTAAAATTTAATTATGTGTTTGTAACAATTTACTTAAAAACTACTTTAAATTTACAATGTATAAATAAATCTGCCATAAATCTGTATTTTATAGTCACATCGCTAAACGTATCTCTACTGATTAACGTATTGTTAATCCGTATTATATTTAGAATATGTAAATCAATTTATAAACAAAAACAAGTCCAATTCTTTCCTAACTGCTTTCTTTGCTTCAACTATTGGAAGATTTGTGAATTTAGTGTAAGATACCGTCAAAGAATGATGTCACGCTTGGATGAATTTTGCTTAAAATAAAAGCGCTATTACATTATTATAAATTATTATTCTAATTCTTCTCATTTCATAACTGATATAATTTTTGCAAATGTTCATGTCATTAATGTTGCAAAGGAAATGAGACCACAATTTAATGTAATCAAAAATAATATTGAGGGTGTTTTTTTTTTTAATCAATATGCTTTCAAGTATTTTCTGTGCTTAAGGTAAAGATAAGATTTAAATTAAAACATTTTAAATTCCATTTAAATGCACAAAATACCACTGTTTTCAATTCATATTCCATATTAAAACTTTATTGTTATTGCATATGTTTTTGTCTCAAACATTTGCCTTTATTTTATATAAGTGAAGTACATTATTACTATTATATTGTTAAAATTGAAATGTAAAATTGAAAATAACAACTGTATTGTAGCACTTTGCTTCTAAATTGCAAGTATCTGTTTATATAATATTGCTTAAAATGTGATTACAGAAAGAAGGAGTATGTTGCAATGTGATATTTTGCTACAAAAGAGGGAAGGAGGCATCCGAAATATAGAAAATGTCATTGTTCTATATCATTCCTGGACAGATTCTAATACTTCTATCAATGGCACACTACTTTAATGAGAAATTATAATTAATGATCCTCTTTCTCACCTATAACAACATTTGATAATTAATTTTGAGGTTATGATACATCCCAAGAATACTCCAAACAGATAAGTTTTAGGTTTACATAAATGACGCTACTCGCAACAAATATTTCGTATGCTGCGTCGCAGTAGCTCAGTCGGCAAGGCAACACTCTAGACTAGTGGATCGGGACAGCCAATTTCGGTGTTGCAGTTCCAGGTGAAAATTACTTAGTTCACTAGCGCCATCTATTCAATAATATATTAACTAAAACTTTTCAAGAAAATTTTGTATGATCTGGGGCAGTTTTTGTATTATTTTATTGACATTTTTGATAATATTTTAAATTAATTTTCTAATTTCTCCTTTTTATTTTTTTGCTTGAATTTTAAACTCTTTATTTTCTTTATTGTTAGTTTTTGTCGTTTTAAGTTCATAAAATTAATTTTTGCTAAGAAATGAACTTGAGATGTGCTTTCATCTTTTCTAATATTTTATTTACATTTTTCAGAATGTTTAAAATTAATTTTTATTATCATCTTTTTTTGTTTTAAGTTTTTAAAATTAATTTTTGCCGTTATATATACCTCAAGTTGTCTATAATGGGCAGTAAACAGCCTGATTTTTAAAGATAAAAACATTATTCTGAAAAAATGTTATTCAATATAATAATTTAGAAACTTACATTTTTCTATCAAAGAATATTCATAAGTTTAAATTTTACTATTTCTCTCAAAAGTATACAGCAATATTGAATAATTATTTCACTTAGTAAAGAGTAAAAAAGAATTCTTGAATATTCTTTGATCGAAAAATATAAGCTTCTAAATTACTATATTGAATGATATTTCAATGAGTAATTTTTTCATGCTTAAATCAGGCTATTTACTCTCGATTAAAATAAACTGAGAACAAACATAATTGCTTGAATAATGCATTGTGATTGCATATTTTTACCAGATGATAGAAAAAAATGTAAGTTTCCATATTATTATATTGAATAAAGTTTTTTCAGAACATTGTTTTTATCTTTAAAAATCAGGCTGTTTACTCCCCATTATAGACAGCTTGAGGTATATATAATGGTAGCAAAATTATACGATATAAGGTTTATATAACTGAAGATAGAGGTATTTATAATTGAGGCAAAATTATACAATATAAGGTTTTATTTATAATGTTGCGCAAACTTTATAACAATGTTAAAATGTAAGCATTAAAAGTCCAAGTATCTAACAAGGAAGTGGCAACTATTGCACAAACTTACATGCTATCTGACATATTTCTAAACATATGCTACATGGAAATATTTTTTCCATGATACAACCTTATTCGAATATGTCGAGAGTCCTTTAATTACAAAAATTTCAAACACTCTTTTAGAGTAAGTATGTTATAGTGATTGATATGTTAATAATGGTATATGATTTATAGCGTGGACTGTTATTAATAATTAAATAACTTAAACCATAGGGGTTATATTCTCTAAATTCTTTCTCAAAATATTTAAGAATAATATATAAATGCGAACTGGAAATATAACGTATAGATCCCGTTTATTGAAATACAATAGAAAGTACTAAACCTTATTAAATTTAGATAAAAAAAATAAATAAGCTTAAAAAATTCATTTGGATTTAATTAACTTTAAATAAAATAACAGAAAAATATATGTATTCTTGTTTATAATTCTCATAAAAGATGAAATGAACTGTGAAAATATTTCCAGAGATTGTCTTAATTTTTTTCAGGATTATTTTAACTATGTGTTGCCCCTTTCACGGCATGTACTTCAATTTAATATTCATGTAAGATTTTGAATATCCTGAAAGAGTGTAAAAATTTTTGCTAATACCATAACAAACTGCCTCTGTAATTTTGTAGAAAATGTAAGTAGGGGTTTTCCGTTCAAATTTGAAGACCTCAAGATTTCATTTTTATATTCATGTTCTAGTTAATTAGTAGACTTTTATTACATTCTGTCAAACTTCCCGTGTTCATCACTTCTAACAACGCCCACATACTGTGTTCGTATGAGGAGTCATTATGCCTGCAGCGTCACATTTTCTAATTTTTTTAAGAAAGTATTTTTCTCTAATACTCGTATGAAAGAAAACTACGTGCATGAGAAAATTAATAGACACCATTGATGATGTGTGACAATACTTTGGTGTCCGTTAGCAAAGCGTTGGAGGCTTAATGGTCAAGGAACTTAATGAAAAATTTTCCTCTTATTATAACGTTTTGAAAAAAAATCCTTTGTATAAAGTAGTTACTATATAAGTTCTCAATTAAAAGTGTCATTAATATTTTTCATGAAAACACCATTATTATTAAAACGACTTAATTTATCTCAGCATCTCAATTCCAGTCACAACTATCACAATTTTTCTTAAAATTTTATTTTAAATAAGTAATCCACAAGGATCACTAACAAAACATGCAAGATAGGTATGTTTATCTGAGTATGTTACTAATACACAAATATCATTTTCCGGCGTAAGGTATCATAAATTTTTTTAATAGTAATAACCTATATATTTAAATAAAATTAGCCCACACTTACTTTACATAAAATTAATTTTTGAAGAAACTGGATAGTATTCCATACCTCCAGTGATGAAAAGAGTGCAGGAATTTATTGGCGATTCATATGGTGTTGATACCGATGATCAGGGCTTAAAGAAAGTTATAAAAATATTCAATTGTATTAGAAATTTTTAAAAAATTGGTAAAAAAATGAAAGATTCTTCAATATAAACTATAAATGAAAAATAAATGCTAATAAACGTACCAAATATATATTGTAAGTATTAGAGTTTGATAACTTATAATAAAAATAAAAATAAGTACAAGAGAAATTGGAAATTAATTAAGGTGAGAAAAACGCAGTTAAGATAAAAGAGTGAAACGTGGCATCCTCCTATTTTCAGATGTACAGAAGTCGTTGTCTATTTTTAGAAGGATTTCATTTGAAACTGAATTTAATGTGGAAATGAAGCTTTTGGAAATTTTAAAGCATTGATCTTGGAAGGTTAGTATGCGTAAACTGAGTCTAATACTATCATATTTTAAATAGCTATTTCCTGTTCAACTCACCAATGGATTTTATTTTGAGCAAATTCAAAAATTTTTAAGCTTGTAGATAATGCGAATGACCAAACTTCCTATTCCCAGGTGTGCAGAAGTCGTTGTCTATATTTACAACGATTTCATCATT
The DNA here is from genome assembly GCA_032207245.1 of Pardosa pseudoannulata. Classification (NCBI taxonomy): domain Eukaryota; kingdom Metazoa; phylum Arthropoda; class Arachnida; order Araneae; family Lycosidae; genus Pardosa; species Pardosa pseudoannulata. The sequence continues at coordinate 160,328,864 of CM063504.1, read as the reverse complement.
TGAAATTGAATTTAATGTGGAGTAGAAGCATTTGGAAATTTTAAAGCATTGATCTTGGTAAGGTTAGTAAGTTTAAACTCAGATTAATAATATCATATTTTAAATATCGTGATTCCTTTACAAAGAGTCGAAGGATTTTATTTTGAGAAAATTCAAATTTTTTTTAAGCTTGCTGGGAATGCGAATGACCAAACCGACTTAGCTTGTAGTGCGCAAAAGAGAATTAACTGTTTCAGTGCGGTGATGTGCTATCCCTATTCTCATATATTCAGTTAAAAATGCATGGAAGTGCGATCGTGGTGCTGTATGTTACTGTAATTTTCCCATTAATTAAGAATAAAATAAGACTTAATCTCTAGTGTGAAAATTATAGTAAAATACAGCAGTGCGATCACACTTCTATACATTTTTGACACAGCTCACGACAAGCGATATAGCGCTTCATAGCAGTCAGGCGGTTAAGGTTTTAAAGAGTAGAGTTTTGAAACTAATACTAAATGTTGAAGAGAAAGAAAAGTATAAAGATAAGCATTATTATCATTAAATTTTCAGTATTTTTAATGTGAGGTTTCGATGTAAGCCTTTTGTCTTTTGTTACACTGAAATATTTTACCTAGTCTTCCCAGCAAATTGCATCGACATCAATATACTTCGAAGGTCGAATTTTATAAGTACGACACATGAAAATTTCGTGACATTTTGAGGAGTTAATTTCAATTTCCCATTTAGTGAGCCATGGTGCAGTAAAGTTAAGATGATTTTCAATGTGGAAAATATTACTTACATATGGTGAAAAAATGGCTGTGTCGTCCGTCTTTTAAGGTGTGAAGGTATGATTAGTGGGGGATATGTCATTAATAAAAAGGGTGGGACCAAGAGTGGAATCTTCTTGAACTCCTGGAGTGATGTTCACAAGATGAATTTGTTTTTTACATGGAACTAGAACTGATTTTTGCTAAGGTAGATAACTAAACTGGGGCTGAATTTATTTTAATACAATTCCACCGGAAATAGTGCTATTGAAGGATTTAGCAATGTTTAAAAATATAGCACCAATAATTGTCCTTGTTTTTAGACCCCTCGCTGGCGAGTTCTACAACTCGAAGCAATGAAGCCGAAGGTGAATGGTGTCATGATAGAATCTAGAGTCAAATTACTCTGGAACAAGTAAGCTGTTAAATAATAGTTAAATAACACTGTCAACTGATTTTGAGACGTGTGAGAATTTCTTCAGAATACCAATAATGTCTTGTATATACAAAATCGGTTTATGAGAAGGATGAACCGTGAAAAAAATATTGGATTCAGAACACACAGTCCTTCTCCAAAAGACTTAAAAGTGTTTCGAACGCAGTCAACTAAGATCATGGTCATTGCATCTGTGACAGATCTGCGATGGGACTCTACTACTGTTCTTCAACTGTCTTCAACTGTCTGTTCTTAAATTGTCAGCAATCTCCACCCGAGGAACGTTCTAACCGATACCGGTTGGAAAGTTGCACAGATTTGCAGTTAATACATATTTTGATGTCTGAATTAAAATCTCTCATTTTTATCCGAAATGACATAATTATTTTTCCCTGTGTCTAGAAAGAAGAAAATGGACTAAAGAGGACTGTATATAACGATTATGGGGTTAGTTGAATATACATTATTTTTAACTGACGATGACTTTTGCGAGAACCACACTAAACCAGGAATAAACTTTAAATTGTTAGGTGTATTCTGCTGCTATGGAAATGGTTCTCTGTTATTCTTAGATTTTAAACACATATTCATACGTTACCTGGACATAGTGGAAGATCAAGAGCATACTCCAATGCTTCATTAATACTTCACTGGTAACGTATACTTCATAGGCGAGAGTTCAGCTATCAATTTTACCAAAACTGTTCGAGATTGACTTTTATTATCTTTCCTGACAGATCTTTCGAGATTCAAAGCTTAGTTGCTGTTGACTTTAAATGTTTTATTGAGTGTGTACTTCTAAATACAAATGTATTGATTGGTTTGGTTTGGTTTGGAGCGCTGCGGTCTACTGTTTTGCACACGAAGGCTAACACAACAAATGTATTGAAGTTGGCCAAAATGGCTGCAGATCTGCACTACAGTACTTAACTCACTTTAATTCACATGAAGTCATGTCAGAAGTGTAAAATTTCAATATATTCAATGTATACAAATATATATATATATATATATATATATATATATATATATATATATATATATATATATATATATATATATATATATATATATATATATATATATATATATATATATATGTATATATATATATATGTATATATATATATATGTATATATATAATATATATGTATATATATATAAATATGTATATATATACATATATATGTATATATATATATACATATATATACATATATATATACATATATATATATATATATATACATATATATACATATATATAAATATATATATACATATACATATATATATACATATATATATATACATATATATATATGTGTGTGTGTGTGTGTGTGAGTAGTAGAGCAGTAGTAGTAATTTACTAAATGCTTTGAGAAACTTTCTATGCATGGAAGACACAAGAAGATATAAAAGTTGTTTTCATAATAAGAATTCCAAAATTAGGTAATTATGTGATCATTACGAGGAATTTAACTTTACTTTTACATATACAGATGTTTGAGCACAGTTATTCCACATTCTTAAATAGGAGGATTTTCTGTATTTTATTTACATCCTAAACAAAGTAGAAAATGTCTGAAAGCATGATGTAAATGATTTTATCTTTACATGGTGCATAATAGTACACTTAAAGATTATTAGATGATTTATAATTTATTTTTGACATGTATCACTTAAAGCTTTAAATATAAAAGCTAGGGGATCCCACTAAATTTTGTAATATCTTTGATAACTAATATTTTTTAAATTCTTTTATTTAATGTATATCTAAACATATGGCCAAAGAATTAGTTGAAAAAAAAATGAAGATAAATCAGTCAAGCAACGATTTTTTACGACTTTACGCAAATCTTAAGGATTCAAGATTTTTTTTTATCAAACTTCTTTTTATAAAAATAAAGTCTAGTGTACTGAGGGAAAGTGTAGAATTTTATTAGTAAATAAGATTTTAGATTAAGTTCAATAGGTGAAGCTATTACTCCCCTATATACTTTCAAAAAACTTTTATCTGTGTATAACATTAATTTAAATAAATGCAATCTACCTCTAGAAAACTATTGACTATTATTGTTGAGGTAAAATTCAAGATGTGAGTAAAAATGCATTTGAAAAATAATATTTACTATTTTTTATTGATTCGATATAATTTTATTTCTAAACAAAATAATATTTTTCTTTCATCTACACCTCTCCCTTTTTTCGAAGCTCTGTAACTCTAATCGAACTCTCTCTTTTTTTATTTATTATAACTTATGAGGTCAGACATACTTCAGACATTTATCGGATAAAAAGATCATCTCTAGTATAGACAAGTCGAACAAAAGCTAATGAAATTTTTACCTGAGGTATTGATTAGCAGATTAAAGAGCTACCCCATCCCAATAAAAATCTGGAATATATTTTGAAATTTTCGCACTCATAGAATTTAAATGAAGTAGTTTAGAGGAAAAATATAATTTGTTATTTTTCCCCTTTGTTAAGTAAATAATTATTTTAATGAGAATAGCAAAAATCTAATAATGGACATTTTGTGATGTTACGTTTTCGGAAATAACTCATTAGGTTTTTTTTAAATTACTGATCATTAGACAGAGGATGTAGTTTTATTTTAATTGAAATACTAAAAATAGCATACGGTTTTTATAATTTTTTTCAGTATATTTTTTTTATCATAGTGCTATGTAAGAAGTAGATCTTTAAAATAATAATTAAAATTTTATTTTGAATACTAACAAGGAAAGTCATTAACATTTGTATTCAATCTACTTACTATTGTTATTCATTCAAAATATTTCCTAAAAGGAAACTAGACATAGCAAAAATATAATTTAAGGAATTTTGGATATCAAATTACCTGAAACAGGCTCCGGATAAAGAGAATAATCATCTTCGATTTATTAATTTTGAAGTGATTAAAAAGCTATCCACTTAACCCGTTTCCGCGCAGTATCATATCTATAGAACAGTTCATTTTCACCATTATAAATAAAGCTATTCAACGTTTTGCCTATTCTTTTTCTATCCCCTGAAGAGTCATGGCTTCCCCCTACTTACTTAAGCCGGTTTGGACCTTTTTCAGACAGACAAATAATCTTCGCCATTTTCATGATTTTTTTTTCTGAAGTAGTTTTTTGCTTATAAATGTAAGTTTAAGTATTTTTTTTTTCAGAATTTATATTTCAGATATTATATTAACAGATATCTTAAAACGTTTTAAAATTATTTTTACTTTTATTAATTTTAATTGTAAATTTAAACTACTGTCCTAAAAATAGGACACTGTGCGGATTCATTAAATTTTCTGTTATTTAGTTTATTTCATAGTGTAACGATAAGCTACATTGCTGGACAGCGCCAGGGTGGGAGACTGACCGAGGGACGAGGGCGATGTTAGTGACCTCGTTCGACCCCATTGGACAAGAGGGGTGGCTAACTCGAATCAGTTGTCTTTAGCCTTAGCAACAGCAGCTTTTGGATTTTTTGTTCAGCAGATTTGAGGGCCCCTTCGGAGGAAAGACGAAGCGAAGAGTACTTCGGCAGAAGCAGGGAACGGTCAACATTTTTTTGTTCATCTGAAGATAGCGTCATCAGCGGGAGTTGCTTCCATATTCCAGCGGTTTTCGGCGTCTCCATATTGAGATTGAATATATTTTATTTGCTTCACAAGATTGTGCAAAATTAGATTCGTAAATAAATAAAAGTCTGCAAAACGGTAAATCTTCGCACATTTGTATCTGATGTCTTAACTCTTTGTGTTATTGTAACATGGCCTCGTATAAGTTATTGGTACGCAATACATAGGTGCTCAAGATGTAGCTGAAAAAAGATTTTAAAACTGCCTACAAAGATTTAGAATATCTATTTTCGGAGGAATTGAATTTTGTTAACTCTAAATCGTCAAGAATCCAATATGGATTCCTCTATCCATTCCAAAACCAGCTGCTTCATAAATTCGAGTTCAGACGGACAGATAACTTCGGCTGTTATTATATAGGGCACATATATATGACAGTCTATATATTTTATCTCGATTGATGGAGATTTTCAAAATATGCTAATGTTTGCGGTCCCAGAGGAAAAACGGGGAAGATTAATCAAAAATTAAAGTTTAATTTAAGCAATGTATTACATAAATATTTCTTAGCATTGAAGATTTGTGAAGATTTTCTTAAAACTTGTGAGATATAAATCTTGAAGATTTTAATTAAGGCATATATGTCTGTCCCTTTGAAGTTGAATACCTAATCCGTTTATAGTAACATACTTGATAAGTAAAATAATCATTCAATTCAAAACATTATAGATTTTGGTGGGTTACATAATTTGTAAGTTTTTATCAATAGAAAAATAGCTTCCCTAAGTAAAATTAATTAATATTTAAAGAAACAAGTGTAAAAATATTTAATGCTAAAAACACAGATTTATGCCTCGTGTTTCTCTTTTTTCCTCTGGAGAAGAAAATGTAAGGGTTGTAATGTATTTACAAACACCAGTGTTCGTTCTTGAAGATTAAACAGTAAAATATTCGCTATGGAATTAAAGGAATATACCTAATATTTAAACTAAAACATTTATTATGTACAATATTTACAAAAGAATGCATCACTTGGTTAGTTTATAACATGACCTACAATTATTTGATTTTGATATTCATCAATACTCTTGAAATAGTATTCCTCATCAAAAGATTATGAGACCCAGGTAATAATTATGAATATTATTAAGTTTATCTCCAGTAATAACAGGAGAGTAGGCTGGGGCTGTCAACAAGCTGGACGTCGGTGTAGGCGTAGCGGCCGCTATTTTGCTGGACGTGTATGCTGGAGTGCTGATCATACGCATGCGGGTTCGGTAATAGATTGCTGGCCCCGTCTATCTGGCTTCCTCATAGGATCTCCATGTCTAGCAACTCTTGAATCCAGACATCGAGTCTTTTTCCCACTTTCTTTCCGTACCTTTACACCTCGGTTCAACGCCCCTTTTTTTATCTGTCCCAATCACTTGGTGAAATTTTCCCACATTTGCACCCCCTTCGGGAGTGCAGGTGGGCTCATTAAAATGGCCCCATTTGAAGAAAGTTGTCATTGCTTAACCCCTATCCACATATCTCACTGCTACATAACTGCCTGGGCTTAACCGTTACACTTGTTCCACTCCGTAGCTATAACTGCTCCACAGGGGTCTCCACAAAACCTCGAAGTCAACAGCTGCACCTAAATTCTTCTTCGAAATTTGGACCACAGCTGTGTGTGCACGTGCTGACCATCGTGGGAAAGTACATCGTTACAGTAAGTAAATTTTTAAAATGGTGTTTCAACAAAATTGTTTGTTTGAATTATCCATCTCATTTAATGTATATTATATATTTTAAAAACTAACCATCTTTTTTGTATAGTACGTTTTTTTTCCAGTTTCCGTAAGAAAACAAAGGGAAATGCATTTTTGTTAAATGCATTTTTAAATATAATATTGATTTAAAAATGCATTTATCCGAAATACATTTCCCTTTCTTTTCCGAATATTTTGTATTTATTCAATCCAGTCTGTTGCTAAGAAAACAATATTTTCGTTCATTTGTTATGCGTTTGCGTGAGCAATAGTGTTTATTGATATTAAACAAATTTAATATTATTACACAAATTACTACACATATAATCACGTTTAGTACACATTATGCACGTTATTACATATAAAAAGAAATGAACAGTAAAAAATTAAATTTCTTTTTCAAAGATTAATATTGATTTTCTTTTATGTTGCGATTTGAAATAAAAAGACTGGAATTGATAATTAAATCAAATAAATTGTGTTGGACTTCACTGATCCAGATAGGTGCAATCAGTAATATAAGCAATATATAAATAACAAACATTTATTCAAAACAGCAACTAGAGTAATCAAGTAGTATTAAACACTAGATCTCTAAGGACGTAAAAATAATACTCCTGAAATGCGAAACAATTGTCACTAACAGGATTAAATTGAATCTAACAGCATGAAATTAATTTAGGTCCTATCAAGTAGTAAAATTAAAAAGCCATTTCAAAAATATATCAGTTTATAAAAACAAATTCTATGCTATATTAAATAATACCAAAACACAAATTGCTTTTTGTGGATAACTTGTACTCACTCTGAATATTCATGAATATTGTTAGGAATACAGCAATATTATCTACATTCAAGAGAATATTCTAAATAATATCCTTATATATATATATATATATATATATATATATATATATATATATATATATATATATATATATATATATATATATATATATATATATATATATATGTCAGGTCTAAAAAGGAAGGGTTAAAAAATTAAGCGAGTTGGGAACAATTTAAAAGGGAACTCTTTCGTAATAACCAAATAAATGAAAAACCATGCTCGCGTAAGCTTTTAATACCATCCGGTCAAGGTCAAAGATATTTGATTATTTTATGAGTATGCAAACCGATATTTGTCGGTTGGCGAGTAGGCATAGAGCTGTCAATACATATATATATATAAATATATATTTACATATATATATATATATATATATATATATATATATATATATATATATATATATATATATATATATACATATATATATATGTGTGTGTGTGTGTGTGTGCGCGTGTGTGTGTGTGCGTGTGTGTGTATGTGTGTGCGTGTGTGTGCGTGTGTGTGCGTGTGTGTGTGTGTGTGGAAAAAATATAGATTAAAAATTAGAAACGTGTTTCTAGTTTATTACAGTTAATATCAACATTAAATGTGAATATGTGATTGACTGCAGAACTATAGTAACAAAATTGCAATAACATCAAAGATTCGAGGTTCCCTACCATTCTGGGGACCCCATGCTATTGTTCCCTTACCCATGTGGAAATTTCCATAAGCTCACTAGCTTGATTCACTTTTAATAACTGCTCTTGTTGCATTTAAATTTATAAATCAGATTATTAAGAATTGATCCTTTATCTGGATGCCAAATTATATCATTATTACTTTTCAAAAATAAAAACCAAAATGTCCTACTATGAAGAAGGATAGTATCCATTTAAAATAAAAAACACAATTTCCAGGCACATGTATTGTTTCTTTTTTATGCTAAACAAAACGTTTTTCGAATAAAATAAACAAGCTTTCATTATATTCCTTAATAAAAGTCATTAAGCTTTAAAAAACAGAATAAATTGAGAATTCATTAAGACAGACGTAGTGAAACTACAAGTATAATTCCTTAAACTAAAATAATATTGTCATATATAAATCAAACCTCTAAAAATTTAATATAGATTAAAAATTATAAAAATATGTATTTATAGTATATTACAATTTATATTAACATTAAATGTTAAAATGTGTTTGACTACAAACTATAGTAAAAAAATGCAATAATATCAAAGATTCGAGATTCCCTATCATTCTGGGAACTCCATGTTATTGTTCCCTTACCCATGTGAAAAATCTTCATCAGCTCACTAGCTTGATTCACTTTCAACTGCTCTTGTGTCATTTAAATTTATAAATCAGATAAATAAAACTTGATCCTTTATCTGGATGTCTAATGAGAGAATTATTATAAATCAAAAATATGGAACAAAATGTCCTATTATGAAGAAGAGTATTATCAATTTAAAATAACCAACACAATGTCCAAGCATATACATTGTTTCTTTCTTACAATACACAAAACCTTTTTCTAATAAAATAAAGAAGCTTTCATTATATTCCTTAATAAAAGTCCTTAAGCTAAAAAAAAACAAATTCAGAATTCATTAAGACAGACGCAGTGAACTGGAAGTATAAGTCCTTAAACTAAAATAATATTGTCGTATATAAATCAAGCCTCTAACAATTTAGTATAGATTAAAAATTATAAACTGTGTATTTATAGTATATTACAATTTATATTAACATTAAATGTTAAAATGTGTTTGACTACAAACTATAGTAAAAAAATGCAATAATATCAAAGATTCGAGGTTCGCTATCATTCTGGGAACTCCGTGATATTGTTCCCTTGCAAATGAGAAAATCTCCATCAGTTCACTAGTTTGATTCACATTCAACTAACTGCTCTTGTTGCATTTAAATTTATAAATCAGATAAATAAGATGTGATCCTTTATCTGGATGTGAAATGATAGAATTATTATATATCAAAAATAGGGAGCAAAATGTCCTATTATGAAGAAGATTAGTATCCATTTAAAATAAAAAATACACTTTCCAAGCACATGTATTGTTTCCTTCTTACACTACACAAAACCTTTTTCGAATAAAATAAACAAGCTTTCATTATATTCCTTAAAGAAAGTCCTTAAGATTTAAAAGACGGGATAAATTTAGAATTCCTTCAGACAGACGTAGTGAAACCACAAATGTACGTCCTTAAACTAAAATAATATTGTCGTATATAAATCAAGCCTCTATCACGTTAATTTAGAACATGGAAAATGACACAATGAGTCCATCACACAATTGTAGAACTTAGCAGTGTCAGAGAAAAGAATTGTTTAACTTCTCTTTTGTAGAAAGTTTATTACCTCCCAAGATTTTATTTTTCCTGATGAAACCCAATTTCGTGGGTTGCTGAAGATATGCTCCTGAATAAATATTTTTAATTTGCATAACTTTGCTAAAACTTGTTTCAGAAGTACGAGCTCTGCCATTTATTTTCAGCCCCTATCTTACGTCAAATTAGGTTTATTAGGTAATTGCATTGCTATTTTACCCTGTTTATTGAAATGAAACTAATTTTACTTGTTTAGCTCATTGTATTGTAAAACAGAAACATCATTGTATCACTTTCCTTTGTTACTATATATATTCTAAAAATACTATCTCATTATTGAAATTGTTGGTAGCAATATATATTTTTTCTACCTTATTTAATATTCATCACTGCTTTACTTCTTTCACCAATTATGTACTTAGCAAACCAAATTTATCCGTGTTGGCCTTTTGCTTGCAGATTTAATCCAATCATAGAAAAAGTATTTTTAATTGCTAACTACGAATTAGTCAAAATATAATAACAAAATACCATAATTAATTATCAATTTCGTATTTTACCACAATATACATATTAATACATATTTTATTAATTTATTTAACTATATTTAGTTTTCTCTAATACAGCTTATTTTAATTAAGTATTTTATCTTACACATATATATCAAAGCTAATTCCTATTTACTTAAAAAATAATGGGAATATCTCATTATATTTTTTTCAGTGTTTCTTTAGCGTAGGAGTGTGTACATTATTAATATATTTTGATCCCAGAATATTGACTGAAATAAAGATAATGAAATTAAACAAGCATTTGTTTTCTTTGCCAGTTGTAGTCTGTAAATATTTAACTAAATGGAGAGTCTCGTACTAGTTAATGTTCAGCTACACTTTCCCTTAACGTGTTTGAGTCAAATATGTCAAGACTACATAAATGTTGCTCTAAAACTTAATTTTGCAAGATGTCAGTCAAAGATTTATAATTCTTTAAGAGTCACTTAGTGTAAGTGGGATTAATGTTTAAAGCAAAGGCATGTGCAATATGAATTTTATATAGATCATTTATGTTTTCAAATAACAAACTTTTCCTCTAAGTAATTGATATTTGATTCCTTTCTAATTTTAATTAGACAAATATATACTACTAGCATATAGTCCGTCATATGCCAGGATTAGTAAAATTTTTAATTTAAGAACTGTAAAGTACCCTATGAGCCAGGTAAAAAAGTAGTTTGTTTTTTGGCTGAGAATTATCTCGTACGCTCTCAATAATTTGTTTATCTTCATACTGATCTAAAGTTTCCCGATACTGTGAATGCAGTTCAGAATCACGTTGAATTCATTTAGAAAGATAATTCAAAATTTTCTTGACTAAGTTTAAATTATCGTTAAGTTCTTCCTAATTTTTTGGAGACAGTAACTAATGGAAGTCCATTAGTTTTCCACTACACACTGGAGGTAGATTGAATTTGTTGTTACGGGTTATAAAATTTCCATTGCAACAAAAAATAATCGATGATTAAATTTTAAATTATCACATATGTACCTAATCTATTATTTAAGCTAAATATAAAAGAAAATTATTTACGTAATATCTAAGTTCATTGATAAAACGTATGAACATAATTCAGAAGATATTTAAATAATTTAAAATAAGAAATGATTAAATGAGATGATTAAAGGAATGACTTCATAATGCCAGGGAAAAAATGTTATTTTTACCTATTTATTATATGATAAATTGAAAATTTAATCGCCTGCTCTTAACAGAGAAAAATAGGGCTTGAAATAATTTCATTATTTCAAGTTTTTAGGCTGATAATTATCTGGTATACGCTCAATAATTTATTTATCTTCATACTCGTTTAAAGTCTCCCGATAGTGTGAAGACAGTTTAGAATCACATTGAACTCATTTAGTCAAACCTTGTGGTTATATATAAGAAACAAACACACAAACGAACAAACTTCTTAATTTTCAAAGATATATGACTTAAACGCTAGATATTTATTATTCCATGAAATAGACTCCTAGATCAAGAAAATAATTTTTTTGTTAATAAAGATGAAAAAAATTTCATTGCAACAAATAATTGATGATTAAATTTAAAACTATCACATGTGTACCTGATCTATTATTTAAGCCAAATACGAAAGAAAATTATTTACGTCATATCTAAGTTCAGTGATAAAACGTATGAAAATAATGTAGACGATATTTAAATAATTTAAAATAAAAAATGATTAAATGAGATGGTTAAAGGAATGAAGCTATAATGCTAGAAAAAGGTTATTTTAATCTATTTATGTGATAAATTGATAAATTTAATCGCTTGCTCTTAACCGGGGAAAATAGGACTTAAAATAATGGAATTAAAGGCTCGAAAAATTGGGTCGGGAAGGGTGGATTTTGAAAGTTTTAAAGATTTTCTTTGAATTTCGTTAACTCTAACTCATCAAGAATCCAATATGGATGCTTTTATCCTTTCCAGGTCCAATCATTTCATAAATTCGAGGACAGATGGACAGATAACATAGGCTATTATTATACAGGAGATGAATTGTCTCTTAGAAAATTATGAATTAACATATTGAATGCAGGACACGTACTTTACGTTTTCTGATGATTGATACTTGAGCGTGTGTCACGTACAAGTACGGGTTAGTGTGACAACATGGTTTGTTTGTGGGTACAACAATAAAAGTATATACAGGAAAATGAAGCCAAACGTTCTTGTCTACTACACAGATTCTGGAATGTTTATATATGACAAAATTCGAAAAAATTAAAACTATATACTACTATTTCTATTTGGTTTTACTTATTTATGATACTATTATGAGTTTATCCACTAAAAAATATATTTTTTTTACAAAAATCGTATAGTTATTATTTATATATTTCTATTTACATGTTTGTTTATATATTCAATATAAAATACGAAAAGTTGGTTAAAAAATTAAATAGTTTTTATTCTATTGAAATTTAACTAAATAACTAAATTTACGCACAAAACGCATGCTCCCGGTACAATTCCGCTGCGAAGTGTAATCGATCACAATGTGTTAATTATTATCTAATCTGTAATTAATTATTATCTTACAGTAAGTTAACAGTCTCTGTATCTTTTAATCGAACAATGACCGAATGGTTTCACACTTGATTTTCGATACCGGAGTTCGTGGGTTCTAATCCAACTGTGGCAGGGATGTTTGAAACACTTTGGGATCAGTTTTTAAGCAGTAAGTCAAGGTATCATTAGCCCTTGTGTTGCAAAACTGTAGACCGTACAGCTCCAAAATCTTACCATAACTGTAAATTAAAATTCTATTTTTTAATTTTACATAATTTAAAACTCTATCTGCGCATCTCGCGATTTCCACGGGCAACATAGATGTAGCAAAATTTGCGAAACCCATGATTTCCGCGAGCATGCAGTTTAGCCGTCTACTTAATTGTGCAGCCCGCTCTTTCCCCGTATATTCTTTCATTTTGGCTTAACTATGATTTTTAATTGCTTATTTAGCTGTAAACTAGCAGATGGCTTTAATTGTCCACATTTCTCTGAAATGTAGAATAATTTTTTGTAGTATTTTGAGCGCGCTATTCATAGTTGGAAGATATCTGGCAGGAAGCGTTTCGCGAGTGATAAAACCTATACTCCTGGCGATATTTCCGACACTAATAGCACTTCTGACTCTGAATTCATGTATATTGAAGATAGTTATAGGGAAACTGGTGAGAATTTCTTGGATTCCTCTGAAGGTAGTGATGAATCTGAAAATTCATTTTTTATTGAAAATATTAGACAATTGTGCAAAATTGATAAGCAAAATATTCCACCAGCTCCTGTTTCATTTCCTTTCATTGGAAATCCCGGACTAAATTTCACTTTGAAAACAATGCAACTGTTTTGGACTATTTTGAACGTGATTTTGACGATGTTATGTTGCAAATAATAGTAAAAGACACGGACAGTACATGACAGTAATAGACCCATGAGACTAACTGCTCGACACTTTGCAAGCCATTTACACTCAAATCCCATCAAGAAAGAGACTCGTAGATAGTGTTCTGTCTGTTGTTAAAAAAACTGAAGGTGGAACATAAACTTTGAAAAGAAACGTGAATTTGGAGCAAGGATTGCGAGGTAGGACTTTGACTGGAGCCTTGTTTCGAAATTTATCATACAAGACTTCATTTCTAATAAATGTTTTAAGTATTTTGCATTTTTTAATTAGTATCTATGTTTTGCTTTTGTATTTTATAAAATAAATGATAATTTAACCAAGATTAATTTTCAAAACTTAGCTTTCATATCGTTATTTTTCAATTTCATTATTCTGAACACCTTTTATTTAGAACCTAATTCTATATTTAAAAAAAGTATTTTGCAAAAATTTTTTTGTATATTTTAACTGTAAAATGTATATAGATTTGAAATATGTAATAAAAAAAAATACGCAATTTTTTAAACAACTTTCATAAAACAAATACTCAGAGAGAGGGTTAATAAATTATAAAATCTATATGTATTCTTTAAAATCTACCTAAAAGGTTTCTTGAAACACATTATAAAACGACAAGAATAGCACGAATTTTCACCACAGAAAATCAACCCGAGACTCCGTTCCATTAAAATCCACTACCTGAGAAGAAACTTTATATTCTTTTAGAAACTTCTAGAGCTAAAAATAATTACAAAATTAAACGGGAAATCATTTTGTTCTTGAGTAAAAGTTAAAAGATATTGGTCTTTGACCTGAAAGAAAAGAAGTTAATACGAGGGTAAAAATATGATAAAAAGAAAAAAGAATAAGGGAAAGCTCAAATTGAAAAACTTGAGTAGCAGGAAATATTACGCTGAACTTACCATCAGATAATCTATGAATGGAGAAAGTCTAGACTTGTATTTCTTTGTAAATCAGGAATATCGGTTTAAATATTATCATACTAGATCAAATTGTAATGTGAATTCATTAGTACTGACAAAATTAAACGGGAAAACACTCTGTTCTTAAGTAAAAGTTAAAAGATATTGGTCTTTGACCTGAAAGAAAAGAAATTAATACGTGGGTAAAAATACGATAGAAAAGGGAAAAGAACAAGGTAAAGCTCAAATTAAAAGACTTGCGTAGTAGGGAATATTACGCTGATCTTACCATCAGATAATCTATGAATGGAGAATGTCTAGACTTTTATTTCTTTGTAAATCAGGAATATCGGTATAAATATTACCATACTAGATTAAATTGTTATGTGAATTCATTAGTACTGACAAAATTAAACTTGAAATCACTTTGTTTTTGAGTGAAATTTAAAAGATAGATGTTGGTCTTTGACCTGAAAGAAAATAAGTTAATACGTGGGTAAAACTATGATAAAAAAGGGGAAAGAACAAGGGAAAGCTCAACTTAAAAAACTTGCATAGTAGAGAATATTACGCTGTAATTACCATCAGATAATCTATGAATGGAGAAAGTCTAGACTTGTATTTCTTTGTAAATCAGGAATATCGGTTTAAATATTATCATACTAGATCAAATTTTTACGTGAGTTCTTTAGTACTATTGCTTTTCATACCTTATTAAACATGACCTTATAAGTTCCATGTAATGACTGTGCAGATTAGTAGAAATTTCGTTAATCTAATTCTCATTTTTGTGTCCTGATAAAACTAGGATTTCGAAGGATTCAACACCTATTTTATAACTAATTTAGTTATTTTAATGTTTATTATAAAAGTTCTGAAAAATTCATAAAATTAAAAATAAATCTAATCTGGGCACAAGATTGCTTAAACAGGATCAGTTAAGAGAATTATCTTAACACATTAATGCATATAAAATTTAAATAATAAAATATTTTTGAGATTTGTGTTATATTTAAAACACTAAGGTTGGTGCATAAGTCATGACAACTATTTGTTTCTTGTAGATATGTAAACGGAGCACAAAAGTATATGTGTCGTGCGAAAGTTCTGCAGACAGAGTGTATATGCAGAACAACAGATGGCTCTGTGATAGCTGGTAGTATGTAAAAGCTCGATCTAGAATAGGCTCCCTATGAGAGTCGTCACAGTGCATGCGTTTGTGTTTGTCACATTTTTTCACTTGGTGATAATTTCTCTGAAAGTATAGTAGCCTGTGCATTGTTGCTTTTTGACTCTAGGTAGATCGCTTTGATTTTAACCGCGTGTTTAATGTATTTTGACCGTTGGTGATTTGTAGCATGCCATTCATTATAATAAATGCATTCTTCAGTTATCAGTGAAAATGGAAAATTATTTTTTAAAGAAATAAACAGTAGCCTAGCACATAAACTGTTTTCTCTTACATTTATTTATTTATTTAAAAAGAAAAGCGATCAAAGTCGTTTAAGAAAGCAAAATTACTAATTATAGCATGAAACTTATTTTTCATCTATTTTTTGTTCTACTGTATATAATACATATTTATCAAAGATTGTGGTTTAACTTCATTAAATTATGCTTTTTAGATTGTATATATTGAATGATTAAAATAATATTACGTACATAAATTGCGCGATAATAAGACAAAGTCTAAATAAATCCTATGTTTGATTGGTATTTGGGAGACTATCCTATAATTTTTTAGTCACATCTCAAAGCAGAGTGAGAGCTAGTTCTACATACTTATTTCAATTGGCGATTATTTCCTTCACTAGCCAAAATAGCGATAAACTACTAAATGTAGTAACCCTAATAATATATATGGGTATGCGCATACGGGAGCCTATTCTATAGTAACCTATAATTCTATAGTAGCCTATATTCTATAGTAACCTAGTAATAGGAGCATATTCTATAGTATGTAAACGGGGCTACTAGCCCCGTTTTCATGTGCCATTCATGTACCCTTCTTTTTACCCGGGTAAAGGGATTTTGCCTGGAGGGTCAGAGAAACCCGTTTACGTGGTCAATTATTTCTACCCTCCATTTCGCCGGGATCGTCGCTAGAAGTCACGTGATCATACGGGACAGTAATCATCTGTAAGCGCAATGGATGATGGGAAAGGAGAGTAAACTCTGCTATTACCCGGGTAGAAAGGTGGGTTCTTTCTACTCCTCAATTTTTCCCTAGCTAGGGATAATTCTTCAAAGGGGGGTACAATTCACGTATCTACCCTGCATTCTACGCTGCTTTTGGCACATGTAAACGGGGCTAATAGCCCCGTTTACATGTGCCAGAGAAGCTAGAGCTCACATTGAGAAGCTAGTCAGCAAGGGCTGTGAAATCAGTCAGTTGGTGAGTGTCTTGAGAGATGGTAGTAACCCGTGTTGAGCAGCGCGCTTGCATCAACATAGCCGTTCACACGTAGAGTGGCAAATGCTGAAGATGATGGTATTTAGAGCCTCCCATATCGTTGACAGTGTATGGTGACAGTAGCAAGGGACTACTTTGAGGGTCTTTAGGCCCAAGTTTGAGATGTCAACATTGTGTATACTGTGTTATCATTCTTTTGCACTGTGAAGGTCATATTGCCGTTGGTACTACCGTAATAAATTAGTGTGTTACGATATTTCAGTGCTTTCCATTGTCCACACATGTAGTTAACACCTTGTCTTTCCATCTGTATATCTCACATTTTCCAACATGACTGGCATCTTCAAGAAAAAAAAAATAATTGCCATTACTTTTGCCCCAACACTCGTACATTACTTATTTTTTTTTTTTTACTCAGTACGTAAAGTGAAAAAAATCACCAAAACATTAACAATGCACAGTTTCTATTGACAGATATTTCCGATATTCATTATAAAAGAGTTCCCAATTAAAAATTTTATGAAAATACACCACAGTCCATTTATTTCTAACAGAAAGAAATAAGTTATTTTTCACAAATAAAAATTTATTTATTCTTAGTTTAAAAATAATAGCGTAATAATTTTGCTTATGTTAAGTCAAAAATACTAAGATCAAAAATTAAATATTTATTATATTTGAATATTTTTTATACCTTACGCATTCAAATTTTATAAATTAATTTAAATTTCAGTTAGAAATAAAATTATACTACCTTTATATAAGTATTTTTTAATAAATAAATTTCAGAAAGTTCTGCTAGTAAATCTAAAACACTTTCTCAAAATTTAAATCATACACTTTGAAATTTCATTGAAAATTCTAAACATTCCAGCCTAAAGAACCAACAGGATTTCTGATTTATCCTTTCATTCCGTATTCTTGAGGAATCACACTTTACTAAATCCTTCGAAAGAGGAAAAGATTTCACGACGCTTCTACTTTTTTTTCATCCCTCTTGTTCATTCCATGGTTATCCTTTGAGTGCCCTGCTCAGACTTGCTTTAGAACAGAAAGATTTTTAAGAAAGAAAATCCGTTTGAGTCACTCCCTCTTTTCTTTGGAAGATGAAACTGGGAGAGAATTTTGAAATTCGCTGCCGACACCCAATATAAGATCTGATTATTATTATCATTTCACAAAATGAAATAAACTTTTAACAACTTCTAGTCGCAAAGAAATATAAACAGGACATATTTTTTATAATTTATTGGAGAGTATAAGTTTTTAATTTAAAGAAAACTAGTTAAAATAATTTAATGAAAACTAACTAGTCGGATGATTATTGTTTGGAATAAATAATTTTATTTTTATGTAATACAAGTAAGTACCGTCTCACATTTCTGCAGTTGCAACGATTTGGATTCTGTTTCACGATTACACACTGTTTACTTGCATCTAATGGTTAACCATATACATTACAGCTAGAATTTAGTTGCATCTAACAATGTTTATGAAAAATTAGCATGCATTAGCCAATTAAAAAATCCACAGATTATAAAATACGCCCTGTAATTTGTTTTCATAATGCAATAGATAGGAAGGAGAGTGAAATTCAGTGTGAGTTCAGTAAAATGTATGGAAAAACTATTAACTGGAGGAAAGTTCAGAAAATTTCTAAAGCATTTAAAGATCGCCATGCAAATGATATAGATTGATGTGAACGCTTTTCGTCGAATTGGTAAAAAAAAAAATAGTAGAGAGTCATAGGAGTGACAGACATTTTGCAATTACCTCTTATTTAGTTAACTTTTCGCAAGTTTCAAGATGTGGCCTTTATAGAATTTTAACACAAAACTGTGTATCGAAACATGTTGCATAGGAGAAATAGCTTTTGCATTGAATACTCATAGAAATTTGACACCTGACGAAGCACTTAAGAAAAAGTTTGATTTTCTGCCCCTTGGTCAATATTTTAGGTTCTACGAAAGAGAGACAAACTTGCGATAAAATAAGTGTTGTTGCACAATTTGATGAAGGACACATATGGGAAAATGAGAAAAGAATGGTAACCGAAATTTCTCACTTGTGCATAAAAGCAAATATTTAACCAGTGCAAAGTAAGATGGCAGTTTTTTATAAAGATCTAATTCAAAAGATATTTTTACTACATAAATGGTTTTATACATAATATAAGTTACATTAAAAGGGAGATTAAAAGATATCCATTTATATAAAAATAAAATTAATTTAAAGATACCCATTTGTTTTTAAATTCATATATATATATATATATATATATATATATATATATATATATATATATATATATATATATATATATATATATATATATATATATATATATATATATATATATATATATATATTATATATATATATATATATATATATATATATATATATATATATATATATATATATATATATATATATATATATATATATATATATATATATATATAATATATATATATATATATATATATATATATAATATATAATATAGATAGATAGATAGATAGATATTGATAGATACATAGATAGATATATATAGATACAAATATATATGCATTTATATGTATATATATATATATATATATATTTATATATATATATATATATATACATATATATATATATATATATTTATATATATATGTATATATATATATATATATATATATATATATATATATGTATATATATATATATATATATATATATATATATATATATATATATAGAGAGAGAGAGAGAGAGAGAGAAAGAAAGAGATAAATAGATAGATAGATAGATAGATAGATAGATAGATATAGATAGATATAGATAGATAGATAGATAGATAGATTGATAGATAAATAGATAGATAAATAGATATAGATAGACATATATAGGAGAGAGAGAAAATAGGGATAGATAAGACAGTTTAAAAAAAAATTCCAAATTATTTTTTTACTAGTGGAACATTGTAAGTTTCAGAGTCACAAATTGAACAATTTTAACGTGTTTAGAAAGGATAAATATGATAGAAATTATAAAAATGTAAGTTTGAAAAAACAATTAAAATAGCAATAAAAATGTTCCATTTTTTTCTTTCAGAGAGGCAGGGAATATGTCTGAAAATAAAAGCACATACATAATTTTAAAATTATCATGAACAATTATTTGTTATTATTTTTTTTGTTTTAAAAACAGTGTGTTACACATGGATATAAGCTTCACTGATTATTCCTTACATTTTTTATATCATTGTATCTTAATAAATTCATATTAAACAAAAACTTCCCCTTGCTTGAGTAGCTCCAGCTACCATTTTCGGTAGGGGTGACTACACAAAAATGTCTGATATAGTCAGTTAGTTGTGGGAAAACAAAATGTCGTATCGATAAAGTATGGATTGATGTACAGTATGGATCAAGTGGTAATGGGGAGTGCTCCTTCCATCTTTGGGCTAAACAGTTCCATCCATTCCTTTAGACAGCATTATATTAAAACAGCTTTTTACTAGAAACATTCTACTTTAAATGCTCATTGAAGTGCTAATTTCTAAAAAAAATATTATTAATTGTATGAAATACCAAAAGGAATAATGTTGATTTTAATGGATAATGATATTGAAAACTTTCCTTCAATATGAAATTTTTGTTTATCCAGTGCAGCTGGCAATACATATGCATGCAATTGTATGCCAATACAAGCTATGAAGCTGTTAACCATCTCAAACCACTCATGAAGATCGTGTAAATTAAAAAGAATGCTACGGATGTGAATAATAGTACCTCCGCTGGGTACTCATAATTTAAAAACAGGGACCCCCAGTCTTGTCTTCCACCCCTAGAGGTATCATTTAAGAACTTTGAGGACATTGTGACTATGAACATATTTATGTGTCCCAGTTACCTTTAAAGAACACTGCTGAAATTATGCCGTCTCGAGCTCAAATCTGCAACCTTTCAGTTGCTAAAATTTGCTGTCTTTGACTACTGAGCAACCACGGCTCCCTTCAATATAAAATGTTTTTTTACTTTTGATGCTGTAAATTAACATTTTCGTTATATAAAGTCTGATAACACTACACCTAAAATGATTCGTAGAAGCAAGTATAGGGCTATGGGTACTATATTTAATGAACGAGTAAGAAATTTAAAAAAAATCTTTATATTAATTAAATTCTAGATGTCCCATCTATCCCTATTCTTCCCTATATATAAATAAACATTCATATGCATATGTTGGTATATACATACATAGATGCATACATAGCACCAATACTAGCAAAAAAATTCCCCTGACATTTAAGATATAGGATGTCTCAGTTATAAGAATCATTAGAATTTCTGACTTATCCATTCTTCTGGCCGGAAGACAGTAGCTTTGTGAAGCTTTGATCTTTTATAATGTAAAGTACTACTACTTCTACTAGAAAAAAATGACTACTCCTTCTGCTAGACTAAAAAGAACTACTTCTCCCACTAAACTATAAAGAATTACTACTTCTACTAGACTTAAAAGAACTACTACCTCTACTAGAATAAAAATAACCACTACTCCTTCTAAACTATAAAGAACTACTACTTCTACTAGACAAAAAAGTACTACTTCTACTAGACTAAAAAGTACTACGCCTACTAGACTAAAAATAACTACTCTTCTATAAAGAACTACTACTTCTACTAGACAAAAAAGTACTACTTCTACTAGACTAAAAAGTACTACGCCTACTAGACTAAAAATAACTACTCTTCTATAAAGAACTACTACTTCTACTAGACTAAAAATAACTCCTACTTCTACTAGACTAAAAATGGTTTACTACTCTTTCTACTCTCGTAGAATGTGTTCGAATTGATAAGTGTTGCATTCGAGAGTTGTTGCGCCAATCGATGATGGGTAGATATAAATTTATTAAGTTGTACTTCATTAAATTTTTATTTGTGTCTTTTTATGTTTGACAGGTAACTGTTATGCTCTGTAACGTTTCTATCTTGAATGTGGAAAATAGATTATTCATAATAGTACCAAAATTCGTGTGTTCGTATCCTCAACGTTGGCAAGGTTGTTCATAGCCGTTTGAAATTGGCTTTAATCAATAGTTCCCGTTACCTTTATAAGAGATGTACTTTTGTGCTATAAAAGAAATAAAATCTTTCTTGCAGTATTCTTCTCTCACACATTACTAAATTCCTTGGAAGAGAGAAACATTCCAAGTCACTTCTAGTTTTCTGTCCCTCTTGTTCACTTTATGATTATTCTTTGTGTATCGTACCTAGACTACTGTTAGCACAGAAATATTTTAGTGCGATAAAATCTGTTTAGATCATTTCCCTTTTCCTTTGAATAGAAGGTTCTGGGAAACAATTATAGAGATTTCCACTGAAACTAAATATAAGATTTGTTTATCACTTTACTTCAAATGGAAATAAAATATAAAACTGTTAAGAAATTATACTTAGAAAACTCTGAAAAGGGAATATTTTTTATAGCAAAAAATGAATTATGTATTTTTTTGTACTTGCGAATTACTAAAATAAATGCATTGGGGAATAAACAATTTTTGAAAATGTTACTCTTTGTTGTATTATAGGTATTTTACATAGTAGTATAATAATAATAATAATTAAAATAATAAAATGATAAATTAAAGCATTTTCCTATTTACTTATAGCGAGTTTTAAAATAATCTGTGTATTTATTAAAAATAATTATTCATATTTTTACACACTCTATGCAGATCTAACACACACACGCACACATACATACTCGCATAAAATACACACATACTCACACACACATATACATGTTTATATATAATATATGCATAAAAAAGCAATCATATACATACACACACATAGATATGTGTGTGCATCAAAATAAGGACAGAAAAAAAGCACGATTAATTATTAATATCTAACCTCTATTCATCATCTTATAGTGTTCCCTTAGACCAAAAAAAGGGCAAGGTGATAATGGATAAAAGGGAACTCCATCAAAACAAAATGGGTAGGATGCTCCTGGGTATGAAGGTACTCTATCAGAACAAAATTGGCATTTTTAATGGAAAATATTTTTTTTAATTCCTCTATTACTATATGTTTAAAAATTTAACTATTATTTAGAGATTGTTTGAGGTGAACTTTAGTTTATTAAATATGTATTAAATTCTGGATATTTACTGGGAGAAAAAAAAAGCATGGTATTTCGTGATCTTGACAGATATCGTAGGTAAATTCATGCATATCAGAAAAGATTAGGGCACATTAAAGGGCGCAAAAGGCAGACAGGGTGCATTGAAGACTGATAAAAAGGGGCAGGACACAACGCCCTCCTGAAAATGCCTAGGGGAAACAATATCTTAACTGAATATAAAAATATATTTATAAACTAAAGCAGAATTATACACATGATTGGATATTTATACACATTATTAAGAATTTTAGAATACTTTATCCTTCACAGGTGAGATTCCTTGAACAATAGTGTAAACGCGTCGTAAATTGTTTTGGCATACTAAAGGTCTAACTATTATTTTCATTTCCCAGAAAATTGAAATAAAGTTTTAAGAACTTTAAAAGGCAAATCTGTACAATAAGAAATATATTTTTAATTTTTCGAATGGTATAGTTCTTTAATTTGCAAGGAATTACACTTTTAATAAAACGAAAATTTTCATGATGCATAAGACATAAATATTTCTTAAAGTTTAATTTATACAATTTTCTAGATATTTATATGTAATGCATAAACACTATTAAATATCTAGGAAAAATATTTTTTAATGTTGTAAGCAAATTGCTCAATTAAGTTTTTTCTCCCTCAAACTCTGTAATTAGCACTATTAGGTGCACGTTATATATATATATATATATATATATATATATATATATATATATAAATATATATATATATATATATATATATATATATATATATACATATATATACATATATATATATATATATATATACATATATATATATATATATATATATATATATACATATATATATATACATATATATATGCATATATATATACATATATATACATATATATATACATAATATATATATATATATATATATATATATATATATATATATATATATATATATATATATATATATTTACATGCATCATCCGAACGTACAAATATATACATATAACAACGCGTGTCAAGATTCAGATACATAATTTGTCTGTCTGCATTGATTAAAAAATTAAATTTACGTATTTGAAAAAACTGAATGTTTACAGTCATTTAACTGTTTAAAATATTTTTGGGAGATTATTTTGCTTAAATTCAATAATTTGAGCAACAATATCTTTAAATGACTTACGTATAGCTATTTAAACCAACATACTCTAATTATTATTCATATGTCACTTAAAAATATTCTAAAACAGCAATTCGAGAAAAAAAAACTTTTTTATTCTACCTTTAAAAGAACTTTTTTAAGAATATTTTAATCCGATATCGTTTTATTTTATTTTTCTAAATAAATTTAAACGCTTTGAGCCTGCCTTAAATGCTGTCACTTACTAGTTTTAGTCGAAAATCAAGAATCTAAAAGAACACTTTTTTTAAGATTTTTTGTTTACTTAAAAAATAAGATTATACATACTTTGATTTGAGGTTTTTAAAATTAAATATTTTTAAATTCCTTATGTACAGAGAATCTTCTTTTAAGAAATGCGTCATTTTTTTCTAGGAATATATTTGGAATTAGAAATCTGAAGATCAAAGAAAATATTTTTTTTAAAAAAAAAAAAGAACATTCCTTTTTTTTTTTGTCAAATCTCTGAAAAATTGTTAGTTTTAGATCAAATATTTTTTCATAAATGAGATTCTAGAGAAAAAATTCGGCTTCAAACTGTTTATTTATTATTGGAAATATTTTGAAAGTAAGCCTAACTTTAATATCATAGTTATAATTAATTACTTACATGTAAAAATTATCTGATTTAAAGTATCAGTAAATTGGTACAAATTTACATCTATTTTTGATTATATATTATTATATTAGATAATAATAAAAATGCTACTATTATATTTTATAACTAGTTTAATTGTAAATAACTTCTTGGTGCTGCACTCAGTGTTTGTCCATGGCATTCCTATAACTGCCACTCCAGTACATTCTAAATTAAAGTATCAGTAAATTTATATAAAATTAACATCTATTTTTGATTATTTATTATTATATTAGATAATAATACAAATTTTATTATTTTTTTATATCTAGTTTAATTATACATAACTACTTGGTGCTGCACTCAGTATTTGTCCATGGCATTCCTAAAACTGCCACTCCAGTACCTCTAAATTAAAGCATTAGTAAGTTTTAATAAAATTTACATCTATTTTTGATTATATATTATTATATTAGATAATAATACAAATTTTATTATTTATATGTAATTTAATTATAAATAACTACTTGGTGCTGCACTCAGTGTTTGTCCTTGGCGTTCCTAAAACTGCCACTCCATTACCATCTAAGTTAAGGTATCAGTAAAGTTATATAAAATTTACATCTATTATTGATTATATATTATTATATTAGATAATAATAAAATATATATTATTACTTTTATATCTAGTTTAATTACAAATAACTTCTTGGTGCTGCACTCAGTGTTTGTCCATAGCGTTCCTAAAACTGCCACTCCAGTACCGTCTAAATTAAAGTATCAGTAAATTTATATAAAATTTACATCTATTTTTGATTATATATCATTATATTATATAATAATAAAAATTCTATTATTATTTTTATATCTAGTTTAATTATAAATAACTTCTTGGTGCTGCACTCAATGTTTGCCCATGGCGTTCCTAAAACTGCCACTTCAGTACTGTCTAAATTAAAGTATCAGTAAATTTATATAAAATTTACATCTATTTTTGATTATATATTATTATATTATATAATAATAAAAATTCTATTATTATTTTTATATCTAGTTTTATTAACTCAATGTTTGCCCATGGCGTTCCTAAAACTGCAACTCCAGTATGTCTAAATTAAAGTATCAGTAAATTTATATAAAATTTACATCTATTTTTGATTATATATTATTATATTAGATAATAATAAAAATTATATTATTATTTTATATCTAGTTTAATTATAAATAACTTCTTGGTGCTGAACTCAGTGTTTGTCCATGGCGTTCCTAAAACTGCAGCTCCAGTACTGTTTAAATTAAAGTATCATTAAATTCATATAAAATTAACATCTATTTTTGATTATTTATTATTACATTAGATAATAATACAAATTTTATTATTTTTTATATCTAGTTTAATTATACATAACTACTTGGTGCTCCACTCAGTGTTTGTCCATAGCGTTCCTAAAACTGCAACTCTAGTATGTCTAAATTAAAGTATCAGTAAATTTATATCAAATTTACATCTATTTTTGATTATATATTATTATATTAGATAATAATATAAATTTTATTAATTTTATGTGTAGTTTAATTATAAATAACTACTTGGTACTGCACTCAGTGCTTGTCCATGGCGTTCCTAAAACTGTAACTCCAGTACCGTCTAAATCAGTGTTTCTCAACCTTTTAGTATTCACGGCCCAATTTTCAATCATAATTTTCTTCGCGCCCCCCTCCCCACCGCGTACAATAAAATGTATACAATAATAATGTATTTTGAGCATTATGGCGCTAAACCTGCACTACAACCTTAATTTTAAACTTTGCAAATTACCAAGAATACGGAAATTTATTGACATTTTGCAACACTGATACTCAGCATTGAAAAAACAATAATCCTATGCCTTTTTATTGCTCTTTCGTCCCGCCATGTCGGGCATTCTCACGGTTTCGCGAGAAGTTTCGATTTGTCTGGAATTTGACTGGTCAGCTTAAAAGTTAAGTTAGGAGCGTGCGCAGATGTGAACAAATGTTTTCTCATAGGGAGAAGGAGAAAGTTCTATGACGCCAATTTCAATTCCAGACAATCTCATTCGAGTCGATCCTTCTTATCGCTATTGAATCTATTCTTAATGTGTATGTTATATATATTTTCGTGTAATTGCAATTCACGGTATTAAATATTCACGGCAGCATCAACAAGTACACAGACGAGCGTGGTTCCGAAAATAAAATCAAGAAAATATTCTCAAGAATACTTAAATTTTGGGTTCACTAGTACTGAAGTAAATGAAGAAGAAAGGCCCTGTGTATTATTTGCTCAAAAATGTTGACGGCAGACAAACAAAACAAAACCAAATCTCCAAATATTACCTTCTTTACAGGTCCAAATATGGCTCTTAAAATATTTTTTATACGTTATTAATATATTTTTCTACTTTTGAGTCAAGGAACATGTGCCTAACTCATGAGTAACTATTGTTCTTACCACAGTCCTTTTTTATGTACTAAGAGTTTAATTGTACAGGTTACAATCTTAGATTTCAGAATTCAAGGGCAAAATTCACCTATTTAATGCACTTAGTTTTTTTTACACATTAATTATACTTATATTCTTCTAGAATAAAATTTATTCAGGCTTGATTTAAAAGCTAATATACTTTCTATAAAATAAAATGGACTTATATCTCTAAGATTTAAAAAGATTATTTTCTTTTTAAATTTGAAATTCTAAAATATCTCTCGTCATTTTTACTTATAACTTTTTTTCAGTGAAGTAAATTATTGATTTCTTTTATATGTTTATACACATAACAGTTCATTTTTTCTGTCACTTC
>CM063504.1:160283629-160296129 GCA_032207245.1 Pardosa pseudoannulata | reverse complement strand
CCGTGGGAAAGTACCTAGGTACATATGCAATCTAATTTTATTTTCTCTCTTAAAACTTCTATGCGAAACCTTTCCACTAAATTTTATTTTTTTTAATTTAAAGTTCTATTAATTAAAACTGACGTTTGTACAAATTTTCTCTTCCATGGTAAAAAGTAATAACCAAAAATGGAGTTAAGCCAATTATAAGGAGAGTTATCTCCATTTGAAGAAAAAAGTATGATACCGGAGACTTTCTCTTACTGAAATATTGTAATGTATCAGCTTTGTTAAGACAATAATAAGGGAAAATTAATCCCTTGTGGTGAGATAGTGATTGGAGAACCAGGCACAGCAGAAAAGGTGGTAGGATATTAGTACGCCCTAGTAAATAAAGAGGAATACCTAGACATGTAACCAGCATTACAAGTGAACATTACATGCATGATTTTAGCCTGAGAACAACAGAAAGAGCAATATGTAGAATCAAAACTAGGACAAACGAACTAAATTTTACGATGACGGATCAGCAACATTATTTGTTTTTAGAAATAGAGTGGTAAGATGGGAAAAGATGATTGGAGAAAAGAAAAATAGAGGTGTGAAAAGCGAGTTGTAGTGGTAAAACCAATTTGACAAAGAAGGAAGTTTGGAGATAGAAAAGAGGAGAATTCAAGAAAGCAACAGACTCGTGGAAGTTGTTGGTTCTACCTGACGTGTTTTCCTGAAAACTGTAGGATGGAACCAATAACTCTTCAATTACTGACATGCCCTGCTCTTCTGCTTCTGTCAAATGTGCACTATTAATGTCTTTGAGTCTGATGTGTTACCCTGAATCCATGAAATAAGTGAGTCCTTTGCATACAGCTGTACGATGACCTAATGACTAGGATGCTATCCTTAGGAACTGGAGTCCATGAGTTCGAGTACCTCTGAAGGTATAAATGTTATAAACCTTTTATGAAAAGAGGAGAATTCAAGAAAGCAACAGACTCATGGAAGTTGTTGGTTCTACCTGACGTGTTTTCCTGAAAACTGTAGGATGGAACCAATAACTCTTCAATTACCGGGCATGTCCTTCTCTTCTGCTACTGCGAAATATGCACTATTGTCTTTGAGTCTGATGTGTTATCCTGAATCCATGAAATAAGTGAGTCCTTTGCATACAGCTGTACGATGACCTAATGACTAGGATGCTATCCTTAGGAAATGGAGTCCATGAGTTCGAGTACCTCTGAAGGTATAAATGTTATAACAATTTTAGAATCGGCTTCAAGCAACAGATACCATTCTCATTAGACCCTGTGTAGATAAACTGTAGATCGGATTCCTCCTGATAAAATGCCGAACGATGGCCGAGTGGTTAGGGTGCTGGGTTTCGGTATCTGAGTTCGTGGGTTCGAATCCTACTGTGGCATGGATGTTCGTAGCGTTCGAAATCCTCTTTAAGCTTTAAGGTCCGATCTCATTAACCCTCGTATTGAAAAAAGTAGACCGTAGCACTCCAAAATTAAACCAAAAATAAAAAAACCTCCTAATAAAATCACACTAAACGAAATCTTTGAGTAAAAATTAATATCTCCTTTATTGAGCGGCATATTTAAAGTTACTATATCATGAATAAATGTTTTCTTGTAATGAAAAAGCTAAATTAAATATAAGAATTTCACCTAAGGAAAAATAACTAATGAAGTTTTATACCCAGAATATACATGAATATATTTATTATACAATATTATGCTCTAATATAGATATATAATCAAGATTGCTGTAATTATGTTTTGGTGTCATTAAATATTTCACTATACATATGCATTAATTATCTTACCTAACTTGTCTGAAGTTGAATAGATTTTTACCCTTTATTTCCTTTTTGCTTTGATAAAGCTAAAGGAAACATATATAAGTTGCAGCAACTTCAATGAAATACTATTGCTTTGTATTCAGTGATGACAAATAAATAAACTTCTCAAATAATAATTTCAACGGTTACAAGTATGAATTTTATTCCTCGGCACAAGTAGAATAAGTGAGAGTGAGTTATCCTGTAATACGATGGAGCTGCAATCGCCATAAATTTACCCTACAGGAAGAGTCAGAGGCTTGCCCGGAAACATGTCAATCAAACTGAACGGTTTGTTATACATTCTATTCTCCCAATAGTACCGACATTGTAATATAGGGCAGTGACGGAGTACACTGACGTTAACATGTTATTCATGTTGGCCCTTTATTTCTTTACTTAATTATTTACCAGTTAATTATTTTATTACTTAAAATTCCAAATTCTTTCATCTGTATTTACGGTGGAAATGAAATTTGTCGAAAAGCAAACTAAGCAAGAAATGTTAACTTTATTTTTGTAAACAACATAGAATTGAGAACCATAGGAAGAAAATATTAAGTGAAAGGAAAATGCTAAATGATAATGTCTTACCTTAATAAACATTGTTAGTTAATTTCAAGTGCAAGTTGTATTACAATTATTTGTTTTCAAATACGTTACAAAAGTATGCAGTTTTGGACCGTGAAATAAAGAAAGATTTGGTTTTACCTTGGTCGGTTAGATAGAATTTATGATTTATTACAGCATAATCGTATAGCGTTTACTTACTATTTTTTATAGTCAATGATAATAAAACCAGTATTAATGGTTGAAATTTATAACAAACAGTAGAAAACAGTAGTAAATCGCAAAGTGATTTCTTTTTACTATTGTCATGATCTCACTTTCATTTTTAATATTACTAGCTTCAAACGGGAATGAATGCAGAGTTTTTAAACACTGATGACTACATCTGTTACAACACAATCTTAAAACACTGATGACTACAACTGTTCTGTTTCATAATTTTCTGAGTTTAAAAATTGCTACTTATCTGGATTATTCAGGTCGAAGCCGACCTCTAAGGTTGCAGCACATATCCTGAAGAACCAAACCTTACCAAATACAACTGTTATACTAAAAAGAGAGACTTGTAAGAAATGATGCCATTACTAGAACTTTACCATAAAATTTTGTAATGTGTCTGTTATATTCATATTACCTATTGCATCCTTTCTGTTTCATATTAGCATTAAGAGGTGTATTAGAGCTTATTTGATGAAAGAGATAGTTCCTCCTCTCTCACTAAGAAAACAACTAACTATTGAGATGATGATGTTCAATTAAACAAACTAAAAGTTTACTACGAATTTTTCTGTATATATTTTATTCATATTATCTATTGCATTCTTGTTGTATCACCTTAACATTAAGAGATACGGGACAACTTATTTGATGAAAGAGATTATTCATCTTCTCTCACTGAGAAAACAACTGACTATTGAGATAATGATGCTCAATTAAACAAACTAGAAGTTTGCCATGAATTTTTCTGTATATATTTTATTCATATTATCTATTGCATTCTTGTTGTATCACCTTAGCATTAAGCGATACAGGACAACTTATTTGATGAAAGAGATTATTCATCTTCTCTCACTGAGAAAACAACTGACTATTGAGATAATGATGCTCAATTAAACAAACTAGAAGTTTACCATGAATTTTTTGTATATTTTTTATTCATATTATCTATTGCATTCTTGTTGTATCACCTTAGCATTAAGAGATACAGGACAACTTATTTGATGAAAGAGATTATTCATCTTCTCTCACTGAGAAAATAACTGACTATTGAGATAATGATGCTTAATTAAACAAACTAGAAGTTTACCACTAATTTTTTTGTATATATTTTATTCTTATTACCTATTGCATTCTTGTTGCCTCGTGTTAGCATTAACATGTATATGAGAGCTTATTTGATGAAAGAGAATTTTACTCTTCACTTAGAGACAACAGCTGACTATTGAAATGTTGATGTTGAATTCAACAAACTAGAACTTTACCAAGAATTTTTCTATATTAGTTTTATTGATATTACCTATTGCATTCTTGCTGTTTCTTGTTAGTATTAACAGGAATATGAGAGCTTATTGATAAAAGAGATTTTTACTCTTCTCTCACTGAGAAAACAACTAACTATTGAGATGATGATGTTTAATTCAACAAACTAGAACTTTACCACGATATTTGTCTGTATATGTTATAGTCATATTACCTATTGTATTCTTGCTGTCTCTATTAGCATTAAGAGATATATGACAACTTATTTGATGAAAGAGATTGGTTCTCTTCTTTCACTGCGAAAAAAATCTGACTATTGAAATGGTGATGTTCAATCCAACAAACTAAAATTTTACCACGAATTTTTCTGTATCTATTTCAGTAATATTTCCTATTGCATTAGTGTCGTTTCATGTTAGCATAACCACATATATGACAGCTTATATGCTAAAAGAAATTGTTGCTCTTCCCTCTCTGAGAAAACAACTGACTATTGAGATCGTGATGTTCAATTCTACAAACTAGAATTTTATCACAAATTTTTCTGTTTCTCTTATATATCCATATTACCTATAGCATTCTTCCTGATTCACGTTAGCTTTATCATATGATAACTTATTTGAGGAATGAGGTTGTTACTCTTCTCTAACTGAAAAAACAACTCACTATTCAGCTGATCACGTTTAATGCAACAAATGAAAAGTGAATAAAATTTCATAGGAATACCCTTTACTGTCAAGGAAAAAATATTGATTTTTTCTTTCTTCTGATTTTATAAAGCAAAATAAGAGTCCTGCTCTAATAGTTTTCTTAATTAAAATATTGCTCATCTACATGAATGCTAGAGTAAAGTGAAATGAATCTCTAGAGTCTCCAATTTTTTTAAATATAAGTGATTTAAAGTAAATTTCAAAACCACGGGTTTAAATGCCATTACTTATATTGTTTATAATTTACTTAATTTGTGAAAGAAACAAGTGTCATGGGTCACACATCCAAACTTAAATAAAATCATATTATCTTCTCCTTTATAATATCGAACGAGTCAAATTCTTAATCACTTATATTAAAAAATTTATAGTAAAAATAAAATAAATTGATGACCGATAAAATCGACTACGTTACCAGAAATTGGTCAGCAATGAAAAAATGAGTGCTCTAAGTGGATAAGCATAAAACAAATTAACGAAAATAGTCGATAATAATTTCTGTCTGTTTTCCTCTGTCGGGAGAATGCTTTGTAGAAAGAGCAAATCTTTTGTTGGACGAAATTTGCATGTATACCCTGATATTTATGAATTCCGAAATAATTTAGTTCATATACAAACGCCACCTACACACACACACACACACACACACATATATATATATATATACATATATATATATATATATATATATATATATATATATATATATATATATATATATATATATATATATATATATATATATATATATATATATATATATATATATATATATATATATATATATATATATATATATATATATATATATATATATATATATATATATATATATATATATATATATATATATATATATATATATATATATATATATATATATATATATATATTTCAAGAAAGACTGCAGAACCAGAACCTGGAATCAACTAACAAGAATTTCCGACAATTAAAAAATATGAATAACATAAAACTGATCTAAATTCTTAATTAATTTTCGTACTGATTTTTTAAATTCATTTAATTACTAAGTGATATCCACAAAAAATACTGGAAATAAATTACACAAATATATAATTTTTAAATTTAAATACAAAAGAGGATGACATATTGCACATCAAACATCTGTCAAGAAGGGAAATTTGAAAAATTTGGCTATCGAACACACACACATGTATATATGTATATATATATATATGACACCGACGAGTGGTTAAGGTATGACAGACACATTTGGTTTCACATATAAAAACTTCTTTATTGTAATATTTCTGTCCATACTTATGCCATTTATAAATCTCATAATTGCCACGACAAACATGGATGTTATCAGCCCGAGTTCCAGCTCAGAACTGTCTCTTTTGGCGTTTCTAACTGAGCAAATTTCTAAGTCTACTTCTGCGTCAGCTTTGTTATTCTGTGTAATTCCGCTCGAAGGTGTGTCTTTCTATTATTACGTTATCATTAATAATTTCTCACTATTTATAATTATAATTTTTCTTAATTCTTAAAACCTATTTTTAAACCTGACATATATATATATATATATATATATATATATATATATATATATGTGTGTGTGTGTGTGTGTGTGTGTGTAAATGTATGTTAGGCCAATGATCAGATTCTACAGTTACAAAAACTGTAAAAATAAGGGAAAGACTTTTTAAGAAAATCTATGAAAAAATCTTAAACGTATTCAGATTTTATTTTTCAAGAATATAAGATTAGACACACCTGTAAGCAATAATAAGATAAATATTATTTGGATCACATGGAATACATTATACCGTGTTAAAAAGGGTTTACACATCTCTATGTAAATTTGTATAAAAAGACTTTTTTGCTTGGATTAACATTAATATTCTATCACATTATACATAAACATATTATTTTTGAGTTTACAACAACGTTATAAATATTACATATTCCTTTTAGTTAACATGGTAAATTATTTTTTGCAGGAGCTTTTGAATAGATTTGTGATTAATGCAACAGATAATAATAATAAGCCTCATGGTAAACAAATATATATTTCGTCTAAGTCTGTACGTAGTCAACATCAATGCATGGAAATTCTGCTTATACAGCATAATATTAGATATTCGTATGCAATTTTCTTCATTTCTGTAGCATATATGAATGGTTAATTTAAAACTTGGAATGTAGCCATATTTACAAGATAGATATTTGAAAAAAGATATTTACTAATAAGTATATATATCAGGTTATATATATTATACCTTTATGTGCCTTTATATAAAGTCTACAGAGAAACTTTGTTCTTTTGTAATTGGAAAAATAATTCATTTTTAAATTTTTTGTAATATATTAGGTACAATATAATTTCCCCCAATATATATGGAATTTTACTAGCATGATTGTAATTTGCAAATATCCTTTTTAGAAATAGGTTTAGTATCATAGGACTCATGTAACGGTTGAATGATACAATCGCTTACAAATTTAAATTTTTACCTTTCTATCATTTTTTTAACCTTTATGGCCCTGGGGTGCGAGATATATGACCCGGTTAGGGGGGGTCAACCTAGAGCAGAACCCCCAGTGTTTAGTTACTAGCATGCTTAATCCTCAGAGCTTACATAAGACAGCTATAAATCTTGGACAACTGTCTTTTTCCGACATCAGCGCACTCAAAACGCACTAAGATGAGCTACTCGCTTTCCCACAAACCTATTCACTGACGATTTTATCGTTTTCGAACAGCCGATATCGTTTATCAGGTAGTTTTATCGTTCTGCACTCCCTATTCTTTTTGAAACAGTTCAAATATATATATATATATATGTGTGTGTGTGTGTGTGTGTATGTATGTATATATGTGTGTAGATGAGCGTGCGTATATGAACTTAATAATTTCGTTAATCATAAATATCATGGAATACATGCTAATTTCTTCTAACAAAACATTCGCTGATAATATTACAAAGCATTGTATTACAGACATTGAAGAACGTTTAAGAAATTATCATTTGCTATTTGCGTTACTTTGCTTCTTGCGTATCCTCTTAGAGCACTCATTTTATCATTGCTGACCAATTTCTGGTAACGTAATGGATTTTATTGTTAATCAATTTATTGTATTCTCAAGAGAAAATTTATTTCATTGGACTCAGTCACAATTTAACTCTTTAAGTATTATGTAGGAGAAGATAATATGATTTTCTTTAACTTTTTATGTGTAACCCATGTCAAAATTAAATTAAGTAATCTATAAACAATATAAATAATAGCATTTAAACCTGTGCTTTTGAAATTTACTTTAAATCACCTATATTTAGAAAATTTGGAAAATCCACAGATTCATTTCACTTTACTCTATAATTCATATACATGAGCAATAGTTTTTTTAATTAAACTATTCAAACAGACAGTCAGACATTTTGAAAGAAATCGCTGCTCACGTTGTTTGCTTTGGATTAAAAAATTATATTTTTTGTAATACAGTTGTTACACGACTTTGTTTTTAAATTCATAAGTAATACGAGGGTTGGGAGTAGTAGATTTGATTGGAGCACCTTGCCAAAGGTAGTATCTCCAATTTGATTGGGTGAGACATTCTATGAGGGTGTGCATCATAAACTGGGTTCCATTACATGTTAGAAAGTACTAAGTATACAAATTACTTTTACAGTTACATTACAGAGAAAATTTAAGGCCCTTGATAGCGAATAAAATCATAAGATGGAGAAAAATTTAAAGATAGTAAAGATAAAAATTGGAGAAATGACAGGGAAATATTTTTGCGGATGCTGGAATCCATTTTTAAATTTTAAAAATTTTTTGGTTTTATTTTTATTTTTATTTTTAAAATTTAGAAATGTAACATTAAAATAATTAGACAAGAAGAGGAAAATAGGAGATGAAAAGGAAATACTAAGGATGGGAAAGGACAGGAGTTAAATTAATTTGCTAAAAAAATGTGGAAAGCTTCACGATTTTGTAAGCGCAGTGGCCATGCTAATCTTCTCTGTATCGTTCCAATTTTAGTATATGTACTGCCGAAGCAAGTTTTTGACTTTCATAGTGGCAACTATTTATTTGCATGGAATACAAAAGTGATTTATGACACCATGTTTTACAGTCCTTCAACATAGTCACAAGCACAGTGTGTAACCCGTTTGTTTTCAACGATGTGGAAGTCACAGAACACGTGTAGCAACACCTGCTCTTTTGATAGTTCGAATGCACCGGTCTATCCTCTCCGGAACAGTTCTGAAGCGAATGCCACGAAGTGGTTCCTTCATCATAAGAATTAAGACAAAGTCACAAGGTCAGTTTGACATGAGTGGATCGGGACAGCCAATTTCGGTGCTACAGTTCCAGGAGAATATCGCTTGATTCACTGGCGCCATCTATTTACTAATATATTAACTAAAACTATTCAAGTAATTTTGTATAATCTTGGGCAATTTTTGTATTATTTTATTTAATTTTTGACAATATTTTGATTTAATTCTCTATTTTCTCTTTTTTGATTTTTTTGTTTGAATTTTAAATTTTTTATTTTAATTTTTGTTAGTTTTTGGCATTTTAGGTTTATAAAATTAAATTTTGCTAAGAAATGAGCTTGAGAAGTGCTTGCATCATTTCTAATATTTTATTTACATTTTTGACAATTTTTAAAATTAATTTTTATTTTTACTGTCAATTTTTTTATTATCATCTTTTTTTTATTTTAAGTTTATAAAATTAATTTTTGCCATTATAAACTTTATACCTCAAGCTGTCTATAATGGGCAGTAAACAGCCTGATTTTTAAAGATAAAAACAATGTTATTCAATATAATAATATAGAAACTTACATTTTTCAATCATCTGGAAAAAATATTCAATCACAAAGCATTATTCAAGAAATTATGTTCTAAGTCTATTTTAATCGAGAGTAAATAGCCTGATAGCATGAAAAAATTACTCATTTATATATCATTCAATATAATAATTTAGAAGATTATATTTTTCTAACAAAAAATATTCAAGAATTCTTTTTTTAATCTAAGTGAAATATTTATTTAATATTGCTGTATACTTTTGAGAGAAATAGTTAAATTTAAACTTATAAATATTCTTTGATAGAAAAATTTAAATTTCTAAATTATTATATGGAATAACAATTTTTCAGAATAATGTTTTTATGTTTAAAAATCAGGCTATTTGTTGCCCATTTTAGACACTTTGAGGTATATATAATAGCAAAAATTAATTTTAAAAATTGTCAAAAATGTAAATAAAATATTAGAAATGATCCAAGTACATGTCAGGCTCAATTTTGAGAAAAAATTAATTTTATATCTTAAAACTACAAAAACTAACAATAATGAAAATAAAAAATTTAAAATTGAAGCAAAAAAAAAAAGTTAATTTAAAATATAGTCAAAAATGTAAATAAAATAATACAAAAACTTTCCAAGATGATACATAATTTACTTGAAAAGTTTTATTTAATATATTATTAAATACATGGCGCTAGTGAAACAAATAATTTTCATCTGGAACTGTAGTAACGAAATTAAAGGTCCCGATCCACATGTCAATTTCGGAAGAATTCGTGAAAAATTTTTGGTCGAAAAGTATAAGCTTCTAAATTATTATATTGAATGATATATTAATGAGTAATATTTTCATGCTTAAATCAGGCTATTTACTCTCGATTAAAATAAACTAAGAACAAACATATTTGCTTCAATAATGCTTTGTGATTGCATATTTTTGCCAGATGACTGAAAAATGTAAGTTTTTATATTATTATATTGAATAACATTATTTCAGAACATTGTTTTCATCTTTAAAAATCAGGCTGTTTACAGCACGTTATAGACAGCTTGGGGTATAAAGTTTATAATGGCAAAAATTGATTTTATAAAATTAAACTAAAAAAAATGATAATTAAAAAATTGACATTAAAAATAAAAATTATTTTAAAAATTGTTAAAAATGTAAATAAAATATTAGAAATGATGCAAGCAGTTCTCAAGCTTATTTCTTAGCAAAATTTAATTTTATAAACTTAAAACGACAAAAACTAACAAAAATTTTTAAAAAAAATTAAAAAGAGAGAAAATAGAAAATTAAATCCAAAATATTGTCAAAAACTAAATAAAGATAAAACTAAACTAAGATCATACAAAATTACTTGAATAGTTTCAGTTA
This sequence comes from Pardosa pseudoannulata, assembly GCA_032207245.1. Lineage (NCBI taxonomy): Eukaryota > Metazoa > Arthropoda > Arachnida > Araneae > Lycosidae > Pardosa > Pardosa pseudoannulata. The sequence goes on along the minus strand of CM063504.1, from coordinate 160,285,377 downwards.
ATATATTAGTAAATAGATGGCGCCAGTGAATCAAGCGATATTCTCCTGGAACTGTAGCACCAATATTGGCTGTCCCGATCCACTCGTCGAAATTCAAGGTCCCGATCCACTTGTAGTTTAACTACCCACTGGCGGGTGGGAGGCTGAATCAACCTTATCTAGGCAGGGAATCGAATCTCCGACATGTGTCGTGGGAAAGCGAAGAAACCTCCAGTTAAATTTCCAGTTTTAAGCAAAAAAGTTCAGCCCCCATTAAGGCTTTCGCAATATTTTCATTGCTGAAAGAGGTGAACCCGACGCAGTTTAATATTAAGGTCAAATTCTGGAAAACATCACTTGCAAGTTTAATTCAAAACTGCATTTCCACTAAAAACTTTCAAGAAATGTCTTTTATTATTCATTGGTTTTCCTAGTTATTCATCATATATTTGTAGTAATAATTTATATTATTATCAGAACGATAAATATTTCATATATTTACTCATAATTACCCAAGTTATAACTACATATTCAGTGAAAGCTTTACTGTGGCTATTTTACCGCTGAAGAAACAAGAAACAATTTGATAGCATTGGATTATATTTAGTTCTGTGATATTAAGTAGGATTTGATGAGAAGAGGTATAAGCTAGAAAGAGTGGTTTTTAAATCAAGCAAGGTAATTAATTATAGAAAAAGTAAAATAATTTTTCATGCAAAAGATAAAGTTGCTGAATAAAAAGTCTAATAATAATAAAAGTCTAATAACAATCTTAAAGTCTAATCTCCTATATAATAATAGCCCTCTAAGCGGTTCGCACGTACAATTCCGCCAAACTCATGACGTCTTCAAAACGTACAATTTTCGACCTCCAAAAACGCTTCGAAAATGGATGTAATGTATATTTTTGCTTTAATGTTTTCCCCATGGAGTTTTGAGAGGAGGGTCAGGTCGGTTGTTTAGGAACTGCATCCCTCTTTGACTGACATTTATTGAGGGATGCACCCCTACCCTCTGAAGCACAAAGACGCTGATAGCTTTTCATGGGTCTGTAAATCTCTATTTCGAAGTATTTCGTTTGTGGTAACAGATGTATCTCTAATTGCACCACTTAAATATCTTGGATGACTTTCGTAAAAAATATAAATAAGTCTCTCAGAGAATATTTTTATTTGTTCTTTTAGAATTCATTATTTTTTATCGGATGATCTTCGAAACTCAACGAGCTTTATGTGTATTAAAAATTAAAATCTATAATATCTATATATATATTTATAACCTGGAGTAAAGGAACAATAACGAGGGTGGGTTCTAGTCAGCACTAAGGGTTAAGTAAAAAATCATAGAACGCTTTGGCTCCTGACACAATAAACCTTTATCGTATTTTTGGAGACTTTTTTTTTCCTCGATGAGTTCCACTCGGAGGGATAGTCTAAGTTATGTGTCCATCTGTCCTCAAATTTATGAAGTGGTTCCAGGAATGGTACTTGGAAGAACGTGGAATGGATAGAGGCAATATAATTAATTATGCAAAAAGTAACATATATTTTATGCAAAAGATAAAGTTGATGAATAAAAAGTCTAATAATAATAAAAGTCTAATAACAATTTTAAAGTCTATTCTCCTATATAATAATAGTCTAAGTTATGTGTACATCTGTTCTCCAATTTATTTAAGAGGATACTGGAATGGTACCTGGAAAAACCTGGAATGGATAGAGGCAAGATGGTTAATTATACAAAAAGGGAAATAATATTTTATGCAATAG
>CM063504.1:160268629-160278629 GCA_032207245.1 Pardosa pseudoannulata | reverse complement strand
TTATTGACTAAGGTATATTAAAGTTTTGAATTAAGAGTAAAGTTGAATTAAGGAATTTTGTGTAATAGTATTGTGCATAAATTTGAATTTTAAAAGTGTGTATAAATTATAATTGTAATTGAATATTAATTGGAATTTAACTGTTCATAAATAAGATTTTTAAAACTGTGTATAAATCAGAATTTTTTTTTATATCGATTATAATTTGGAATTTTGAAATTGCATTAATTGAAAATTTTAAATTGTGTATGATGGTGTTTGATTTAAATTGTTAATAAAATAAGAAAAAATTGGGTGTTGAGAACATTGCTTAAATTAAATATATTAGTTAATTAATTATCATAATTTGAACTTAAGAAAACTGTTAGCACATTATAAGAGAATATTGCAAGTATTTATTTTGTATTGTGTGCATTTGTGCTAGGAAAATTCATATTGTTTATTGTTTTGGTTTTCAAGTGATTATTATTGTGTGAATTTGAAATTTGGAATTTGGGTTAAACGTTCTAATATCGAGTAGTATTTGGATTGTGTTATTATTGTATTTCACGAATTGTTTGAGTAGTCGTAAGTTAATATTGTGAAATTTGAGTAGGAAGTTATTAAGGATTTTATCTCACCATGAGTTATTTAAGTAAAGGGCGTAAGGTAGATCTCCTTGAGTTAGCCAGGGAAATGATAGGGGAAATAGACGGAACCCTGACCATAAAACAACTTAGGAGGCTAATTGAGGAATCAGAAGGGTATGAACCCACCTTTGTGGAAGGATGCCTGGATAACATTATCGAGATTCGGTTAGAGAAAGAAGCGAGAGAAGAGAAAGAGAGGGAGAGACAAGAGAGGGATAATGAGAGAGCGTTCGAATTAGAAAAATTAAAATTAAACCAGGAACGTAGGAGCGCTAATGAACTGATAGAGGTGCCAAGACCCTCAGGGGCATCTTTGCGGAACCGGATGCCACAATTTAATCCGGATGAGACGGACATAAATTTGTACCTTTGTCTATTCGAAAGACAAGCTGAATACTTGAAAGTACCTGAAATTGAGATGGCAGGGGAACTTATTTCATTATTACCGCTTTCAGTGTCCAATATTATTTTAAGGGAAAAGGCAGAAGAAACGCGGGATTATAAATTTGTAAAGAAACTCCTCTTAGAACGCTATAAATTATCGGCGGAAGCCCTGAGGCAAAAATTTGTACAACATGTACGGAAATCAACAAATCTATGGAATGATTACCTTTTTGAGATACGCACCTACTTAGAAGGTTGGGTATCCAGTTTAGGAGTTACAACATATGAAGGTCTACTGGATTTAATGCTAGTAGACCAGCTAAAACGGAAAATGGGGAGCGAATTCAAGGAATTCCATCTCAAAGAATGGGAAAGTTTTGTATCACCCGATATAGTCGCGGACTTAGGGGACAAGTATGAATTACTTAAAAGACCCGGGAAGTCCCAAACGCAAGGAAAAAAATTTCCGGATTCTCGCACCTCTGATGTTCGCAAATTTTCAGTACCATTCAAGGCAGCAGAAAATATCAGACCCCCTTCCCAGGAAAGGTCCGAAGTTAAGAATGAAAGGCCAAAAACGCCGAGTGTAAATGAACTTAAACATCGGGATTGGCGAAATGATCGGGAGTTTGAAAGGAAAAGGCACAGAGACATTATTTGTTTCCAGTGTGGAGTCTCTGGGCACATTACACCTGATTGCCCGGAATTAAAACGTAAGGAGGAATTAAATGCTATCCATACGGAAAGTGAGGTAGTAGATCTGCTAGCACCGTACGTTAGTTTGGGCACTGTAAACAATAAACCGTCTGAAATTTTAAGAGACAGTGGAGCTAGCTATGACTTCATCTGTAGGCGATATGTTAGGCCGCAAGATTTTACAGGCGACGCGGTATGGGTAACTCAGCCCTTAGATACTCACGCTATAAAATTACCTGTAGCAAGAGTTTCGCTATGTACTACATATGGGAATATCGATACGAAGGCTTGCGTCATTTCTGATTTTTTCGAATCAACAACGATATATTCTGGGAAATTTGACGGCTGCATTATTAGAAGAACAAAGCCGAAAAATACAGGTAACTGAGCAAATTAACGCTCAAGCGAAGTTACAAACCCGAACTACTCTAGGGAACGGGAATTCCAGTCCGACGAATGAAAAATCCAGTGCAGGTGGGGAAAAGGTAAACAAACATACCTGCGAACAAACGACCGTTTCCACGAATCACCCCCCTCCCCTCGTTGCAACCAAAACCAGTCTGGGAATAAGGGCGGACGGAAATGTGGACAAAAGTAAAATAGAAGATTTTCGCGTAACGGACACTCCGGTTTTAAGTCAGAGGGATGAAGCGCGAACCGGGAAAAAACAAACTGAGGGTTTCGAAATTCCCGCGCTTGGTAAAGGATCCTCTGATTCTGACTATAATGAAGTGGTGCGCGAGAATGAAGTAATATCTCGTCTAACTACTGACCAACAGTCGACATTAAAGAGACTATTATGTAAAAATGCGATTACTAGGTTGCAGTCGAAAGCCCTCGAGGTAAACGGGAACTCAAATGGGGACGAATTTAACAACCCCCTAAGCACAGAGGAGGGACCCGCATTGTTACAAGACACGAGCGAAGAAACTGAATATGAGCTTCCAATTGTCAACTTGACCGACGCAGAACGGGGTCTTTTGAATATAACCCCAGAGGAATTTGCGGTCAGCCAAGATAATTGCTCTGAGACTAGGGAATTGAATGAACGATTAGTCAATGTACCCGATGGTGTTGCGCATAAGGGATTTGTGCGGAAGAATGAATTGTTAGGCAAAATTCAGGTAAACCATTTAGGAGAAGAAAAATGTGTTTTGATTGTTCCGGAAGGGTTACGGGAGAAAATATTGGCTCTTTGTCACGAAGATGCTGGAGCTCACGCAGGCGTAACTAAATCGAAACAACGCCTCGCTAAATTGTTTTATTGGCCGAAGTGTTATCAAGATATGGAAACGCATGTTAAGTCGTGCCATCCTTGTCAACTAGTAGGGAATGCTATTGATACAAAGAAGGCGCCTATGCGATTAACTCCGATAATTAGTGAACCTTTCACTAAAATTAATATAGATGCTTGTGGGCCGTTACCCGAATCTGAAAATGGGAACCGGTATATAATTACCGCGATAGGTCTGGCTTCAAAATACCCGGAAGCGGTGCCAGTGCCAAATATAGGTTCTGTAGCGGTCACTGATACGCTTTTACAGATTTTCGGGAATCTAGGTTTTCCACGCGAAGTTCAATGTGATAATGGCTTTCCGTTTACAAGCCACCTCACAACGGAAATTTTCAAACGGTTTGAAATAACAGCTGGTGCTGCAACAGATAGCTACTGTGTGGTTCACAAACCCGGCACAGATAATACTAATGCAGATGCATTAAGCCGCTGCATCATGTAAAATGTGGTAAGAATGTAACCTGTACATACTTGCATATTGTCTTTTGTGTTGTAATTATTTAATATTATAATTTAGATATAGTTAGTGTTATTTTGTAGTATAATGTATATTAAGTATCTGAGTGACTGTTGGTTCCTTACGAGGAAGATCAGAGTTGCAGTTCTCCACGAGAATTGTCTGCATAATCGAGATCCACCCTGTGGAAAATTCTTATGCGAGGGGGGGTGTAACGATCCGTTACATGACCCCAAAACGAACAAGGAGCCCAAAAGGTGACCTTTCGTCGTGGACTCACGATTAGCCTATAATAGAACCAGGTGGTCTAAACACCGTAATTGAAAACTGTGCGTCGCCGGCTCCAATACGTCTGGTCATTGTAACCTGTTGAATGGACCTTTACTGTGTACATAATTGAGTGCACCTTGCCGCCCATTAGCGGTTACAAAAAGGCCATTAAGTTGGTTAAGTTGATGAATCTGAGAATTGCTACATCTGGAAACAGGACAGCTGATCGGAGACTTGGGAGTGACCGCAAGATTGCGTCACCCTGGCTCGGGAAGTTTCTCGAAGGACCGAGAAGTACAGGAGTGCTGAGTATAAAAGAAAAGGACCGGACTAGAACGGGGGCTTTTAGCTTTTTGTTCTTCTCTCGAGGCTTCTACCTGCTAGAGCCTGGTCGATCGAGGACCGCTCGTATCTCCGTGTCTGGAGTTTTTTTTTTTTTTTTAGAGACCGCCAGCGTCTCCGTTGCTAGATAGTCGAACATTCGACTTGGGAATTCCTTCCCCGTTACCTGCTGATTGATAGTTAACTTCTTGCATAGAAGTAGTCAGCCGAGAGTGACTTTGCACTCTAATTTTGGATCGACTTGCATCCTGTGTTTTCTTCACGAATCCCAGCGTGATACGCACTCGGAACCTCCGAACCTGCTGTGAAAGCCAACCGCGCTAATCGACAGACGGAGTGATCGTGTCAACATTAGTCCCGGCACTAATTAGTTTCCAGCTATTGTGTTTTAAAGCCCTAGCCATACTGTTCCGGTATCCCACGCATCCTTGTATGTGCATATTATCTCTGTACGAGATCCCTGAATGTTATCGTTTATTGAATTTGTACATATCTGTACATAGTTTATTCTATTGAATAAAATATTTAGTCAAGAATACCTAAATTTCTAGCCTGTTTCATTGAAGGCCTCGCCTACTTTACTTCCAGTACGTTACAATATATATATATATATATATATATATATATATATATATATATATATATATATATATATATATATATATATATGTATATATATATATATATATATGTATATATATGTATATATATATGTATATATATATATGTGTGTGTGTGTGTGTGTGTGTATATATATATATATATAGATATAGATAGATAGATAGATAGATAGCACATTAAAGTAACGGAAACGAACTGAAATCGGTGTAAGAAAACATATTGAATACGTAGGTTACTTTGCTTAATATGATTTAGTTAATTAAATTATTTTTTATACAGACTACAGAATAAAAATATCTAGGTGTATAGGAATTGTTTGACCCTCATCGAGGCACATAGCATTCAGTATAAACATATTTTTTATACGTATTTATGTGTACTACATTAAAATTCTACAAAAGTAAACGGAAAATTACGTGATAGTATAAATGTAATGTAGGAAGTAAATAATTTAGAGGTCGTAATAAATTCAAACTTAAAAATTTGAAAATTATTTCACTGAATGTATCCCTGATGTCAAATATTTGATTTATCGTGACGCATGTTATGTACTTATCATTCTTGTAGTTTAAAATTATCAAAAGTAATTCCAAATATATATTGACTCTATTGAATTCTTTTATTTTCTGTTAACTAATTCCATCTGTTGAGACAAGCAAATTCGAATTAATATCTGCATTTCATTTCATAGTTAAAAATTGTTTCATAGTTAAAACTTACATGGTTGGATTTACGGCGCATATGTAGGCATTTTATTTTTTACTTTTAATTAATTCCTCAGTGCAACAGCCCCTAGGGAGCCAGGAGCTATGGTGCCAATCTCCGTTTCCAAGACCAAGTGCCCCGGGTTGCTAAGAGTATGTTCCGGTTATGTGGTCAACCTTACGGGGAGCCTCCAGTGTTTAGTTCCCAAGAATGATTGGTCCTCAGTTTATCTACCCACTGAAGGGATGATAGGATGAGTCAACTTTGCCCAACCAGGGGATGAACCTCTGACCGGTGTCATGGAAGTGCGAAGCGCTACATCAGCACCACTGTCTTTATTTTTTTTCTTTTACCACCTCTAAATACTTTTTTAAATGTTTCTGAATCACAAAATCTTTCTAACGTTTTACCACATAATATCAAACCGAATTAGTGTGTTGAGCGGTGTCAAAGAATTCAGTTCATCAAAGAACAAAATATATGGTCTGACTGAAGTAATTACCTGTTGTTGAGATGTGTGTCTCAACATTTAATTAATAAAAAAAAAAACAGGGATTTTTTTGCTTAACTTTGAGACACATTTCTGGACATTCAGTTTATTTTCTACCTCTTTTCACAATTAGCTGCAATAGGTCTTAGTTTGAGATTGTTATAAAGGCATGAAAAGTAACTTTATCTTTATTTAAAATTAAATGTTGAGACATACTTATCGACATTCAGCTATTTTTTTTCTGTTGCTATGGGTCGAGTTTGAGTTGGGTAAAATTCAGCTTTGTTAATGGACAAGCATTGAGGAAATATTCTTACTTCTTAATTAAATGTTGAAACACAATTCCAATACTCTGGTGGTTTTTTATCTCTCGCTGTGGATGCTAGTTTGTATCTGACAACATAGAACTGTTGTTGAAAAAACATGCAGAAAACATTTCTCAATTTTTTATTAAATCTTAAAACTCACTTCTCAATATCTGGACGACTTTGGAAGACAATTTACAAACAGGAAGTATAGATCACAGAAAAAAGTATTATAGGTGTCAATAGGTAGAGTTCGCACTGAAGCAAAAGTAATCTCTACGCAAAAGATAATTAAAAACATTGTTGAAGGACTGATGATCCGATGAACTTTCATTTTCTTTTAATGTCCATTTAAGAGGAAATTAAGAACTTTGTTGAAGGTATGTTGATTCGGTGACTTTTAGTTTTCTTTAAAATTCTATATAAAGGTGAATGAAAGACTTTGTGTTCAAGTACCGATGATTGGATGAACTTTCATTTTTCTTGTAATCTATGTACGATTTAAATCTAAGAACTTTGTTGGAGGAAGGATTTTGTGAACTTTCATTCTCTTGTAATCTCTATGCAAGGAGAAATTAAGAACTTAGAAGCATGGTGACCCAGTGAACTTTAGTTTTCTTTCAAATTCTATACAAGGGTGAATGAAAGACTGTTCAAGTACCGATGATCAGGTGAACTTTCATTTTCTCGTAATCTCTATTCAAGGGGAAATTTAGAGCGCTGAAGGTATTATGATTGGGTGACCTTTAGTTTTCGTTAAAACTCTATACAAGTGGGAATGAAAGAATTTGTTCAAGTGCCGATGACTATGTGAACTTTCTTTTTTTTTTTTTTTTTTTTTTTTTTGTAATCTATGTACAAAAGAAAACTAAGAACGTTGTTAGAGGGAGGATTTGGTGAACTTTCATTCTCTTGTAATCTCTATTCAAGGGGAAAGTAAGAACTTTGTTAGAGGGGTGGTAATTCGGTGAACTTTAGTTTTCTTTCAAGCAAGAAAAAAATTAAAGATTTTGTTGATAGACTGATTATCCGGGGAACTTTCATACTCTTTTAATCTCAGTTCAAGGCGATATTAAGAACTTTGTTAGAGGGATGGTGATTCGGTGAACTTTAGTTTTCTTTCAAATTCTATACAAGGGTGAATGAAAGACTGTTCAATTACCAATGACTGTGTGAACTTTCATTTTCTTGTAATCTATATATAGAAAGGAAAATTAAGAACTTGGTTGGAGAATGATTCGGTAAACTCTCATTCTCTTGTAAACTCTATTCAATTGGAAATTAAGAACTTTTTTAGAGGGATGGTGATACGGTGAACTTTTGTTTTCTTTCAAATTCTGTACAAGGAGAAATTAAAGACATTGTTCAATTACTGATGATTTCGTAAATTTTCATTTTCTTGTAATCTACATGCACGGGAAAACTAAGAACTTTGTTGGAGGAAGTATTCGATGAACTTTAATTGTCTTTCAAACTCTTTACAAGGAAGTATTAAAGACTTTGTTGAAAGACCGGTGATCCGGTGAACTTTCATTTTCTTGTAATATCTATTCAAGGGCAAATTAAGAACTTTGTTAGAGAGATGGTGATCCGGTGAACTTTAGTTTTCTTTCATATTCTATACAAGGAGGAATTAAAGGCACTGTTCAATTACAGATGATTTTGTAAATTTTCATTTTCTTGTAATCTACATGCAAGGGAAAACTAAGAACCTTGTTGGAGGAATGATCCGGTGAACTTCAGTTTTCTTTCAAACTCTATACAAGGAGGAATTAAAAAGTTTGTTGAAGGACTGGGGAACAGGTGAACTTTCATTCTCTTATAATCTCCATTCAAAGGGGAAATTAAGAACTTTGTTAGAGGGATGGTGATCCGGTAAACTTTAGTTTTCTTTAAAACTCTATACAAGGGTGAAATAAAGATTTTGTTCAAGGACCGATGATTTGATAAAATTTTCCTTTCTTGTAATCTACATACAAGGAAAAAGTAAGAGCTTTGTTGGAGGAATGATTCGTTGAACTTTAGTTATCTTTCAAACACTATGCAAGGAGGAATTAAAAACTTTGAAGGACTGATGATCCAGTGAACTTTCATTCTCTTGTAATCTCTATATAAAGGAGAAATTAAGAGTTTGGTGGGATGATGATCCGCTGAACATTAGTTTCATTGAATCTCCACACAATGTTGAATTAAAAGCTTCTTTGAAAGATCAATGATTTCGTGAACTTTCATTTTCTTTTTGTCAGTTATCATTTGTGTGGCGTATAAGGCTTATCTATTGAACTTTTTTCAGTTCATTGGTTAAGAATTTTCATTCATATTTTTTTAGTCTTTAGACTTATTTTAGTCAATTATCACGTGTGACAAATATACATGAGACGGCTTAGTTACCTAACATTAAGGTTGATTCAAGTATTGTCTTTATAAATATTTCCTTTTAAATTTAAAGTTTTCGTTAGTACAATAATATTTTATTCGCACAAGAAAGCAAAAGTTATTATACATTTTATAATACAGTAAGCCTTAAGCATATTTGGAATGGAGAAACGATGGTGAACTTTCATTTTCTTTTTGTCAGTTATCATTTGTGTGGCGTATAAGGCTTATCTATTGAACTTTTTTCAGTTCATTGGTTAAGGCTTTTCATTCATATTTTTTCTCTTTAAACTCATTTTAGTCAATTATCACTTGTGACGCATATACGTTATACGGCTTAGCTACCTAATATTAAGGTTGATTCAAGTATTGTCTTTATGAATATTTCCTTTTAAATTTAAAATTTTAACTAGTACAATATTATTTTATTCGCACAAGAAAGCAAAAGTTATTATACATTTTATAATACAGTAAGCCTTAAGCATATTTCGAATGCAGAAACGAAATATCAATGAACCAAACATAATGCATCTAGGTCTCTTTGTTTCTATTAATCGTGTTTACATACCTTCAAACAAAGGATATTATGTAAGATACTTACATGTGTTATATAACTTTTGTGAATTTGACTCCAATGGCACATTAGATGTTTCATTGTAACAACAGGTTATGTCTTATTTCCTACTTTGAAATTGCATTATGGTTTCTTTGAAATGGGGCAATAAATCCTTGGGTAATGCCCCTATCATATTATGTCGTACAACCAATAATAAAAGTAAAAAGCTAGAGAAAATTTGCAATATCATTATGAATAAACGAAATAATTCTTTCGTTTCAATGAGTGCTTTATAATTTAGATTTATCAAATTGTTTATCGGGATAAGTTAAAAAATATATATGGCTATATATCTTGTTAATATTTCAAGAATCTTTAAAATATTCGGTTTTAAAACCTATCCCTAATAACAGCATACTATTGCTTAAAATAATTACTAAACTACATTTAAGAATAAGATTTATTCTATCAAAACTGAAAATTAATTTAAAAATGAAACACTTTTAAACGATATTCATTATAAAAATTCCAATGAAATGCATATTAATTAAATACCTAGAAGATTTACTATAAGCATATTATTTATGTAGAAAAATATAAATTTTTCCAAGGTATGATTTAAACGATATTCATTATAAAAATTCCAATGAATTGCATATTAATTAAATACCTGAAAGATTTTCTGTAAGCATAATATTTATGTAGAAAAATATAAATTTTTCCAAAGTAGGTTAAGTATAATCATAACTTCAATATTTTTAAATTTGTACAAATTCGTAGAAAAATTTCATTTCTTCGCTGTCTGTAATTTAATAAAATTATTTTTGAAAATGCACAGTTTTATGACAAACATTTCGAAGATAAAAATAAACATT
>CM063504.1:160226129-160263629 GCA_032207245.1 Pardosa pseudoannulata | reverse complement strand
AAGGAAAATATAATCAAAATGAGAACGTCCCAAACAAATTAATTATTCTGGTATTTTCAAATTTAGTTTAAAACAGTAAAAAAACAGTAACGTTAAACATAAATTGTAATTTTGTTACTATATATAAAATAATCTCGAATTCAATAAAGTATTAATATTTCATTATTTAAGTTATGTAAGTGTTTTAAAAATTATAAATTGAGACTTAAATTATTTAAGGTCTTAATAAACAGAAATATATGCCTTCATGTTCAACATTTACGCGTATTTGCTCTGTTTGTGTAAACTTAATAAACTGTTTATAGCTATTGAAGGAATGGAGTTTAAAGTATTACATGAGAATAAATAAACGTGTAACAAGGAAAATATAATCAAAATGAGAATGTCTCAAACAAGTTGATTGTTCTGGTATTTTCAAATTTAGCGTAAAACAGTAACCAAACAGTAGCGTTAAACATAAATTGTACTTTTGTTACTATATGTAAAATAAAATAATCTCAAATTCAATAAAGTGTTAATATTTCATTATTTAAATTATGTAACCGTTTTAAAAATTATACATTATGGCTTAAATTATTTCAATTCTTAATAAACACAAAAATATGCATTCATGTACTAATTCTACTCGTATTTCCTCTGTTTGTGTAAACTTAATCAACTGTCTATAGCTACTGAAGGAATGGAGTTTAAAGGATTACAGGAGAATAAATAAACGTATAATAAAGAAAATATAATCAAAATGAGAACGTCTCAAACAAGTTATTATTCTGGTATTTTCAAATTTAGCGTAAAACAGTAACCAAACAGTGACGTTAAACATAAATTGTAATTTTGTTACTATATATAAAATAAGATAATCTCGAATTCAGTAAAGTATTAATATTTCATTATTTAAGTTATGTAACCGTTATAAAAATTATAAATTGAGGCTTAAATTATTTAAGGTCTTAATAAACACAGATATATGCCTTCATGTTCAAAATCTATGCGTATTTGCTCTGTTTTTGTAAACTTAATAAACTGTCTATAGCTATAGAAGGAATGGATTTTAAAGGATTATAATAGAATAAATGAACGTATAATGAGGAAAATATAGTCAAAATGAGAACGTCTCAAACAAGTTGATTATTCTAGTATTTTCAAATTAAGAGTGAAACAGTAACCAAAAATAAAATACTAATGTTTAATAGTGAACATGTTTATATCTGGTTGTCAACCCCTCTTTTAGACCAATATCCTTTTCTCAATATGATAAATAGTGAAAAGATAAGGGGCTGTAACCAAAATTTCATATGTTATTGAAAATCTCCGTGCTGAGTAAATGGGTAAACATGTAATATTTCTTTCACTGCATTTTATTTTAAAGTCAAGGCTGTCATAAGAGAGGATGCTTGTTTTGGCTGTAGAAGAAACATTGATACACCTGTTCGCAATATACTTTAAGCATATTTTGTATTCATACAAAAGCTATATTTGGATACAGCCTCTCCTATTTTTGCTTCTCTTTGAAAACAATGGATTTCGAGTTTATTCTATCGACGATCATTTTCAGAATTTTCCCCGAGATTTTTCATTTTTGAACCGAAATGTCAGAAAAAAAATGAAAATTTACAGTTGTCTCATAGAATAGCAGCCTCTAAATGGACATTCACGGGCTGCCAGTTATCCGTGAAAAAGTTTTATCTATCCGCAGAAAAAAACGGATGTTTAATTATGATAAGCTGCAACAAAATTAACAAAAAATTTCCTTAAAATTCAAGATTAAAAATGAAAACTAACAGAACTCGTGATGAATTAAGCATTTTATTATTTTTTAATCTTAGGTATTATTTGATAAACATAAATAGAACTTAAGATTGGATTTCAAACCTACTTCACCGATCTGTCTTGTGACTCAGGTCTTATGACTAGTCTCAAAGCTAAACTTCAGTCATCTTTCTCGAGATTTCATTTTCGGTTTTCTATAAAAACTGAATATCCCTCATTAAGAGAGAAATCACTAAAAGTTTTATTCATTTTTAACACCATATTTCTGAGAAAAAACATTTTCATCTGTCACAGCAATTAATATTCGATTCGCTCTCGACGTGAAATAAACGCAATTCTTAGTGTTGCAGTGACATCGTTAGAAATAAAAATCAGCATATGAATGGTCGATAAGCAAGAACAGATTACACTAAAAATGGGTAATGCATAAGTAAAGCTTACGGTATATTAAATTGCATCATGTGGATTTTTTAATTTAATATGTGCGTTTTATATTTATAAAATAAAAATTGCTGGTTAATGTTATCAGTTATCGAAACTGATATCCTTAACCGATGATGAATATTCACAATATATTCAGAAGGAACCCATCCTTTTTTTCCTTTCGCTGTTGTTTGAATTTCTGATAATTCTCCCTCATCTACTTAGGGAAATGGGGAAGGAACAAAGGAGTGGGGTTTTTCACGTTCCTGGAATTTTTCGGAAATACGCACACCCTGCTGGTGGTCAATGGTCAGATAAGCAGAAGGCAACACATTTTTATCGGAACTGAGAAAGAGAGTATAGAGAAGGTGCATGTTTGTAAACAAATACGAGTGCTGACTACAACTCAACTTTTCGTTGGCAAAACATTGCTTGTTTTCATTGTATCTTATGAGCTTCGATATGGATCACAAATACCATAAAACTAAATTTTATTTAAAGGAAGGGGAAGGAAACATCAGAAACTGGCCAAGTAATTCAAAATAGATTTTTTTTAAACATTAAACCTTTACACAGAACTATTAAGTATCATAATCAAAATATAACTTCTTCGATTATGTTAGCAGGCACACTAAACTATTACATAAATAAGAATCTAAAAAATAATCTGCGAAACCTTATCATTTTAAGGACAAAAAATAATTACAATTATAAGTGCAGTACTTCTCACAAAAGCAAAAAAATACATTAGAAATATGAAAAAAAAAACTAGTAATAATAAAAAATTCTTAGAACATTTTAATTTTATATAATCTATTACATTACAGTAAGGTTTACGTTTATTACCATTCTGAAAATGTTTGCTGCAAATTCACGGAGAAGAACTTGGAGTCCAGTGTTGCCTTTTCAAAGATTTTATCCAAAGCATTCGCAATGTATTATCTGTAGGAAAGCAATAAAATCCAATATTTTTGCATTTTTTTAAACGCTTAGTACAGCCATACGCACAATAGCTTGTTACCATTTTCAGATAATTTAAAAAATTAACTTCAATAACAAGCACAATCCGTAAGAAATTCAAATGTTTTGCCAACGAGGAAGTTGAGCTGCAATTTGTGCTGCACCTGACGTCATGTGCACATTCTCTATTCTCATTTTATGCCTTGGTTTTGGTTTAAAAAAAAGCGAATTGCAAAAAATGGTAGAAAATCCTTCGAATATGACCTCTGAAGAGTTCGAGTCATGGGTGAAAGTAGATCAAACCATTCCAGTAGCTTCCCTATTAACATAATCTGAAGTCTGACAAAGTGTCATAGGAAAACAGACGAATGATGGAACTCATGAGTCAGATGAAAAATCTATTCATACTGAGCCACCCCCTACAAGCGCTGAAATGAGAAATGCATTGAAAGTGTTGAAACGTTTAGTACAACACCGTTCTGATGACTTTATAAAACATTATGATTACAAACAATTTATCAGTGAGAAAAAAAATTGCAGACAGCCAACAATTGATCAATTTTTTTTAGTTATTGTATACAACTCTTATGTTTTAAAGGATAAAATACAGTGCATAAATATAAGGAGATTTTTGTCATTTTATTTTGAAAATTAGTACGGGTGAGTTAAAGGGGAGGGGGGTAAATTTATCTAATTTTTCCTTTCGTTTATTGTTATCAATCGGTTACTGTTATTAAAATTACGGTGGCCCAAATAGATCACATTAAGCAGAGTAAACTGTACTTAATTTTATTTACGAATAACTTAATAACTTTTTGAATAACAATGGAAATAAAGCAGCGATTGACGGGTGTATGAATGAAGATTTAATTAGTAATCGGTATGAATATCCTTTTGTAAGAAAGATATTGTCTCTGTCGAACGTACAAATCGATCGGACTGCGTTGAATGGGTTTGTCGTGTGAAAAGTTCAAATGCACACCACATAAAACAATCCATTAGAAAGCAATCTTGGTTTGAAAAGAGTCATTTAAGTATGATAGATGTTTCAATTTTTACACGGCTGTCCTGTTTGTACAATGTTACGTGCAAAAAGGATTGGTGCCAAACAAAAATCGCCAATTTCGCCAAATGATACATTCAAATATATTTTAATCAAACTAAATACCATTGTAACTTAATTAAATAATACAAACAGTGATCAGTTATACGATTATTATTTTTAAATATTATTTCTGAATATGTATGCAATGCTTAACCACACTTTAAAAGCGTCGCACTTGTTAACAAAAATAGCATATGTAGTGATAATTGTATGGGGCAATTCACTTACGAAGCAGTGAATAAGCATTTGCTTAATAATGTGGTTGCAGGAAATTACAACAATAGGTAACGCCAACTATTCTAAATAACATTATTTTCATTGTATCTATCTTAAAATTTCCCAGACAAGACAGAAGTGTGGGCACATAAACTCAAGGTCCCGATGAAAGCACAAAACTAATTCAATAAATGCAAAGCATTGAAGAGTTCATCGAATCAGAGCTTCGGGGAATTTATTTGACCGCCGTTTCTGTTACTAAGAGATATCGACTCTTTCAATTTTCCTCTAAAATGTACTCGGAAACATATGAGGAAGTCACCACATCTCATGCGAAAGGGGAGTAACTTCACAGATAAGTAATAATGTGACAATTCTGTCTTCGGAAAAGATATGGGTACATCCACTTTCCGTGACTCGAAAAGTGTGGCAACCTGATGTTATGAAGCTATTGGAGTTTATAGTAAGACATAAACGGTAATCCATGACAAAACATAAGTTTTTCAGATCATTAGATTTTTTTATATGCTAATGTCACGTATTTAACAAGAATTTTTGTTAGATGTTTAGTATCTTTGTATGCCTTAGAGTGACATAAAAAGACCTACATTATACAATTTAATCATCAGTTTACATTTTGGGGGTTGAAAATTGTTATAATCAATATAGTTCTGAAAAATATAAGGTTATAACTGAAAAGAAAACTTTACATATCTTAAAATATAGCCTTAAATAATTAACTCAAAATATTGCCTTAAACTGCACTGTCACTATTTAATGTCTATATGAAGTTAATTGACAGGAATGTACAATTTGTAACTCACAGATGATTACTTGCACTCACAGACTGAAAATTAAACTGCCATTCTTCCTTTAGTTGATATGCTTGATTCTCATTGCTATTAGGAGTGTTTGTAATTATTTCTAATTTCCTTTAAGTAAACATGTTTGTCTAATAAAGTGTCGTTTATTCAAAATTGGTAAAAGAGTTGAAAACAATTCAAAACAGACCTTCTATTCATTCTATCATCCCATGCTTATCTGTGAAGGAAGGTTAAAATGTGTTTTATGAATTAATTTTCTATAATCGATCTTCATTTAGATAAATAACAGTCATTTTCCAAAAAAAATTTTAAGACGAACAAAATTTTTAATTTTATAACATGAATGATTGTCTCGAGGCATTAGAATCTTAATAATTGTAATATACTTTATCTTAAATCATCTATCACATTATTAAAAGAAGGAATTTATTTTATACTAATGTATAAAAACAAGTAGGTGAAAAATATGATTTTTAAAAAAATATCAAATGAATGATTAACTATTCAATTCCAGCTTGTGCGATAAGTCAGGTAGGGTGGTTAGTCTGGTTTTGTACTTTAGTAATATCACTTTAAGTTTTGTCACTAAAACAGGAGTAAATAAGTAACTACTAATTCCCCCTTTTCTATATGTTCTTAGAAAACACGACTAAGTCTGCATCTACAGTACTCGAAAAGGTGGAGATTGAGTACAATGACATTGGAGATTCTGAATAAAGAAATCTCCCAGAGGTAAAAGACATACTATGGACTATTGGTTAGGTTGTCGGAGTTCATGGGCTTGAATTCCACTATGACCTGGATGCTTGAAATCGGTTCTAAGTGGTAGGCACAGGTCTCATTAGCACTCATGTTACGAAAGAGTAAACCATGGTGATTCAAGTCAAACTAGACCCAAAAGTAATAGACATTACATCTAAAGAAAGTGAAGAAAATGAAGTTACTGTTTAGATAAACTCTGAATTTAGTGTTGGTATTTCAGTATATGTATTAATGTTAAGACTTTAGTACATACTTTTTTGATATGTGTATCATCATTCAGCAAAATTAATAAAGAAAATTTTAAATAGTGTAACACAATATTTTAATAATTTTATCATTTTGCTGTTATTGCTGTTATAAGCTCAGTATATTTTTGTTTTGTTTTTTAAGCATACATAATAATATTATCACTTTCGTACATGTTTTTTTTATACATCTAACGTTATTCAGCATAATTAATAAAGAAAATTTTAATTCGTATAACATATTTTTATAATAATGCTATCATTTTTTTGTTATTGCTGATATAAGCTCTAAATTTATTTTTCTTTCTTTTAGTATGCATATTTATATTATCACTTTAATACTTACTTTTTTGATACATCTATCGTTATTCAGCATAATTAATAAAGAAAATTTTAATTCGTATAACATATTTTTATAATAATGCTATCATTTGTTTTTTTGTTATTGCTGATATAAGCTCTAAATTTATTTTTTTTCTTTTCATCAAACATATAAATATTATCACTTTAGTACATACTTTTTTAATACGTCTATTGTCATTCAGCCTGATAAAGAAAATTTCAATTAGTATAGAATATGTTTATCATAACTTTATCATTTTGCTGTTTTTGCTTTCATTTATGTGTTTAAATTATTTGAAACACAAAAAATATGTGTTTATACTTTAACTTTTCTCACATTAAAATTTTTTTAAAGCTGTATTAATTTCAGATGATCTAAAGACTTTAGAAAAAAATTCAATAATAGCGCATAATAAGGAATCCAGTGTATCGGCAAGTACAGTTATTAAAGTTTTCTTTAATTTAACCATGCACTTTAAAAAGCCCTAAAAAGTAATTATTAACTATCACAAAAGAAATAAATGTAAAATACCCATTTTCATTTTCATTGATAATCAATACTTTTTACCTCTAAAGTAAACTTCCCCCCAAAAAACGCGTGAAATTAATTATTAAAATTTTAATTACAGATGGTAGTTAGTTTTTGCTTTGTTTTCAAAGTTAGAACAACACTCTGTATAATCATAGTACATTTTTGTTACACGGAAACAAAGTTTTTGAAAGAAAATCATTAAAGGCAGTTCATTTGCATTCATCAATTTTCCACAGTAATGTTTAATTACATATTCATTATTCGCAAAGATATTTAGGACGTTTTAGGAAGAATACATGACAAGAATTTAAAAAAAAATGTCAAATAAACTGTTTTCAGATGCATTCATTTAGAGTGAAAAAATAGTCTTATCAAAATTTGAATTTCCAATTTTATAATATTTATGTTTCTAGCTACAATTACTCATTACTCATTTTTAAGTAAAAATCAAGTTTAACTTAATAGATATAATAAAAAAGTTAAGTTTTAAAGAAAGACTATTATATAAGTAAATATTCTTTAATTAGACCTTCGGGAATCTGATACTTTTTATTTTCTACTAAGTGTTAATTCATTCTCTTTTATTTCTCTTTTATCATCATTTTTTACTATATGTTAACTCATTAACAAATTCACACCAACTTAAATATTTATTCAGAAAAAATTCTTTCCAATTCTTAAGCCACCTATTTTTAATCATATGATATCAAAAATTATTCTACACTTGGCAGATTTCTTTTACATTTAAATAAGTATTATTTCAATTCATTAATATTATTGCTGTTATATAATTATATCCAATATTCCACATTTATTCTTAAAATTAAACACAATATTTTAGTTGAAGCAAAATCAGCATATTTTATAAGATAGACTATCCTTTAAAAGATATATTGTGTGATTTTCATCAACATTGAATATCAAAAACTGTTTTGAAGTTTATACTTACCTATTCTATGATTGTGGGAAGACTAACTTCCGAGCAACTATTCTCTATGATTAATTAATAGATATCTTCATATGTTATTACTTCAGTTTAATAACATTAAATGACCATCTATTAAAAGTGTGATATGGATGTACATTTCTTATCTGGAATATTTATGACTTTGGTGTCATAATAAACTATATTGTATATAAAAATTCATAATTATATCTTTATTATAACTTTATGCTTTAAAAAAATATTCTAATAAGTGTTCCAAAATAATCAGGAAATAATCAGTAGAGAATAATACCAAGTCATATGGATGCAAAGTAAATTAATTCCTAATATAATTTATCTATCCTTTCTATACGTTATTTTCATTATCGGAAGTTGAGATTATTAAAAAAATGTTTGAGCTTTATGTTTGTATTCAATACAAAAGCGTTGCTAAGGCAAAAAAAAGTTAACAACTACAATTACACCCCAGTGGTATATAAGTTCAAGAAGAAATAAATATATTCTAGATTTGATATATTTCCTTGCATTGATCTCCATCATTGAATGAGTGTGTAGAGTTTTGCCAATAGTTCCTTCGAAGGAATCATTTTTCACTTCAAAATCAACTCTACACCCATGCTTTGTTCATTCAAAACCATAATACAAATATATCACCTGCTGACATGTTGAATATGACACGGGCAATACCTGTCCAATACTGATTTTAGTCTATGGTTTTCTTGAGTAGGTGAATGTATTGAAAAGCGGTTGTTGGAGTCAATCGTGAATAGATTCTTTCGCATAGCGTAAAAGAGTATTCTTATATAACTTCCCGGTTGAACAAATAAGAACTTTTGAAGCAGTTTCCTTTGTGAGACAGTTTTGCATCAGTGAACTGCCGAAGTATGTCTAAAAAAACTTTAATAAATGAACTTGTGGATGGATAAGGCTGTGTATTTTGATTACAATATGGAGTGCATATGAAATTTAATATAGTTTTCAAGACCAAAACTTGACTACAAAACGTAGTAAATATTTAATACTAGCATATAACCAGTCATATAAAGGGATCAGTAAAATGTTTAATTTTCCAGAATTGTATCCTATGTGGCAGGTAAAAAAAAAATAGTTTTTTTAAATTATCGCATATATACCTAATCTATTATTTAAGCTAAATAGAAAAGAAAACTATTTAAGTAATATCTAAGTTCATTGATAAAACGTACGAAAATAATGCAGACGATATTTAAGTCTCTATGCTTAATTAATAGATATCTTCATATGTCCTTACTTCAGTTTAATATCATTAAATGACCATCTATTAACAATGTGTGATATGGTTGTACATTTCTTGTCTAGAATATTTAAACAGAATTTAAACAGAGGGGGGAAAAGCAAAGAGATTTTCCACTTTTGGCCGGACCGGTCTGTTGCAGACTATCACAAAATCCTCCCTCGGACTTTAGAGGGCTATACATGAAAAACACCTTTTTAATGAAATATGATTGAGCTAACTCCAACCCTTCCTCCTGCAAATCTATGAGTGTTTCTGAGAGTAGCCTTAATATTCGAAATAAAAGAAACAGAATCTCGAAAAGAAAAACTCGTACAACTAAAAATGTAATGAAGTGATCATTGGCCATTAGGTTTGACCTTGCCCTTAATTCAAAGATCCATGTTCGAAGTACTTCGTTCGATCCACGTATTTAAAATTCGCTGCCAGGTTTTAACCCTAATGTAGAAAAAAGTAGGCAGTAGTGCTTCCATACGAACCAATTCTTTTATCACTATAAACTTTACCAGTGTCTGTAGGATAAATGTGCTTACTTTTGAATACAGGAGCCTATTATTAGTAACTTCTGATCTTTTCCATTATTCCCCTAAAACTTGCATTTCAAAAGAGTAATGCTTTCTTTAGTTGGTTCACAGAAATTGATGGGAACTGAACTTCCTGGCCAAGCCTTCTAGTTCAGAATTTACTAGAGGATAAGCACAAAGATATTGATTTCATTTGGTATAATATTAAGAAAGTTAAGAGGGTTTCAAAGGAATATTAAATAATTAGGATTTTGAATTTTGGGCAGATAAAATGATGAGAACTGAACTTTCTGTGCCAAGACCTCTAGTTCAGAATTTACTGAAAGATAAGCACAAAGATATTGATTTCATTTGGTATAATATTAAGAAAGTTAAGACGGTTTCAAAGGAATATTAAATAATTGGGTTTTTCCAGTTTGGGCAGATAAAAGGATGAGAACTGAACTTTCTGGGTCAATCCCTCTAGTTTAGAATTTACTGAAAGATAAGCACAAATATATTGATTTCTTTTGTCATAATATTAAGAAGGTTAAGAGGATTTCAGGGGAATATTAAATAATTAGGATTTTGAATTTTGGGCAGATAAACTGATGTTAACTGAACTTCCTGGGCTAAGTCCTAAAGTTCAGAATTTGCTAGAAGATAAGCCCAAACATATTGATTTCATTGGCATAAAATTAAGAAGGTTTAGAGGATTTCTAAGGAAGATTAAATAATTAGGTTTCTTGAGTTTTGGCAGATAAATAAAACTAGGTAAAATTGATGATACAGTAGAGTACATATTAAATAGTCTAGTTAAAGTGCGGAAGCATTAGGCAAGATAAAACTAATTCGGTATACTTATACAGTTGCTAATCCCAAGAAAAAAGTGTAATTTTTCCTCCATCAGAAGTATTGCTGGTTATCAAAACATAGAGCTTTGTAAAATTAGGGTATCCCGAAAATTGTATCCAAGCAGAGAAAGGTAGTTGACCAATAGCAATCTTTGAATTTTACCCTCCGAACTGTGGCCGCAAAGAACGACTTCACAGCCTTATTTCTCCGTAAAGCCAAAAGCTCTCGCTTAGATGCAGCTCTCATATTGGCTCTCTTTTCAATGTTCATTAGTTTCAGCTTATACTATTTTTTTTAATTAACTTTTAGTTTTAGTAGTAAATAATGTGAAACATTTCTTCTCACTAACCTGTTTTTTTATTTTTATTTAAAACTATATTTATGTTTTTTTTATTAATTCATAATATACTTTCATTATTTTAAGATATAAAATTAATAGTTTATTCACCATAACAGGGAATTTTAATATTATCTAACATTCCTTAAAGGAGATCAATGCTAATTCTAAATATAAGCCCAAAACCAGGGCTCGTTCAAGGCAAAGTTGTGACCAGGGCCTGGTATTCTTTTGCCCCCCCCCCCACTACTATCCTTTTAAGGCAATAAAAAAAATATTTATAAAAGAAGATACAAATGAATATTTTTGGAGGAAAGTTTATATTATTGTTTTTTTATGTGTACGTACCTTTGTAATACAGTCGAATGCTAAAAATCTGTATATCCTCAAGGATGTAGACTGTAACACTTGTAATTAAGTTTTTATATAAAAAATAAAATAAAGTAACATACGTAAGCTTCACAAATAATAGCTTTTCTTCAGTGGCGTGCGGTCCATATGTGCAGGGTGTGCACTGCACACCCTGGCAAAATTATGAGGGACAACAATTTTCTGCACCTATGTCTACCTATCTTTATATGGTATATAATAAATATTATTTATAATATATTCAAATATTATGTTGATTTGCTTGCTTGTATTCCTGCAGTGCATGTGTTACTAGGTGCTGCACCAAGTAGCGCGTTCAAAAGTAAACGAACATATTAAGTTATGATGTGTAAGCACTGCGCACTAAATTGTAAATCACACTTTATATGTATGTGCTACTTGAGAAGAACATCATACTATGGCAATGAGGAAAGTGCAGCTAATTTACCTGCACTTGGCATTCAGAATCATCCGAAGGTACGGTTTATTAAGCGTTGTATTAGAGCTGGGAACGTGCTGAAGCGCTTTTGGTTTTTTAACTGATTAACTGGCCATACGATTTTGCAGACGGTTAATGTTTAAATTTATATATTGTAAGCTTTTGTTTTCATGCAAATATAAAAGAAGTATTTCATCAATATAAAGTGAAATGTTTTAGTGTGGTAAATTAATTTCCGTGATGTATTCTATTTATTGAAATAATTAGCTGAAAAGCAATGTTGTTTTGTTTTAAAGAAACGAATTTTAACAGAACAGTCCAAATTTTACCATTCATTGTGTCTTACAGACAATATATAAGTTATATCTGTAACACCATATCCCTGGTTTTGTTTTTGGTTTGGTTTGGTTGGGAGCGCTACAGGTTACTGTTTTGCACACGAGAGCTAATGAGACCGGGACCTACAGTTTAAAGCCGATTCCGAACGGCTACAAACATCCATGCCAGCAGCGGGATTCGAATCCGCGAACTCCGGTTCCGAAGAGCAGCACTCTACCATTCGGCCATCGTTCGGCTTTTAAAAATTGTCAAGATGTTTTTCGCAGAACGTATGATTTCCAAATGTTAAAAACAATTAATAAATATAATTTAATCCACTGACCGAACAAGAAACAGTTCGCTCTATTGTGGCAGTGAGCAGCGAAATCCTCTGCACATGGAATAGACGTTCGGTTTGTCGGCACAAGTGAGCATCCGGATGAGGCACCGCAGAGGCGAGCTCCATGTGGTGCTATGTTTGCTGAACATATAAGTTTTCCGTGGAAGCCCGAAGTGTTGCTTTTTCGACGCCAATATGACACCATACAACAAAAGACATAATTTTTGCTTCAGTGCTAGTAGAATTCTCATAAGTTTAGCTGTTTTTATAGTTATAACTCGACTACTCGTAGGTAAATATTTTATTTATTGTAATCTTTAAATTTATATTCATAATAAACAACCCATTTCAGAATGGAGAACTCAGATGTCTCAATAATTAAAGATTTATTGGAAAAACCATGTTGTCTGCACACCCTGCATGAAAACCTACCGCACGCCACTGCTATTCGTAGATTTTAAAACAAAATTATTAAGAGAAAAAATAATAAAATTCAAATTTTGTTAATTAAATTATTTAAAACTTAATAATTAAGTACCCAAATTTTAGGGGGCCAAGGTCCTAGACCCAGTCTTCCTGTACTTTAATCAGCCCTCCCAAAAACCATGTATGTGTCTATGTCTATATCATTGTATAATGTTCAGAATTTAAACACCTTCAAAAATGATGGCAATTCAGCTGCATTAGTTTTGAAAAAAAAACAGTTGTGAAATCACATATTCATGTTGCAACCGAAAGGTTAAAGAAACATTCATTTTATCCCCCATTTAAAAATGCATGCTAAAATTTAGACGCATAAAAGTAAAACCTAGAAAACCTTAATTACTTTTTTGTTCTACGGTAAAATGAAAGCAATAAATATCCAGAAGTTTCATTTTCTCTCTTCGTAGTCTTTTTCTCTCATTTAATTAAAATTTAGTAAAACATAGCAGAGACAAGAAAAAAAAACTTTTAGAAATTCTATCTTAACATTTTAAATTGTTTCAAAATGGCTTTTTGTTTCGGAAAAGGTAAAAAGAGAAAACATAAAGTAACTAAGATAATTCCAATTCTAATCAGACTATTAGTGTTCTCTTTAGTAGTTGAAACATACGATTTAACACCTTTTTTTTTAATAATCTTTTTCATCGAATCAGCTCTCTGAAAAAGAACTGTTTGTTTGATTTACTTTTAATCTATAATCACAGACCTCTTGTGATTTCCTGCAGAAGGAACGTTGAGGAGCTAATCTACTTTTCTTAAAGAGATGCGAAGACACTGGATAATAAATCGTTCGTAGATAGTCAATCTTCCGAAATCTTGTTGCCATAGTGACGACTGTTCATATCGATCGCGATACCCGCATTAGGATATCGATAGCGAACTTCAGTCACGTGATACATCAGCGGTAGAAAAGTTACACGGACAGTAAAATTGACAACTTTTCGAAAGTTTTCAAAGCTATTAAGAAAAGCTTCTTTCATTCACTTGCTACTTATTACAACAGACTTTTAGCTAAAGGACATAGCCTCTTGAATTTACGTGAAAATTCTGTAAAGTGTACCGATCTGTGAACGAAAATTGAATGACTCGATTAAATTTTAATTAAATAATTTTATACATTTTTGCATTAATCTTCTTACATATATATTAAATCAATTAATATTAATAAATTTAAAAAAATGTAATTATTATCAGTATTTGAAATATAATCATTCGTTTATAAATTATTAGGTATTTATAATATAAAATTACTATAATTTGAAAAGTTGTGTTAAATATTGAGCATTTAATTTATATGTGTCGTACAAGCATATTGATTTTTACTTAATAATCTGTTTTAAAAATACAAGCAATTTTACCGATCTGAGAACAATAATTGCATGACTTGATTAAATTTTAATTAAATAATTTTATATATTTTTGCATTAATCTTCTTACATATATATAAAATAAATTAATATCAATAAATTTTAAACAATGTCATTATTATTAGCATTTAAAATATAATCACTAGCTTTTTAATTTTTAGATATTTGTAATACTAAATTACAATAATTTCCAAAGTACTGTTAAATATTGAGCACTTAATTTATATGCGTCGTACAAGCATATTGATTTTTACTTAATAATCTGTTTTAAAAATACAAGCAATTGTAACGTTCTGAAAACGATAATTGCATGACTTGATTAAATTTTAATTAAGTAATTTTATACATTTTTGCGTTAATCTTCTTTCATATATATTAAATCAATTAATATTAATAAATTTTAAACAATTCAATTATTATCAGTATTTGAAATATAATCATTTGTTTATCAATTATCAGATATTTATAACATAAAAATACTATAATTTCAAAATTGGCGTTAAATATTGAGCATTTAATTCATATGTGTCGTACAAGCATATTGATTTTTACTTAATAATCTGCTTAAAAAATACAAGAAATTGAACCGATCTGAGAACGAAACTTGCATGACTTAATTAAATTTCAGTTAAATAGTTTTATGTATTTTTTGCATTAATCTTTTAACATATGTTTAAAATCAGTTAATAAATTTTAAAGAATGTAATTATTATTAGCATTTGAAATATAATCATTCGTTTATCAATTATTAGATATTTGTAACATAAAATTTTTATAATTTGAAAAGTAGTGTTAAATATTAAGCATTTAAATTTTATGTATCGCACAAGCATATTGATTTTTACTTAATAATCTGTTTAAAAAAATACAAGCAACTGCACCGATCTGAGAGCGAAAATTGCATGACTTTATTAAATTTTAATTAAATATTTTTTCATATTTTTGCATTAATTTTTTACATATGTATAAAATTAATTATTAATAAATTTTAAACATTGTAATTATTATTAGCATCTGAAATATAATCATCCGTTTATTAATTATTAGATATTTATAATATAAAATTACTATAATTTCAAAAGTAATGTTAAATATTGAGCACTTAATTTATATGTGTCGTATAAGCATATTGATTTTTACTTAATAATCTGTTTAAAAATACAAGCAATTGTAACGATCTGAGAACGAAAATTGCATGACTCGATTAAATTTTAATTAAATAATTTTATATATTTTTGCATTAATCTTTTTACATATGTATAAAATCAATTAATATTAATACATTTTAAACAATGTAATTATTATTACCATTTGAAATATAATGATTCGTTTATTAAATATTAGATATTTATAATAAAAATATACTCTAATTTGAAAAGTAGTGTTAAATATTAATCATTTAATTTTTACGTATCGTACAAGCATATTGATTTTTACTTAATAATCTGTTTTAAAAATACTAGTAATTACTTTCCCAGTAACAGAATGGTCAAAATATTGCTGTTATAGTAATTAAGTTCTCATACTGAATATCGTTAAAAACTCAGATATATGCAGTATTTCTAAATTTCCAATAAAGTTTATGCATTTCATTATGACATGTCAGCAAAATTTTGAGAAATTACTCTTTACAGATATTTTTTTAGTCTTTTCCATCAGATATATATGTCTGAACAGCTTACACTTTATCGAAACTCTAAGATCAATACCTTGGAAAAATTAAAGAAGTAAATTATTTGATACCACTTATCAGTGACATATCGGTTTCTTTTTCTAATAGCGAAAACAACTGTAATCAATTAAGAGTGGATATTACAATACTTAGAATCAAGGATCGCACATACATTAAATATTTTAGCATAACCTCCATGCTCATTTGTGTTTCCATTTCTCACTGAAAACTATATATATATATATATATATATATATATATATATATATATATATATATATATATATATATATATATATATATATATATTATATATATATATATATATATATATATATATATATATATATATATATATATATATATATATATATATATATATATATATATATATATATATATATATATATATATATATATATATATATATATATATATATATATATATATATATATATATATATATATATATATATATATATATATATATATATATATATATACATATATATATATATATATATATATATATATACATATATATATATATATATATATATATATATATATATATATGTGTGTGTGTGTGTGTGTGTGTGTGTGTGTCAGGTTTAAAATTAGTGTTTAAGTATTAAGCAAGTTATTATTAAAAATCTTTAAAACTCATTAACGATAGCGTATTAGGAGAAAGACAATCCCTCGAGCGGAGCTGCAGCGTGAAGATGCTGAAGCGGAAATAGACATAGGAATTTTGCTGATGTAGCAACGCCAAGCGAGTCAGTTCTGAGCGGGAAATCGGGCTGATAACATCCTCCATGCTTGTTGCTCCAAGATGAGAACAAAGGATATCTAAATGGCATAGCCATGGACAGACGAATTACAATAAACTAGTTTATAAACGTGAAACCAAATGTGTTTTCCCATGCCTAGCATATATATATATATATATATATATATATATATATATATATATATATATATATATATATATATATATATATATATATATATATATATATATATATATATATATATATTTATATATATATATATATATATATGTGTGTGTGTGTGTGTGTGTGTGTGTAATGATATTTTTATCCTAAACATTTACCAATGTAATTATGTCTATCTTTATTTTATTCTTTTCTGTCTTCATTTCTAACAATCTTGGTGAATATCTTTGTATTCCTTGTTGATTTGACGACTTTGCTCCACCAATATCACGTTTACATAAGTAAATGAAAATATCCCCTGACGCTTAAACTACGTCATCAGCGTCACCAATGTGATTTGTAATTAAATTCTCATTCGGTGACCCAGACAATTATTTAACCAAGATGTATGCGTTTTGCGCACAGTTCTTCGTCATTTGCATTAATAAACTATGTTCTTTTTTGTTCAACGAATTTCTTTGTTCAACGATGCTTTTCCACTCGACTACGATTCACTATAACTGCATGCTGAGTCAAGATGTTATTTGTCTTAAATTTCTTTGTTCAACGATGTTTTTCCACTCGTCTACGAATCACCATAACTGCATGCTGAATCAAGATATTCTTTTTTGTAGTAAATTTCTTTCTTCAACGATACTTTTCCACTCGACTACGATTCACCATAATTGCATGCTGAGTCAAGATGTTGTTTTTTGTCCTAAATTTCTTTGTTTAACGATGCTTTTCCACTAGACTATTATTCACCATAACTGCATGCTTAGTCAAAATGTTCTTTTTTGTCTTAAATTTCTTTGTTTAACGATGCTTTTCCACTCGACTATGATCTACCATAACTGCATGCTGAGTCAAGATGTACGTAATTCCTTTTGTGATTAGACAAAAATCTCATTATATATATATATATATATATATATATATATATATATATATATATATATATATATATATATATATATAATACTATTTTCCATTACAAAATACTGTTATTTCTCTTCCCTACCGTATTTCTTCACTTTTATAAGTATGTGTAGAACGTAATTTTTCTTAAAATAACCTCACATTTCTTATATTACTTGTGCTAAGAACTAGCAATTTGAATTAAACCATCTATTGTTGTTAAAGTGTAAATGAGATTTGTCTAATTTGTTTCCCTATTCGGTTGACTTATCATGCTCACTTTCTTTTATTAACATATTGTTCCTGCATTAAATAGACTTCTTTGCATTCTTAATTTGGTTGTTCTGTAAAAATTACTTCAAGTGAACATTTGAAGGCTACAATTCATAGGTTTTAGATAAAAAAAATGCATATTTATGTATTTGAACTTTGATTATTAACTGTAGAATACATTGGAAAATTTTAGATTCTGAATTCAGAGTTTATATTTTGAGATTTTTTTTTGTTTTTTTTTTAGTGTTTTGATATCTTAATATCGTAGTTACAAGTTATAGAAAAATTTGAAATCTCTCTATTTTTTTGGGGGGGGGCGAGCAGAAAAAACAAATTTGTATTATAAAAAAAAATTATAATTACATTTTAAATAATATTCAAGTATTCATTATTTTTAAAAGTATAAAAATTATCATATAGAATTTGCATATTTATTTAAATGGTAATAATGTTTTAAGTTCTTTTAATGCTTTAAATTTTTTCTTGTACCAGGAGCAGAAAGAGGATAGCGATGATTATCCTATTGCTTTGGAAAAATACTTAAATTGCATTTACTACTATATGCATTATACTTGCTTGCACTGTAAGACTATTCATTTTACAGTATTAAAAAATTAAATCACATTATATGAAAAATGAAATTATTCATGAAATATTTTCTGGAAAAAACACTTATATGTAAGTTTTTGTGTATATGCGTGTATGTGTGTGTGTACACTGATATATATATATATATATATATATATATATATATATATATATATATATATATATATATATATATATATATATATATATATATATATATATATATATATATGTATATATATATATATATATATATATATATATATATATATATATATATATATATATATATATATATATATATATATATATATATATATATATATATATATATATATATATATATATATATATATATATATATATATATATATATATATATATGTATATACATGACTATGTTCTATTAAGTTAAAGTTAGTAGTTTAAGTTTGGTCACTATTATAGCCTATTCCGGAGGACTAGCATTTAGATTTTAGCCATGATATATATATATATATATATATATATATATATATATATATATATATATATATATATATATATATATATATATATATATATATATATATATATATATATATATATATATACGACTATGCTCTATTAAGTTAAAGTTAGCAGTTTCAATTTGGTCACTATTATAGCCTATTCCGGAGGACTAACATTTAGATTTTAGCCATGATCTCTATTGTTTATGACCTTGACCGAATGTATCTTGCAGCCAGTAAGTTGAAATTGATATACTTTAGTATAAATAATTAGAAAGCAAAATATTGAGAGAGAAAGTTATATATTTTTTCAGTGTAATTTATCTCTTTTTATTAAAACTAAAATATATAATTAGCAGGCAAAGAGAATAGTAGAAAACAAAGACCCATCTTAAAGCAGAAATTAGTTTAAGATTCTAAATATTTGAATTATATGGAGATTTATATTAATTAATGTATCTACAGACGTCCGCGATATTTTAAGACCATTATGCAACTTTCGATCTTTTAACATATAGGATAGCTTTCACAAATTATTGTATCCTCTCACGTGTTGATTGCATCAGAAGAATTCTACTGCGGTAAGTAAATGTCCCGTTCTTTTTCTCTCTAATTGAGTCATTTAGTAGTAAACATTGCTGTTGTGCAAAGTGTTGTAGTGGTTGCAAGCCCATCACAAATAATAATCATGAATAAAATTCGTTTATCTGATTGGGATGCAGTTAAGTGGGTACATGAGAGTAAGACAATCGGAAGGAAGTTCCTTCTATCTCCAATAAACTTCTGCATGAAGATTAAATATACTATAGTTGAAAAGGGCATAACGTGAGGGTGATTGACATTTAAATGTATTCGGTGAAATAATTTACTTTATTATCATATAAACTTGCAAAATAAATAAATAAATAAATAATTAAATAAAAAATAAAAACTTGTATTACTCTTAGTGTTTAAAATCAAATATTTTATATTATAATTTAATATTAAATAGTTCTATGTTCTATCATTGGTCAAGAGTATTTAAAAAATCTTTTAATTCAAGTCGGTAGAAATATTTTGTACAAGATTAAATTCAGCTAAAGAATTCAATGCAATCCGTACCTATTCACCTTATGTTGAGATAATTTTTTTCCAAAGTTATGCTTGCTTAATGCGTGTACTTGGTGAATGAGAAGTTACAATATCTCTGTGAAGGTAGGAAGTAAAAGTAATACAGCAAGATCCTACTCTTTATACTGGAAATATCTTCATCTCACAGAAATTTAACAATAGGTGAAGTTCAAATTTACAAAGTTATGCTTGCTTATTGCGTGTACTTGGTGAATGAGAAGTTACAATATCTCTGTGAAGGTAGGAAGTAAAAGTAATACAGCAAGATACTATTCTTTACATTGAAAATATCTTCATCTCAGAGAAATCTAACAATAGGTGAAGTTCAAATTTACAAAGTTATGCTTGCTTATTGCGTGTACTTGGTGAATGAGAAGTTACATCATCTCTGTGAAGGTAGGAAGTAAAAGTAATACAACAAGATACTATTCTTTACATTGAAAATATCTTCATCTCAGAGATATCTAACAATAGGTGAAGTCAAAATTTACAGTTTAAGTATCCCTCTGAAGATATTCCGAAAGAAATATTCTATCAAAATTCTATTTATCCAGCTTCGTAATCTACCGATATCACAAAAATGTTACGTTCACTAAAGAATTCCTCATATATTGTGATTTCATTGTATAGGTCGATATTCTTCATATTTTTGTACTGAAGGTGGTGTTGACAATACCAATGTCAGTAAATATATTTCTCATAGTTTATTTTTACTAAAGCTCATGAACACGAGTTTCACATTAGATATTAATTTTGCGTAAATAAATGAATAATATGTTATTTATGATTGTAAGTAATGTGTGTAGTTTTAGATTTAGAAAATTTCAGAACTCGAATAATGAAATACAAAATACTAACTAACGAAGTTTATTCGGGTTGAAATTATAATTATCTATTACTAATTTTCTTCAAAATGAATTTTTATTCTTTGTAAATATTTATTTATATTTGGAAGTAAGACGGGATATTCATTCTTATTTCTTTATTATTGCTTACTCAGAACTTTTTGAAAGTAGATTTGGAATTATGAAATATACTTCTAATTTTTTTTAGCATTGTTTGTAGGAAAAATTATAAAAATAAAATGGTAAAAAGACTAAAAATTTAAAATATTGAAAAATTTAATATTTATCAATGAATCGCTGTGATACATTGTTGTGGCAAACACTATTGCTTTATAGTATAACATTTTATATCTTTCATTAAGCAGTATTTTAAAAAGGAAAGTCAACAACTGATAATCCTAGTTAATACAGTTTTAAATGCAGCCAAAATGTAATCTTATAGAAACTTTCTCCAAAATATTAATTAAATACCACTAAAGTCTTTCAGAAAAAAATCTAGATTTCGACAGCCCAAAACGTAAAATTCTACATTGCTTTTGTGATTTTCGTTATAATTATTATAGTTAATCTTATTTCTATTCTAAAATGCATTAAATAAAATTAAAGTTTGTTACTGCAATCTGTTTCAAAATAGTATGAGTATATCTAAGTTAATAAAATCAGGAAATATAATGCTTATATCAGTGAAGTAGAATTCGTATATTCTTATTGTGATAGACGCCATATTTTTTCCATCCCATTAAAAGTTCCCATTTTTCTATTAATACAAGGGCACTTATCTATGAAGCACACAACGCCACTGAAATATTTGACCATTTTTTTAAATTAGATCACCATATGGGTTTTTAATATTTCTCCCTAGGGCAGCGTATAAAAACAAAGCATTTCCTCATAATTTAGAATCAGAAACCAAGAGAAAGATCCCATTCTTGGCCTACTACCTTCAGACCTATCTTTTAGGAACTTACCACCACAAACCTATGCCATGTGCACTAGCCACTATTAATGAACACGGTAGATGGAGCTGTGATCTCTCAACCCTCTGATTACGAGATTTCTGTCATTATGGACTAAGTGCTGCGGCTCTTCCATTAAAAGTATGTTATTTTTTAATTTCTAGATCGAGGAAAATGTTAATCTACAAAGAGATTCCTTTCTACTGTGAAGACTCCCCTTTGCCCGAGCAAGTTCCAAAACAGCTGATCGTAGTACATATGTTTACATGGACAATAGCGTGGTGTCGCACAGTCTGGGATCTTGACAATCGGACTGAATAGACGAATACGCCCCTGATGGATCTCGTTAATGAATGCTCAGATATTCCGTGAAGTTACAGCCAGATAATAAGAATTCAGATAAAAAATATAACTGTAACTTTAGCTAGAGTTCTCAAGTAACTGGGATCTTAACTGACCCCAAAAAACAATTGGCGGAACCATAACTGACCCCACAGGAATAAAAAGCCTACAATTTTGTGACTCAGGGCTTTTCGCCATTTTTTTCGTAGGTGTGTTGACCTCGTGGAGGCTTTCGCCTTTTTTACCAGAGCCAGCTTGCGAGTTCGGGATATTCGTAAAGTCCACTCATATAGGGAACGGCAGAGTCTCGGAAACCGAACGGGGGATAAATTGGGTTTGATTACAATTTGAAAAGCCTCCCCACTTGTAAGAGATTTTTAAATCTCTTGTTTTCCTTTCGACTGTGATCGTCGTGAGGAAGTTTTACTGGCAACCATCCTTTGCAGTTCTACATGATTTAGGAATTAACATTCCTTTGTTAATAGCCGTAGTTAACCCTCCGAGTGGAACACATCTAGAAAACAATTCTCCAAAATACGCTAATGTCAGTGGCCAAAGAGTTCTATGATTTTTACCTTCACCCTTTGACGACTGGAATGGAATATGGAAAACCCAACCTCGTTATTGCCCCTTTACTTCGGGTTATATATTGATATATAAATAGATGTTATAGATTGTTAATTTTTAATACACATAAAGCTCGCCAAGTCTCGAACATTATCCCATAAGAAATAATGGATTCTAAAAGTACAAATAAAAATATTCTTTGAGAGACTTATTTATATTTTTTTTTACGAAAGTCATCCAAGATATTTAAGGGTTACAATTAGAGATACATTGGTTACCGCAAACGAAATACTTCGAAATAGAGGTTTACAAAGCCATGAAAAGTTATCAGCGTCTTTGTGTCTCAGGGTAGGGTTGCATCCATCAAGAAATGTCAGTGAAAGAGGGATGCAGTTCCTAAACAATAGACCTGACCTTCCTACCTCAAAACTCCATGGGGGAAAGCACTGTCAAAAATGTACATTACATCCATTTTTGGAGGTCGAAAATGGTACGTTTTGAAGTCATCATCGGATTGGCGGAATTGTACGTGCGAACCGCTTAGAGGGTAAATCAAGAATAAAAGTAAATTTCCAATTTTATCTTTGACTGTTTTCCATTTTTCACGTTACCTCTCATTTGAGAATATTGAATGCTTCACACTACCAAGTTAAATATTTTTACAAACTAGAAAACCAAATGTAATTGGTTGTCTAGCATGCTTTAAATTCTAATAACATATATCCAGTATTATTGCTTCAAGAAGACATATTACTAATCAAAACATATAATAAGTTTAAAATCCTCTCACAATAAATATTATTCAGTTACACCCAAACATTATCTCGTTCTGAGGGTAAGATACTTACCTAGATTCATTATGCAGTTGAGACTAGCTATAAAGGTTCTAGATTAAGAACTGAGATAAAGTGGGGTGGGGGTATACTGACGTGGTTTTAGTTTTTTCAGGACTGAGATTAGAATACGATCTATGTCAATATTAAATACTATTGAAGAGGAAAACTGGTACATTAAGCCTAGAGGTGAATGTCCTAATTTCTCAAATTCCAGTAGACCAATATCTGTGATTTAACGCAATTGACTTTATTGTGGTGATTTTTTAGGTTTCAGTTTTCTAGAAAACTAACGAATGTTTGAAAGTTTTAATCTTTTCTTATAGATACTTTACTT
This sequence comes from Pardosa pseudoannulata, assembly GCA_032207245.1. Classification (NCBI taxonomy): domain Eukaryota; kingdom Metazoa; phylum Arthropoda; class Arachnida; order Araneae; family Lycosidae; genus Pardosa; species Pardosa pseudoannulata. Next base: position 160,239,356 of record CM063504.1, on the reverse strand, counting down.
AACATCCTCCTTATAGCACAATTGTCCTGATTAATAAACCAATATATTCAAAAATTTATAAACATTAAATTTCGAAATAAAAATAAAATTCTGTTATGTAATTTAATATTAAAAATATTCTGAATATAAAAACATTGAAATTTTATAAAGTGCTCAATTATGACTTTAATAATACAGTAAATTTTAAGATTCATAGTTGCAAAGGTTTTTGCAAAATGTTTGCCAAAACATTAAATAAATGTTTTAAAAGAAAGCGTAAAGTAAGTGTTAGTTAAAAAGTACTCGGCAATGAATTATACAAATTATACTTAAAAAAGTATTTTTTCGGTAGAAAATATAAACTCCATACTTTTAGAATGAGTTTAATATCTCCAACGTTTTTATTTCTTTAATAAAATCTCATGTTCTGAAATCTTTTTATATATATCTCTGCCACTTTAACCAAAAAAAGTTCCAAAAAGAAAAAATAATCTCATAATGAGGTTTTCCCCTCCCAGACAAATTTTTGCTTATGGGTTGTGACAGGGCCGTAGCCAGAAATTATTTTCGGAGGGGGACCAAGGGTTTGTTTTTTGGTTTGTGCTACTTAGAAGGATTCTGAAATATTCTGTTAACATGATCTTCAGTTAAACAAAAAATAATAATGAGACCGGACATACATGCTTCAGAATACAACTTATGTTCATGATTGAGATAGCTCAAAGCACTTGTATTCAATAGTCTTTATTTCCCAGTAGCACACTTTTATGCCTTCAATGTTTTTTCTATGAAACAAAACAACTGTAGACATTTTATTCTGTAAATACTGCATATCATACTTTCAAAACATGTCGTGGGGGGGACCAGTATCACAGTCAAATAAATATCCCCAAATCTCCTATACGGCCTTGAGTTGTGAGCCTTCAATAGTTCTTGTGTCCCAAATCGTTCAACATAAATTAGAAAACATTTATTCTGGAGTAGAAGGCTATACGGAGTAATCTATATTAATCCCGAAACAATTCGAAATGCAAAGGACTGTCGCTTGGATAACATACCCACGATGATCACAATCGTAAAAAAGAATTAAATATCCTCCCATTATGGGGAGTCTTTTCCAGGGTGCAACGCGAACCCAAACTATACCCCGTTTGGTGTCCGAGATCCTGCCGTTCCTTATATGAGCGGGCCGAACGCTGGTCGATTGGTTAGGGCGCTGATCGTCTGTACCGGAGTTCGTGGGTTCGAATCCCACTATGGCAAGGATATTTGTAGCCGTTCGGAATCGGCTTTAAGCAGTAGGTCCCGGTCTCATTAGCAGTCGTGTGCAAAACAGTAGATCGTAACGCTCCAAAACCAAAACCAAACCAAAAAACCTTTATATGAGCGGACCTGACGAATCTCCCAAACGTAATTGCTAAAATGCTAGCTCCGGTCAAAAGTAGCGAAAGCCTCCACAAGGTCAAAGAACCTGCGTAAAAATTGTCGAAAAGTCCTGAGTCTCACAGGATCTCACAGGAAGATTTCTCAACAGTACTCCTTGGTCCAAGCCCTCTAGTACTGGAGTAACTATTAATGGTAATTCATCAGACTATGAGTATAAGTTGGCATGACATACACAGAAAAGTTAAATATGGGTAAGAGAGAAAAAAGGAGAGAAAATGCTTGAGTTTAGGCGAAAAAAAGAAAGCATAATAGGTGGCAAATTGATTATACCAGCTGAAGAAAAGTTGAGTTCAAACATGATACGAGATAAGCTGGTCTGATAAATAGGACATTAGTTAACACGTTGAAAAGGTTAACCCTCTAAGCGGTTTGCACGTACAATTACGCCAGCTGTCACAGACAATTTTCAACCCCAAAAAATGTTCCAAAAGTAAATGTATTGTACATTTCTGACAGTGCTTTTCCCCCATGAAATTATGAGGTAGGAGGGTCAGGTCGATTGTTTAGGAACTGCACCCCTCTTTGACTGACATTTATTGAGGGATGCACCCCTAATCTCTGAGGAACAAAGACGCTGATAGCTTCTCATGGCTTTGTCAATCTGTATTTCGAAGTATGTCGTTTGCGGCAACATATATATCTCTAATTGCACCACTGAAATATCTTGAATGATTTTAGTAAAAAAATATAAATAGTTCTCAAAAAAAAATTTATTCGTACTTTTAGAATACGTTATTTCTTATGTGATGATCTTCGAGACTTGACGAGCTTTATGTGTATTAAAAATTAACAATCAATAATGTCTATTTATATATATATTTATAATCGGAAGTAATGAGACAATAACGAGGGTGGGGCAAAGGGTGAAGTAAAAAATCATAGAACACTTTGGTAACTGACACAATAAAACTATAGCATATTTTTGGAGACCTTTTTTTCCCCGGTGTGTTCCACTCGGAGGGTTAAATTGTTATTATTATTATTATTATTATTATTATTATTATTATTATTATTATTATTAGGCACAGAACGTAAGTCTAACTCCCAGAAACTGTGCAAACACAGAACAGAAAAGTCCTGAGTAGTAAAATTCTAGGCTTTTTATACCTGGAGGTTAGTTACGGTCCCAGTTACCTGAGAACTCCAGTTAAGGTTACAGACCCAGTTCAGCTGATTTTGGTCGTTAGTGTTTTGAACAAAGGGGGTCTTCATCGGGTATAGTTAAATGGAAGCTGTCCATTATGAGAGTAAATTCCCGACAGGTTAATACTGAAATAAATTTATCCAATTAGGCCGAAACATAGCTGATTTAAAAAGTAGTAAAATGCCAGAGATCAAAATCGATTGTAAGCTTTTAATAAGAATTCACTAAATTCTATTTCAACTGGAAAAATGTCAAATTTTACATCAGAAACACTGAATCTATACAAACAGTTACAAAGATACTTCTGACCTAATTAGAAAAATACTCCCAAAGAGAGTAGTTATAATCGTATTAAATTAATCTAATAATCTAAATAAATGTATTCTATTAAATCAATCTGAATTCAAAAATTGTTTTGATATTATACAACTTCTTTGAAACATAGCAAGCGACTAGGAATAATTTATAAGCAGCGACAAAATGTATCTAAATTTTAATAATTAATAATATCATTAATAATAGTTAATTCTTAATAATAGCATATTTTATTATAAGAAATTAAATGTAACCTAGATTAATTCAACCTTTTTAAAATAATTAAATTACAGATAAATTGAATTATAAACTATATTAGATTCTTTTCAGTAATAACGTTTACTGAATACGCCATTCTTGGCTTTTCTTGTACTAGTTAACTCTTTTTCTTCAAAATACAAAGAATGAAAGAAAAAACTACCAAAGAGCAACGTTTAAAGGGGGTCTAGTGTGATTTACATTATAACAAAGGATGAAAAGGATAAAATTGAAAATAATCTGAAACCCAATGTTAGAGTGGAAAATACTTTATTAAAACTCTTTCTAAAAGGGATGGTATTATATGGTAAACGAGAAATATTTTTAAATCAATATAAAAAATTTAGTTCAATGGAAAGTCTAAGATAAAGAAATAATTAGAAAACTGAGGTTGAAGTATAGTTCAATATTTTTAAACGGATTATTAAAAATTTAAAATTTTACTTGATTTACGTTTATGGACAGAAAAAAATAGAGTAAAATGTTATTTGTGTGCTTCAGATTAAAAGATATATTTTAAGAAACATATCATTTTTCGACTTTCAGCCCACTACTGTTCTTGAAAATTTAATCTAAATCTTAAAAATAAACCTATATGCTTTAAGCACAAGTAAAATTTCAGTAAAAAATTATTTTGTAGACATTTATAGGTTACTTTTTATAATCTTTAAAGCTGTATGAGGGATAAAGATTTTTCCTCGTTTAAAAATGAATTTAGTATTAATTTGACACCGCAAATGGTAAAAAAGTAAGATTTAAAAACTATGAATTTTTTTTTTGTAAGGGATAGAAATAAAAGGTCAGGCATGATATGTTTAAAATGCACAAAACTTTTCAAAATTGAATATTATTTTGTATTTATATTATATTTGAAAAAAAAAATCTTATTGCTTCCGTGTATACTGTGGTAATATATTTTTCGACGTATATAAAAAATGCAAACTTCATTTTAGTTACATAAATATAACAATCCATTTTATGTATGTCCTTATATGTGTATGTGTTTGGGATCATGATAGCTTAAAGTAAAAAACAAACAACGCACTTATGTATATTTAAAAATAAATTGAGAGATTCTATCCTTTTCTGTCAAGACTTAGAGTCTATCTGTTGTTCTTTCTATCAATTTATCGGTCCTTGAACACAATAAAATTAGTTCTTCGATTAATTCTTATATAATGCTTTATATAATTAGTTTCAACTTCCCCACGTCTATAAGCGTCCATCTTATGACTAACCATTAAAACACTGATTGGCTGGCTCACAAGCGTATCAATTACTATGTACGAGTTTTTTAGTAGAGAAGATTTCGGGAGATGATGCTACAATAAACTCCATTACTCTATTATAAAATTATTTTTTTTTCTCATTCGGCCACCTTTTTACTTACGACTGCACCCAAACAAATATGGATTCTCTACCGTTTGCAATAGGATACCCCCTCCTCTCATTTAGCATTAGGATCAGGTTACCTATCCTTAAATTCTTAGCTTAACTTGACTATATTTTTAACTTAACTTTAATTACTAATCGACATATGTCTTCACAACAGTCATAATACAAGACAAAGTGGCTTACTTTTCCCTTTTCATTCCAGCCTTAGTCCAGGCTTTTAAAGGGCAAGTCTAATTTCTTATTGTCTTTCTCTAAGACTTGATTTACAGGTCAGGTAAAATTTCTATTTTTAGGTTCGTCTCCTGCCTGTCTGTTCATGTTGCCTCCCTTCCACCTTTTTTTCGTACAGAATTCTTCGTTGGACTCTCCGGTATTCTAACCCCTCCGTTAGAATTCCCCAAAGGAAGTAAGTCCCCAAAGGTAAGTCGCTTTGTCTTGTATTTTGACTGTTGTGTAGACCCATGTCAATGATTAATTAAAATTAAGTTTAAAATATAGTTAAGTTGAGATAAGAATTTAATTATAGGTTTTATGAGCCTAATGGTTGATCAGACGAAGTTGTAGCTAGATAGTTGGATACCCACTAGGGTGATCACAAATCGAAATGATTTATCAGGATTAGAACTGCAATGATAAGCGACTTGGCAATGTGGTTAGCATAAGACGGAAGTTACAACCCTTGAGACTAACTTCTCTAGCCCTTCAAAAGGGACCACATTCCCTAATGGTACCACAGTTTTGCTTTTTCTTTTTATTAACATATCAACTCTCAATTTACGTCTGGTTTTTTATTCACCTCTGAAACTAATGCATGGTTTCAGTGGGTTTTTTTTTTAGCAAACCGATTGACGGGGTTCAACAGGGTGGGCAAAAGTTTTGCTACAATGAAACATGAGTGATGGTTCCAAAGCTCAGGACTTCTCAGGGACCTCAAAATTTCCTGCTCCTGTTCCTGGCCATCCGGTTATACCTCTTTCTGGTCCGAGAGGTTTGCGCCACTCTGACTAATTCCGACATCAAGATGCCCACTGGAGAATTCAGTATTCTTCCAAATTCTCCCAACGACCGTTAATCTGTTTCTTTCATTCGCCATTGGCACCTGCTGCACCACAGGCACTCTGAAGGGGGGTAAGCAGGTGGAGTGCTCCAGTTCTTGCGATCTGGCCATATGGGCCTGGATTACTGCTTGATTGTGATAGATTTAATTGCTTAGTACATATATGAATATATTAACTCATATAGAATATCAGATATATAAAATTGTAATTAAAATATGCAGATTAAAGTGTTGAAAATGGAATATAATAACAATAAACTTTTGAACTAAGCTTTTTTTTCTGGCATTAAGCAGTTTAATATGATTAATAAATGAAAGAAAATCCCTAAAAACATCATCATGATTTCTTTCATAACAATTAGAACACTCACTATTTCAAGTAATGCAGTTATATATTTTAAGCTTATCTTTGACGTATGAAAATTTATAGCTTGAGATTGACAAAAAAAAAATATCTCCAAGATTGTTAAAGTTTGAACTCTAAAAAGACTTAAAGAGTGTTTTTAGGTAATTTAAGTAAACATTGTGACGATATATTAACATTAACACATACAAGTATATATATATATATATATATATATATATATATATATATATATATATATATATATATATATATATATATATATATATATATATATATATATATATATACTCTCATAGAGAAAGTGATGTTTTACAGTGAGAGTGAGAGAGAAAGTAGAGTTTATATTTGATAGCAAAAATACGAAATTATTACACGAAAGAGTAATAATACAATTTTATTTTAATACAAGATTTAAAAAAAATATATCCAAGATTGTTAAAGTTCTCTCGTGAACTCTGAAAAGAGTTAAAGAGTGTTTATCAAGAGTTTACGTAAACATTGTAACGATATATTAACATTAACACACACACACAAATATATATATATATATATATATATATATATATATATGTGTGTGTGTGTGTGTGTGTGTGTGTGTGTACTCTTATAGTAAGAGTGAGAGAAAGAGAGAAGAGTTTATATTTGATAGCAAAAATATTAAATTATTACACTAAAGAGTAATAATACAATTTTATTTTAATTTTGATTATGAATGATTTTACAGCTTTTAATGAATGTATTTCGTTTTTTTATATTTTTAACTAGGTTACTCTTTGTATTTTATCTAAGCAAATCCAAAATATTTATTCAAACCTAAGTATGTAATAAAAGTAAAAAATGTCATATTATTAAGTAATAGTGGCAAAATGAATTATATTTTAAATGCATGTAAAAATTCACATTAATTTAAAAACTTTTATACAACATGATATCAATATCTCTGTAAGTAATTTAATTAAAAATAAGTTAACTTTTATGATTTACCAGCTTATTTTTTACTAATAATGTTTACATTACTATCTGTTTATAAACTTTCCTCTTACACGATATCAATTTTTTTTCATGATAAAAAAAAGAATAAAAAAAACGAAAAACTATTAAGCAGACAGATTTAAGCAGTGAATATGATTGTGTTATTACAAGTGGTGAAATATATCAAATTGAAAATATCTGGGTATTCCAATAAGAAATATCCAGATACTTAGGTAAACATACTTTATTACAACTTCGCTAAACATACAGAAAGACAAGTAGGAGAAACGTACTTTATTACAACTTCGCTAATGTGATGGTGTTTCACGCTAAATGAGAAACATTTTTAAATCATGATTAAATTTTAGAACAATGTGGATGTTAGATAAATGAAGAATTGAAAATTTAAATTAGTGCTTGTTGATATACATATACCATATTCTATAGAAGAATATTAGACAATTGAAATTTTTAATTTTCTTCAACAGGTAAAACTACCTTGTAATATTCTAGTAAAATGCTTTGGAATTAAAGAAATGAGCTGAAAAGCCTAACTAACTGATATAGGCATGCGTATGTAAATAAAGAGTTAAAGAATGAATCATAATACGGTGCGGTGTTCTGCAAAGCATTTCTAAGACAAGCGTCTGGCACAGTTTTAGATCTGTTATTTCTGCTACAATGGCAGGTTATTACGATTTAAGTAAGTTTGAACGTGACGTTGTAGTTAGAGCACGAGAGATGTTACATGGCGTCTCCAAGGTAACGATGAAATTCGGATTTTCCAGTACAACCATTTCAAGAGTGTACCATGGATATTGGGAAATCCAGTAAAACATCAAATCTCCATCGCTTCAGCTTGAAAAAAATCGTGCAACGATGACTGGGGATAGTAAATAAATGTGACAGAAGAGCAACCTTTTCGCAAATTGCTGCAGATTCCAATGCTGGATCATCAACAAGGGTCTGCGTGGGAATCATTCAACCCCTGATGAGTCTAGATACGACTCTGGCAGGTGGCACGTACGTGAGCCTCCTGTCTGACTACCTGCACCCATTCATGTACATTGTGCATTCCGATGGACATGACAATTCAACACCCCATTCATCCCGAATTGTTGCAAAGTGTCTCCAGGAACACTCTTTTGACTTTAAACACTTCAACTGGCTACCAAAATACACAGATTTCAACATTATTGAGTATATCTGGGATGCCTTGCAACATTCTATTCAAAAGAAATCTCCATCACCTAGTACTGTTAGGTATTAATGGACAACCTTGCAGGATTTATGTTGTCAATTACCTCCAGCATTATTTCACACATTAGTCCAGTCGATACCGCATCGTGTTGCGGTACTTTTAAGTTCTCGTGTGAGCGCTACACGATATCAGGCTGGCTACACGGCTGATACACGGTATCAGCTTTTTTGATTTTTCAGTGTATATTGAAACCATTCTCATTTTCGAAATTAGACAGATGCAACTATTTGACGAATTTTATCTCTTACTAATATGGCTGATTTTTAGAGTCATTTATACCAAATAGATATATAGAGACTAGAAACTGTTTTAGACAATAAACAAGAACTGACCATTTTATACAGTTCAAGCAGTAATTTTTGTAAACAGTAACAAAAATTCTCTGAAAACAAGTACATTGAATCTGGAAAAGTAATAAGATTTTCTTTTATTTCTAATTAATATTGATTTATTTTACACAAGTCTAGTTTGTATTTACTAAAACATTTAATTAAACCCAAACAGGTTTAAAAATTAAAAGAATCACAGGATTAAACAACAATAACAGAAATTATGTATATATATATATATATATATATATATATATATATATATATATATATTTCTAGTACTGCACATTAAGTCCAATTCTATAATTGCTGAAACATTTTTATGTTAGAACTTTAAAAAAGTATCAGAAATCTGCCATTTCTTTTCAAAGTAATGCAATTACAGCTAAATTGAATTATAAATTTTACCAATTTTTTTTCATTAATACATGTCACAAGATTATCCCTTTATTATGTTTTTTCTTATTCCGTATATTTTTTTAAGAAAGACAATGATAGAAGCAAGAGTAGTAAAAAGCAAAATTTTGAGGTACAGAATGTGATTTACATTGTAATAAAGGAGGAAAAATATTAAATTGAAAATAACCAGAAAATCAATTGAGAGCGGAAAAATACTTTACTAAAGCTTCTTTGTTAAAATGATGGTATTTCGAGCTAAATGAGAAATATTTTCAAATCGATATTAATTTCATTGCAGTGTGCTTCTCAGATAAAAGAAAGATTGAAAAATTAAATAATAGATTGTTGAAATACGATCAAATATTGCATAAATGATTATTAGAAAATGAAATCTTTTAACTCTATTTCACAGCAAAAATTAATAAATAAACTTTTTCTTAAAGCCTTTGGAATTTGAGAAACATTTTTGAAAAAATAATCTTTATTGTGTTTTAGAAAACATACTTATTTGTGGAATTTAATTTATATCTTAAAGAACTTCAAACAAAATTTTCAAATCAAAAGGAATATTGACTTTGTGTAACTTCAATCCCACTAGTAAATGTCTGCCGATATGTTTGCCAAAGGAATCATCTGATTAAGTTAATATAGACATCAATCTCCTATTGTACAAGCGCCGAACGATGGCCAATTGGTTAGGGTGCTGGTTTTCGGTACCGGAGTTCATGGGTTCGAATCCCACTGTGGCATGGATGTACGTAGCTGTTCGGAAACTGCTTTAAGTTGTAGGTCCCGGTCTCATTAGTCCTCGTGTTGCATAAAGTAGACTATAGCACTCCAAACCAAACAAAACCTATTGTTCAAGCATTGTGCTAAAAACACCGTCTAAAGAAATGTTTTATGATACTGAAAGTATCAGAGCGGTTAGACTACTCTAAGCTCCTGCATTGAATAACCAGCATAAATATGATGAAGAATTTTTTTTAATTTACTCAGTTAAATTATTGTATTTAAAGATCTTTATATCAAAAAGATATATTACCATTTCAAGTGGAAAGAATTTATCTATTTAAAAGACATTTTATATCACCACATCAGATCAAGTTGACATATAGAGAAAAAAGAACAACAATATCGGTATTATCTTCCTGTATTCTAATATATTTATATAATTAAGTACAGTAGAACTTCGATTATCCGAACTTCGATTAACCGAAATTCTCCATTAAAACCGAAGTCTGTTTTACTTAACTTTTTTTTTACACTTTCTACTACATTGAACTTCACTTAAACTGATCAGTTTGGGACACCATGATTTTGATAACAATAGCCGATTGATAACAATAAACGGTATGCAAAATTAGATAAATTCACCCCCCCTCTTTAATTCGCACGTACTAAATTTCAAAATAAAATGAAAAAACTCACCTTATATTTATGTACTCTATATTATCCTTTTTAAACATAATAATTATATACATAATTAAAAAAATTGATCAATTGTTAACTGTCTACAATATTTTCTAAGAAGTTTATTGATAAATTGTTCGTATTCATAATGTTTTTTAAAGTCATCGGAACGGTGTTGTACTCCACGTTTTAACACTTTCAATGCAATTTAGAGACGGAGAAATGTTTAACTGGGCTTCAGCATTGAGCTGACTCATTATTGGTAACCAATCATAACGATTTAAAATTTCGATCTTTTCTTTTTAATATTAAATCGTTTCGCTTTCTGGCTTCCATATCGACAATCTACATGTAAGCGAGCAAGGCATAAAATGTGAATACGCTCCTTCTCAGTTCCTATAAGAATGTGTTGCCTTCTGCTTCTCTGACAACCATTGACTACCAGCACGGTGAGTGTTTCTGAAAAATTCCAGGAATGTGTAATTTCCCACTCCTTTGAATATTCAACATTTATCTAAGCGGAAGAGGAGAGTTCTCAGAATTTAAAACAACAGTGAAGGGAAAGAAAGATTGGGTTCCTTTGAATACATTGTGTATATTCCTTTGCCAGTTAAACTGAGGTTCGAAAACTGATAACATTAACCTATGTAACGATTACATAAATCGATAATTTTAATATACGAACGAATAGTAAAAATCGTGACCAAGTGATTTCGATAACAATAAGTGATTGGTAACAATAACCGCTATCACATTAAACGGAGTCCACTGTATCATCTAAAATTTTCTCTTTACAAAGGTTCATTTTTAAAGTTTTCTTTTTTCGAACATTCTTTTGACTGTAAGCCGTCCTTTCCAAACTATGAGTGCAAATAAATATGTTTTAGAATTCCCTTTTTTAGAATTTCTTTTGGGAAGCACAATTCAAGGTATGAATGTACCCTTCCTCACTTTCAAACATCCCTTTTCTAAACAAAAATACACCTCATTTCGGAATTTGGCAGGTCATACTGACGAGACCGAGAACAATCGAATATTATTGCACCATTGATGATGCTACATATATTAACACATTTTGTGCGGGTACATTTCAAAGCGGAATTGTACCCGGAGCTGACGCTTTGCTCTTAAATTTAGTTATTCAGTTAAAAAATTAAAAGTTAAAATTGGTTAAAAAATTAAATAAATTTCGATTATTGAGTTAAATCTCAATACATCGAAATTTATTTAATATTTTCACCAACTTTTCGTATTTTATATTAAAATATTAAAAGAAATGTATAAATAGAAATATATAAATAACAAGCATAAGAGTTTTGTATACAAAAAATATTTTTTTTACTGGATAAATTTATACTAGTGTCGTAAATATGAAAAATCAAATAGAAATAGTAGTATACAGTTTAATATTTTCGAATTATGTTATATATACAAATTTTTACATAATGAAAAATGAAAAGAGCAATCATAAAACTAATTAATATAAAAACTAGTTTTTATTTGTCTAAATTTTTCCAGAATCTATGTAGTGGACAAGAACATTTGGCTTCGTTTTCCTGTATATACCGTTATTTTTGTATCCACAAACAAACCATGTTGTTACACTAAATCGTAATAGTACGTGACCAGCACTCAAGTATCAATCGTCAGAAAGCGTATTAGTACGTGTCCCGCATACAATGTGTTAAACTAGGTGATTATTCATGAATTCTCGACTATTCGACGTAAGTTCGGTCCCAGTTACTTTGGTTAATCAAGGTACTACTGTATTTATATTGGTAAAATTGTTTTTTTTTTCAGTGTTAAGGGTTTGAATTTGTAATTTTATTGTACCGCATCAGTAAAGCTCAAATTTGTAAGCAAAATACTAAACACAAAAACAGTAAATATGAAAATTGCTTTTCTATTATAGCTATTTATAGTTATGTGTTGCTATTAAGTTGTTGCCAGTAAAAATAAAAATTACGTTTCTATTATAGCTACTATAGTTATGTGTTGCCATTTAGCTTTTTTATTTATGCAAATAAAAATAAATAATTATCAACCAAAAATTTCTCTACTTGAATTTTCACTGTTCCTTAACCGTACAGCTATACTTGGTACAAGAAAAAAAAGCCCCTTGAACTACATTTTCTGAAAAAAGAAAAAATTACAAATAAACATATTAGACACTACTTATCTATAACCGATGTAAAATCGTATAGAGAAACGGTGGGGAATACTTGTGATATAAGAAGTGGGTACCACGGTATAAAGCGGTACAAAATGTTGACGACCTACTGGAACGGGGTAAACGCCGCTTACCGTCAAAATCGAGTGATAAAGTGATTCTTGAATTATCGATAATAATGGGGACTGGACAACTTATTAGGTGAAATGCATTTCAGTTTAATATGTCCACTACACGGTACAAATGCGTTTTTAACTATTTCGTTTGTATTTTCAGACAAATAGTCGACACTCTCTTATGAAAGAGACTGTAGTTTCGGTCCCAGTTATTTAAAATATTCGAGGTACTACTGTATTTATATTAGTAAAATTGTTTTTTTTTTTTAGTGGTAAGGGTTTTAAAATTTGTAATTTTATTGTATCGTATCAGTAAAGTTCAAATTTGTAAGCGCTAAAACTAAACACAAAAACAGTAAAAATAAAAATTGCGTTGCTATTATAGCTATTATAGTTATATGTTGCTATTTAGCTTTTTTACTTACTTGAATAAAAATAAATAATTATCAACCAAAAATTTCTCTACGTTATATTTCATTGCACCTTATCAGTACAGCTAAAATTGGTACAAGAAAAAATAAGCCCTTTGAACTATATTTTCTGAAAAAAAGAAAAAAAATTACAAATAAACGTATTAGACACTACTTATCTATAACCGATATCCAATCA
>CM063504.1:160198629-160221129 GCA_032207245.1 Pardosa pseudoannulata | reverse complement strand
TCACTTCTAGAAAATAACTCTTCAAAAGTATTTCCATTAATATTGGCTTCAAGAAAATAAAAGTAACCCTGATCTTATCAAATTTCTTTTCTGAGGTAATTAAAATATTCAAATAAAAATTCCTTGATAATAGTTTCAGTAAGTTTGAAGATAATCTATAGATAACTATAAGATATAACATAGATACTAATGAAATATCTATGTAGATGAATTTAAGATACTATATAGATTCTACATATATAACCGTATAGATAAATACGATACTATATAAATAACCATATTGATAACTATATATAGATAACTACGTAGATTCTCGAAATATCAATAAAAAAGAAAGAAGTTCGTATTCTCATCTAGAAAATACCTCTTGAAAAGTATTTCCATTAATATTGGATTCAAGAAAATAGAAGTAACCCTGATCTTATCAAATTTCTTTTCTGAGGTAATTAAACTATTCAAATAAAATAATCCTTTTTAATAGTTTCAGTAAGTTTAAAGATAAACTATAGATAATCTACAGATAACTATAGATAACAATAATATACAACATAGATACTAAATAGATAATTATGTAGATAAATTTAAGATACTATATAGATTCTACATATATAACCGTATAGATAAATACGATACTATATAAATAACTATATTGATAACTATAGATACAACATAGATACTAAATAGATAACTATGTAGATTCTCAAAATATCAATAAAAATGAAAGGATTTTGTATTCTCCTCTAGAAAATAACTCTTGAAAAGAATTTCCATTAATATTGGCTTCGAGAGAATAAAAGTAACCCTGATCTTATCAAATTTCTCTTCTGGGGTAATTAAAGTATTCAAATAGAAAAAAATCCTTGATAATAGTTTCAGTAAGTTTGAAGATAAATTATAGATAATCTATAGATATCTATAGATAACTTTAAGATACAACATAGATACTAAATATATCTAGATAAATTTAAGATACTAAGTAAGATACTAATAAGATACTATATAGATTCTACATATATAATAATATAGATAAATACTATACTATATAAATAATTATATTGATAACTATAGATACAACATAGGTACTAAATAGATAACTATGTAGATTCCCAAAATATCAATAAAAAATAGTTCTAATTCTTTTCCAGAAAATAACTCTTGAAAATTATTTTCATTAATATTGGCTTCAAAAGAATAAAAGTAAGCCTGATCTTATCAAATTTCTTTTCTGGGGTAATTAAAGCAATCAAATAAAAAAATTCTTGATAATAATTTCAGTAAGTTTGAAATTTAAGTATAGATAAACTATAGATAACTATATAGATAACTATAAGATATTACATAGCAGATTTGGCATGATTCAACAGTTGATTTTTTTATAAAAATAACATTGATTTAAAACATTTTTTTTCACTTCTTTTAAAATCTATATTCCAAAGATAGGAGAATTAGGAATGAGTCAGCACAATAATACCAATAAGTAAGCAAGTGTAAATAGATAGCATGTGCTTTCCAAGAATTTAGGGGTTGTTATCCGAAAGTATGTAGTAGGGGTAGTACAATGTAGTAGGTGTAGAACTTGAAATCCAGTTTGTCTACCAAGTAACAATCATCATTGGTTTCATCTCCTGGAAAGGAAAGACAGTTTACTTCTGTATGTATTGTTCATTCTAGTCTTCATAACCAATTAGGAGTGGATAAAGCACCAAAACTAGTGTTTTTATTGAAACAATTAAATCAATAATTTGGTTTTTAAAAGCATTGAAATAATTGTGATTTGTTTTTTTAAATAAATAGTTGGCATTAAAAGAATATTTAATTCGTTCTTTAAATTGACATCTTATTTAGTTTGCACTATCCAATTACAAAATAATGGAATGTATTTAGACTAAAATTTATATATTTAATTTTAGGTAATCAGTGTGTAGAATATACTAGATAGATAAGATGTTATTTCTTATAACAAATTATTCTATGTATGTTGTAAAACACATAAATAAATTAAACATAAATTAGACATGAATTTGCAACACACATATTCTATGTATGTGGCAAAAAACAGAAATTAAAATTAGTATTCAGAAAAAAATCAAAGAAGTCCGATTTAAATAAAAAAAAATCTGATTTAAATCAAATAAATGATTTTTTTTTAAATCTTGATTTTTTTTCAACCCTGCTACATAGATACTAAATAGATAACTATGTAGATAAATTTAAAATACTATATAGATTCTACATATATAACTGTGTAGATAAATACAAGATACTATATAAGTAACTATATTGATAACTATAGATCAGACATGCTAACATTCAGGCACTTGTGTCCTGAGCGGGGTTTGAAATTTTAACATGTTAATTGCAGATTATACATAAGTACATATCTTATTGGTTTATAAATTAAAATTAAATTTAAAATATTTACAGAGTAGTAAATTGTTAAAGATAAATTACAATTTATGAATTTAAAAATTTATTAGTAGCTTTTTTAGCTTTAACAACTTTCAGAACAGCCTTTCTTATATCAAAATTGACCCTGATTAAAATATCTCCATTTTTTTATCATCCGGAATTCTAGACTCAAATTTGACCTAAATTCGTTTTGGTTTCTTCCGCATAGTACTGAAAAATTTTTAATATTCAGAATTACTGTGTGAAAAGAGTAATATTCAGCATTATTTTTTTAAAAACTTTGTATTTAATTGCTGAATTGTAATCTTTTAGCTGTTAAAAAGTTTTGTTATTTTGCGGAGTTATCTGAGAAGTTTCAGGAGATAGCAAATTTTCTCATTTCTCCAGATCTACTCTGGAGAATCCGGCGTAGTTGCCATATCTGTAACTATAGATAAATAATAAACTAGACTTAAGTGCTAAAGTGTTTTTCCTCACTTTTAGTTTAAAGGAAAAATTCTTTATTAAGCACAAGAACATTAAAGTTAGTTATTAATAAAATTAGGCCTATTGTTTCATAAATTGTCTTTTTTAATTTCTATGCCTTATGATTGATAATTTTATGTTGAAATATAAAGTTATATTTCAGAAAATAACTATTTTAAACTTTTAATAATACTCTTATGATATTTATCATAAGAGTTAAATTGAAGAGAGAGATATTTTGAAAGAGATTTTAAAATGGAGATATATATATATATATATATTTGAATATTATCTTAGTTTTAAGAGATGACAGCTAATACAGATGTTATCAAACTTGTGCTTCGAAATCATTAAGGAAAAAAATTAGAAAAATGTATGATATATATTCATTTTAGAAAAAATTTATGAATTCCCTATTAAAAGCTTGAACATTAAATTTAACGGGGACCAAAGGATAGGGCGCTGCTCTTTGAAACCGGAATTCAAAGGTTCGAATCCCACTGTGGGCATGTATGTACATAGCCGATCACAGTCAGCTTTAAGCAATAGGTCTCTGTCTCGTTAGACCTCGTATGCAAAAAAGTAGGCCGTAACGCTCCAAATTAATCCCAACCTTGAATCTAGTAATTATCACATATAATACCTACGTTTTTATTAACTTGATTATTTAATTTAAATCCTTAATGCTTTCAAATGTTAAGTAAAACTGCTTAATTATCTAGCATAAAGTAAATGCTTAAGAGATTTTACATCAATTTTACTTTTCAGGGAACAGTAGTTATCCAGAATTTATCTAAACTCATTTCAGTATCGGAAATAAAGTACAATCATTTTTTGCGATAATCATTTCAACAAAACCTTGCGTATTTCCCATTCTGCCCTTAAACACATAAATTTCAAGCATCAGTCATATAAATTAAATAACTCAATTCGCAGAAATGATAGATATGAAATGCTGTAATTACACCAAAATATAAGTTAAAATGAATAATTGTTCTCAGAAAGTAACTGCATAAAGTTATTTCATGCAATCTTGATTTTAGTGAACAAAAGTAATCCAGAATTTGTCAAATTTCCTTTCTGATGTCATTAAAGTAAGGAAAAGAAAAAAAAACAGCAATTGTTCCTTACTATTCATCTTTGCAAATTCCTCTCTACTGTCAAGTAATTGTCTAAAATAATCATTTCTGAACATCAGGCATTTAAATTAAATAGTTAATTCTATGAAAAGTTTGGCGTGAAATAATATGCATACTAATTTTAACCATACAAGCATGTTTGGATCTATTTTTGTCCCATATTCTATTTAGCGTTAGAAAAGGCATTTTTATTTCAGTTGGGGGGGAAGGGATTTTTAAAAGCCTTTTATGATTTTGTTTTCTCAGCCATAGTAAATTAAGGAATATATAATTTCCTTTTTCAAGGTAGTTTTATACTATAATATTTACAATACTTAAGTTGAGGTTACCCATCCAAGCATGTTTGGATCTATTTTTGTCCCATATTCTATTTAGCATTAGAAAAGGCATTTTTATTTCAGTTGGGAGGGAAGGGATTTTTAAAAGCCTTTTATGATTTTGTTTTCTCAGCCATAGTAAATTAAGGAATATATAAATTCCATTTTCAAGGTAGTTTTATACTATAATATTTACAGTACATAAGTTGAGGTAACCCATCCAAGCATGTTTGGATCTTTTTTGTCCCATATTCTATTTAGCTTTAAAGGAGGCGTATCTATTTCAGTGTTAAGAGAGGGAAGGAAGGATTTTTAAAAGCCTTTTATGGCTTTGTTTTCTTAGCCATAGTAAAATAATGGATATACAATTTCATTTTTAAGGTAGTTTTATACTATAATATATACAATCCATAAGTTGTTAAGGTTCAACATCCAATCATGTTTGAATCCTTTTTTTGTCCCATATTTTATTTAGCATTAGAAGAGAAATTTTTATTTCAGTGAGTGGGGACCAAGGGAGGAATTTTAAAAGCCTTTTATGACTTTGTTTTCTTAGTCATGGTAAATTAAGGTATATATAATTTCAATTTTCAAGGTAGTTTTATACTATAATATTTACAATACATAAGTTGAGGTTACCCATCCAAGCATGTTTGGATCTCTTTTGTCCCATATTCTATTTAGCTATAGAAGAGGCATTTTTATTTCAGTAGGGGGAGGGAAGGAAGGATTTTTAAAAGCCTTTTATGATCACTCTGTTTTCTTAGCCTTGATAGTAAATTAAGGAAAATATAATTTTACTTTTTAAGGTAGTTTTATACTGTAATATTTACAATACATAAGTTGTTGAGGTTAACCATCCAAGCATATTTGGATCTTTTTTAGTCCCATATTCTATTTTTTCTTTAGAAGAGGCATTTTTATTTCAGTAAGTGAGGGCGAGGAAGAAAAAGATTTTTAAAAGCCTTTTATGATTTTGTTTTCTTAGCCATGGTAAATTAAGGTATATATAATTTCATTTTTCAAGGTAGTTTTATACTATGATATTTACAGTACATAAGTTGAGGTAACCCATCCAAGCATGTTTGGATCTTTTTTGTCCCGTATTCTATTTAGCTTTAAAGGAGGCATAACTATTTCAGTGTTAAGAGGGGGAAGGGAGGATATTTAAAAGCCTTTTATGGCTTTGTTTTCTTAGCCATAGTAAAATAAGGGATATGCAATTTCATTTTTAAGGTAGTTTTATACTATAATATATACAATCCATAAGTTGTTGAGGTTCAACATCCAATCATGTTTGAATCTTTTTTTGTCCTATATTTTATTTAGCATTAGAAGAGAAATTTTTATTTCAGTGAGAAATTGGGTTTCAAGGGAGGATTATTAAAAGACTTTTATGACTTTGTTTTCATAGCCATAGTAAAATAAGGGATATACAATTTCCTTTTTAAGGTAGTTTTATACTATAATATGTTCAATCCATAAGTTGTTGAGGTTCAACATCCAATCATGTTTGAATCTTTTTTTGTCCCATATTTTATTTAGCATTAGAAGAGGAATTTTTATTTCAGTGGGAAAGGGGGTTTCAAGGGAGGATTTTTAAAAGCCTTTTATGACTTTGTTTCTTAGCCATAGTAAATTAAGGAAAATATAATTTAATTTTTTAAGGTAGATTTTTAGTATAATATTTACAATACATAATTTGAGGTTAACAATCCAATCATGTTTGGATCTCTTTTGTCCCATATTCTATTTAGCTATAGAAGAGGCATTTTTATTTCAGTAGGGGGAGGGAAGGAAGGATTTTTAAAAGCCTTTTATCACTTTGATTTCTTAGCTATAGTAAATTAAGGAATATATAATTTCATTTTTATAGTAGTTTTATCTTCTAATATTTAGGATACATAAGTTGTTGTGGTTAACATCCAAGCATATTTGGATCTTTTTTAGTCCCACATTCTATTTATTTTTAGAAGAGGCATTTTTATTTCAGTGAGGGAGGGCGACGAAGAAAAAGATTTTGTAAAGCCTTTTATGATTTTGTTTTCTCAGCCATGGTAAATTAATTTATATACAATTTCATTTTAAGGTAGTTTTATACTATAATATATACAATCCATAAGTTGTTGAGGTTCAACATCCAAGCATTTTTGGATCCTTTTTGTCCCACATTCTATTTAGCTTTAGAAGAGGGATTTGTATTTCAGTGGGTGGGTGAGATCAAGAGAGGGTTTTTAAAAGCCTTTTATGACTTTGTTTTTTTTAGCCATAGTAAATTAAGGAATAAATAATTTCTTTTTTAAGGTAGTTTTATCTTCTAATATTTAGGATACATAAGTTGTTGAGGTTGACCATTCAAGCATTGATCCTCTTTTTGTCCCATATTCTATTTAGCTATAGAAAAGACATTTTTATTTCAGTGGATAGGGGGGGGGACTTTTCAATGCCTTTTATGATGATGTTTTCTTAGCTATAGTAAATTAAGGAATATATAATTTCATTTTTTAAGGTTTTTATACTCTAATATTTACAATACATAAGTTGTTGAGGTTACCCATCCAAGCTTATTTGGATCTTTTTTAGTCCCATATTCTATTTATCTTTAGAAGAAGAATTTTTTATTTCAGTGAGGGAGGGGGGAGAAAAAGATTTTGTAAAGCTTTTATTACTTTGTTTTCTTAGCCATAGTAAATTAAGGAATATATAATTTCCTTTTTCAAGGTAGTTTTTTACTATAATATTTACAATACATAAGTTGAGGTTACCCATCCAATCATGTTTGAATCCTTTTTTTGTCCCATATTTTATTTAGCATTAGAAGAGAAATTTTTATTTCAGTGGGAAAGGGGGTTTCAAGGGAGGATTTTTAAAAGCCTTTTATGGCTTTGTTTTCCTATCCATAGTAAAATAAGGGATATACAATTTTATTTTTAAGGTAGTTTTATACTATAATATATACAATCCATAAGTTGTTGAGGTTCAACATCCAAGCATGTTTGAATCCTTTTTTGTCCCATATTCTATTCAGCTTTAGATGAGGAATTTTTATTTCAGTGAGTGGGGACCAAGGGAGGAATTTTAAAAGCCTTTTATGACTTTGTTTTCTTAGTCATGGTAAATTAAGGTATATATAATTTCAATTTTCAAGGTAGTTTTATACTATAATATTTACAATACATAAGTTGAGGTTACCCATCCAAGCATGTTTGGATCTTTTTTGTCCCATAAAATTCTCTTTTCGCAAGAGTGCAATCAAATAGATGATGTTCTGCTCACAGTTGATTTTTGGCGTTTGATAATTGAAACATTCATAATTATATTATTCGATGAAAGATCAATATTTCGTATTTACTTTTATCCCAAGTATAAATTGGACTCGTTAGCTCTCTTGTGAGAAAAAGAGAAGTAGTGCCTCAAAACAACCGAACAATTATAATATAATTTAGTCATAGATAATTTAAGAGCAATAAATACAAAAGAAATTTTTTATTCCCTATCAGAAAAATGCAAAAGTAAATAAAAACAAAAAATATTGAGAAAATTAATTTTCCGTTTCATTGAATTTGGAGTTGTATGGTATTTTTGGAGATTAATTGTAGGAATATACCTTTTCCATTTTATAAATACAGAGAAGTCCAGTAAGTTCATAACTGATTATGGATGTAAAAACGTGTTTGTATGTCAATGATAAATAATGTTATATACAGAAAAGAGTTTAATAATTATGAATAAATCAATAAAGACATTAATAAGTTTATATAGTAAAACAACCATTCAGTAACCATGGAAAATGCATCATAGTTTATTTTTGACGTAAACACTTTATGAATGTTATTATATTGTTACAACGTAAGACGATTAAGTAAAAGGGAACAATTTTCTCACAGATGATAGCCACTAAAATATATTTATTAGCATATTTGATTTCAGGAAAACAAAAGTTATAAGGAAATTGTTATATTTCTTTACTTCTTCCATATTCCTTTTTTCAAATTTTTAGCCTATTCTCAATTATACATCTAAACTTAAAATATTCTAATATCAAGGCTATAATTTACATAATCCATTTCGTACAGACAGATGAAAAGTGCTGTTTTTATTAGATTTTATTTTAAAATGAATCGTTATCTCCCCCCCCCTGCACAGATGTGCTTTCAGCAATTTTTGGTTTCTAGAGAACAAATGCAATCTAGATCTTGTCAAACTTTTATCATGAATTTATTTTTGCTATAGTAGAGAAAAAATATATTTTTTTGCATTCCTGTCAGAAAATTTTAACAATTTACCACTAAGATCTAAAATAAAACAACTTTAAGTAACAGGTATATAAATTAAACACAATATTTCACAATAATGTTAGAAGTGAATTGTTGTAATTACTACATTTAATATTAAAATGAATTTCTCTTTCCCAAAAGATTAAAACTAAACTCCTGGGGCGCAACAACCCCTAGGGGGCCAGGCCTATGGTGCCAATCTCCGTTTTCTAGACCAGGGGCCCTGGGGTACGAAGCATATGTTCCGGTTAGGTGGTCAACCTTACGCAGAATCCCCAGTTTTTAGTTCCTAAGTATGCTTGGCCCTCAGTTTCTCTACCCACTGAAGGGATGAAAGACTGAGTCAACGTTGCCCAGTCGGGGGATCGAACCTCGGACCGGTGGCTTGGGAACGCGAAGAGATACCCTAACGCCACAGGGCTTTTATCCCAAAAGATATCGACGTAAAATCTTTTCAGCAGTCTTGGTTTCATAAGCACAACAATAATCATGATTTTATCAAACTTCATTTTTTATATCTTTAAAGTACAGAAAAAAATTATAAATATTTCTTCCTTATTTGCTTCAACAGATTTCCGCATTTTTTACCTTTAAATGAATAAACTATATGGAGCTATAGTTTTGAAACTTGTATGTAGAAATAACTAAAAGTTTTGTGAGGAAAATGTATATACAAAAGGTATCGAATCTTATAAGTTTGTAAATTGTTATTTCAAATAACAGTCGTTTATTTTTTTCTTTTATGAAGTAAAGGAAGTATTGTATTCGAGAAAATTTTTAGTCTTCCAATAGCAACCGAAATACCTATTTTGAAGAAAACTAAACACCAGTTTATAGCATTACGTCTGCACGTACATATTAGGAAGCATTAATTTTGGCACTTTAAATATTAATTTTTACTATTCCTGAATACAATGAATTTTCCATAATTTCATCTTTACATATAAATGTATAAATTAGTGTTTCCCCCAGACCAAAAAAAGGGCAGGGTGCTCTGGATTAAAGGGCACTCCTTTAGAACAAAAAGGGCAGTGTGCTCCTGGGTATGAGGTACTCTATCGGAACAAAACTGGCATTTTTGAATGGAAAAGAATTTTGAAAAAAAATCTCGAAAAAATTTAACTGTTATTTTGAGATTGTTGAGTTAATTTTATTTTTTGAAATACATATTAAATATTAAAGAATTATTTTTTACTTAATACATGTCTAATAAAATCAAATATCTAAAGCTTAAAATAATTAAAACTGAATTTTAAGTCAAACTTTAGTTTTAGTTTGACACTAAGAGCAGAATTCTTTCAGTCCAAATAAAATATACACTCAACTATACACCATATAATAGATAATTAGTCATTTTCTTCTGCTTTTTCAAACAAATCTCGCCAGATATTGTAGATACATTCATGCAAACCAGAAAGGGGTAGGGCACATTAAAGGGGGCAAAAAAATGAGGGCAGGTCGTGTTGAAGGCAGAAAAAAGGGGTAGAGCGCAGAGCCCTTCTGAAAATGCCTAGGGAAAACCTAAATAATAGAAATATTTTATTACGAATGGTATATGCAAATATGTCTTCTTCAAAAGGTACATTCACAGTTTAAGAGTAGCTTCTTCATAAAAATTTGATTAAAATAGACATTTCTTATTTTAAAAAATATAGATGTATTTTTAAAGAAAAGCTACTTAAGTTTTATATATTTAGAAAAAAGTTCATAAACATAAATTTTATAAGCTAGTGTTCTAGGCATCAAATCTCTTTGAGTACTTTTAGTATGAATCCTATAAAACTGTAAAATAATGTAAACATTGTCAATTAAATGAGATTGATTATTTTTAAGATCAAATGAATAATGCAAATATTATCCCATGTGCTAAATGACATAATTTGTTTAACACTGTGTAGAAACTCAATATGGATTAGGCGCCTTTTAATTCCTTTATATAACTTCAGGAGTTAGCTTTTCTTATAATGAAATAAGTATCAGTGTTTTTTATAGGCACATCGTCAGTTGAGTTTTATAATTTAACTAGCATATAGTCCTTCATATGGCGGGATAAGTAATTTGTTTTAATTTTCCAGAACCCTATGTACCCTATGAGGAAGGTAAAAAAAATGGTTTGTGTTTTGGCTGAGAACTATCTGGTACATACTCAATAACTTCTTTATCTTTATACTCCTTTAAAGTCTCCCGATATTGTGAAGACAGTTTAGAATCATATTGATCTCATTTAGTCAAACCATGTGGTTATGTATAAAAAACAAACTTCTTAATTTTCAAAGATATATAACTTTAACGCTAGATATTTATTAGTCTGTGAAATAGACTCCAAGACTTTTATGAAAAGAATTTGTTGCTAATATCGGTGATATAATTTTCATCTCAACAAAAAGTAATCTATGGTTAAATTTAATATTATCACATACACCTAATCTATAATTTAAATCAAATACAAAAGAAAATTATTTACATAATATCTTTAAGAGATAAAACGTATGAAAATAATGCAGACGATATTTAAATAATTTTCAATAAGAAATGGTGAAATAATAAGGTTAAAGGAATGACGTTATAATGCTAAAAAATTGTAATTCCCTATTTATTATATGATAAATTGATAAATTTAATCGCCTGCTCTTAGCCGGGGAAAATAGAGCTTGAAATAAAAGCAGTAAAAGCTCAAAAAAGAGGAAAGGAGTTGATTTTAAACGTTTTAAAATCGTGCTTTGAATTTTGATAACACTAATTCATCGAGAATCCAATATGGGTGTCTCTATCCATTCCATATCCAACCGTTTCATAAATTCGAGGAGAGACGGACAGATAACTTAGGCTATTATTATATATGGGATAATAACATTTTTTCAAACTATAAATCAGATTGAAATTCTAATGGATGCCTATTTCAACTTTAAGATGTTAACACACAGAATTATTTTTATTCTTATCTCATATCATGACTGTGTCCCGCTAGACGAACTTCACTCATCAACTTAGCAAATAAATGAAAATGTTTAAGTATAATGATTCAGTAACACAATAAGTAGATTTGGTGATAAACATGGATTTGCCAAAAGCCGTTGCATTTAAATGATGCTTCTATAAATCAAAATGTCAAAGGCCTTATCAAATTTTAGAGTGTCCGCTTTTCCCACGATTTTATTTCTGCTTGTTCTTCGCTAGTGTCAAGATCAGTTTTATCTTATATCATTTGAAGTAGCAAATATAAATCTCCCTCGACTTTCTCTGTTTATTATACAAGTCAATAGCCTTTTAAGTACACTGGTGTGCAAAACTTAAGCAAAATGTGGGTTTTTTGCCTTATCTCCACGAGAAATCATCTGTTATTTGGGGATTTTTGGCGGATTCGGTGGGATTTTGAGTGCCTCCCCCATTTTCCCAACTTTTCCGTCCCCAACAAATTCTTCTCTCTTCCCTCTCCTGAAATCTGCACTAAATCTGAAAATGCTGGTAACTTAGCTAGCCACTTTTCTTCCCTGCTTCTTCAACACCTCCTAAAAGAGCAAGCCATTGTACGGGTTACCGCAACACCTCCTAAAAGAGGAGGTGTTGGCTTCTTCAAGTCTGTCCATTCACGGGTTACGTCACCTCTCGCACACCCTTCTTCCCCCACTTTTTCCCCCTTTATGTCTGTTCATGCATCTGCTATGCTAGCCACTTTTCTTCCTCCATTTCCCCGCCATTTCAAGTCTGTACATGCACTGCTTATCCCTGGCTTCCTATGTCAAAAAAAAAATCTATCTATCTATCTATACACACACACACACACACACACACACACACATATATATATATATATATATATATATATATATATATATATATATATATATGTATGTATGAGTGTGTATGTTTATGTGTAAATAATAAACCCAGCTCAATTATCAAAGATTTTGCACAGATATGAAAATAAATATATATCACTTTATGTTTTTGGCAATTTTTTCTTATCATTTTAGATAAAAATGTTGATCAATATTGATCTAAAAATAGTTTCAGTAATGTAGACATGATTTACATTCAGACTACACTAAATTAAATCATTATTTCTTGCATGAACAGTAAAATGCTAAATTTATTTAGACATTTTAAACATTCTTTTCATAATCAGTATTTTTATGTAATACCTTTCTTCGCGTTAATAAATTTCATTGCAGAAGAAAGAATGCATATTTCAGGGACATTGAATAGAATTTCACATCATATACCGTCAGTTAAACTACATGTTTTATTTCTAACCAATTAAGTTACATAAGGACACCTTATAAAACATTCTGCGTGTCAGAATATTTTAAAAAATGAGAGAGATAATTTCATTGGAAGTTTAACATAATTTATCAGATTTTCTGATGCATATTAAAGTCAAATGACAGTTTTCTAATAAGGCATCAAGTTTATATCATAATTAGCATTTTTTTCATTGTTAGACACATGAGTTACGTAAAGGAAATTTCATGCAAGATAATATAGTGATTTGAAATTTTATGATATAATTTATATAGATGATAATAAATATTTGTGTGAAATATGTGTTTTATGCGTTATATTGTGTTTGATTATCAAATGTGGAAATTTAAAAATATTATAATCGAATTAAAAAATAGGATTAAGTTATATTTAAATTAACGTCTTTTTGAAAATACATTTAGTTAAATCAAGAGTGGTAATAATCTCGGTTTCATATCATTCGCTTATTTGTTTATCGACATAAGCCTGTTCAGGTCGAAAAAGTCGTCGGCTTTTGCTACATACGGTTGTATCGTCCGTTAAAATGATCTTCATTTTTAAGTTTGTGTCCTCCGTTTTGTGACTGGCATAATTCGAATCTAAATTTTCGATTTCTCTTCGAACATGAACATCACCAATATGGCTCAAGTCCACCGCCGATGGCTCTTCTACGGCGTGAGATATCTGAAACAGAAGCTTGTTCCCCACTCCGTCGTTGTGGGTGTCGGCTTTTGCTACATACGGTTGTATCATCCCTTAAAATGATCTTCTTTTTTAAATTTGTGTCCTCCGTTTTGTGACTGGCATAATTCGGTTCTAAATTTTCGATTTCTCTTCGAACATGAACATCACCAATATGGGTCAAGTCCACCGTCGATGGCTCTTCTACGGCGTGAGATGTCTGAAACAGAAGCTTGTTTCCCCACTCCGTCGTTGTGGTGTCGAACTGTTTGTGTTTTCTACTGCTGGGTGTTCCTCCTTAGCCCGTTTTCTCTCTTCGTTTACTTTCCTGCTTGGACAACGACTGGGAGCGATACCTCTCTCTACAGTACCGCTTGGACCTGCGGCGCGATGACTCATATCTCTCTGTTCTGGGGATGCATTCTTTTCTACAGTCTGCAGCTGGCGAAAAAGAGGGGGGGATGACGATATCGTCAATGGTCAGATTTTCAACTAAAGCCGCTTTCACAGATATTTGGGGACTTCTTGTCAATGCGTAAACGAAAGTGGCTATTCCCGCTAGTTTTTTCCCTCCGAAACAGGACTTGAGAAAGGTACTTTCTTGTATGGGTTTTGACGGAAATGGGTACTTTTTTACGCAGTTAATTTCGGCACCTGAATCACACAAACAATTTGTGATTTTTCCGTCAATACAAATATTTACATACTCAAGCGTTTAGGGCACTTTGTTCTATGCGTATTCCTGATACTGTATTTTCATTAGATATGCGTTGCTAGCAGTTTCGCGCAAATTGGTTGTCTGGGCAACTTTGTTTTCGCAAAAACCTGCTATTTGTGTCATTAAACATTGGATTTTCAGACATCTATTTAACTTCATGGGTAGAAAGAGAATTCAGACATCTATTTAACTTCACAGTTAGAACGAGAATTCAGACATCTTTTTAACTTCATAGGTAGAACGAGAATAACTGGAAGGTCTTGAATCTAAATACACATCACATTCTTTGGCTAGTACTGTTGGTAGAAACCATTCTTGACCTTGCCTAACAGTAATGTGCGTTTTTGTCTCTTTGTCGAGTGTTTGAAAAATTCGATCCTCGACGGTTAAATCACAAAGAGATATGAAATCCTTTCTGATTTTACAATAGTATTCAAACGAAGCGCTTAATCGAGATGAAACTTTCATGTAGGACTCATGATTTCATTTTTGCGCAGATTGAAAATTCCTCAAAATTTCCGTTGCTGTTGGTTGGTACTCTTTTAAAACAAGATCTTTTAATAACCTATAATATTTAATTTCTGATTTGGTTGCATGTATAAGAACATTATTATCCTTTTCTTGTAGTATATTGATTAATATTTCGATTTAAAGATATTCTGGAACACATTTAGTCGCCAAAGCTTTTACAAGTGACTAGAAAAATAAATGAAATTTTTCAGGTTTCGATGGAACAGGTAGAGATAGGCACTTAACTATATTAAGTAATATTTCAAGTCCATTGGAAGAATAATTTAAAGAATTTTCATTAAGTTCGCTATTACCAGGCAAGATCTGCATCAAACAACACAAGAAAAATACACCTTTCAATGATTTAAGCACCCCAGATAGAGTGATCACATTTTGGCAAATTACGGTATCTAAATGGCATAACTATGGACAGAAGGATTGCAATAAAGAGTTTTTTTTTATATGAAATGAAATATGACTTCCATGCCTTAACAACTCGTCTATGACATATATATATATATATATATATATATATATATATATATATATATATAAATAATATATATATATAATATAAATATATATATATATATATATATTTAAAATATAAGAATTAAGCAAGTATATAATTAATATTTTAAAATATTAAATAAATATTTAATAATAAAGGCATATACCGAATTATACAGAGTAAAAAGTACGCTTATAGTATAGGAATTTTGCTTAGGATAAACCAGTGACAATTCTGAGCTAATTATATATCCTCCATGCTTGTCTTGGCAAATTATGAGAACAATATCTAAATAGCATAGCCATAAACATAAGGATCACAAAAAAGAAGTTTTTATATAGGAAATTAAATATTTCTTCCATGCCTTAACCATTCGTCCGTGTCCGATGTGTATATATATATATATATATATATATATATATATATATATACGTATATAAATATATATATACATATATACATATATACACACATACAACATACATTATATATATAAATATATATATATTTTATATATATATATATAAATATATATATAAAATATATATATATATAAAATATACATTGTAAATAAAAATTCTATAGAATATTGTTTTAAAGTAATAAGAGAGTTTTATTTTATATTTTATTTTATTTTATAAATTATTTTTTACATGTGCGTGTCTTTTCTGACACACTGTACTTTTGTTGAACTGCGATCTTTTAATTTTGCAATAATTTTTTTAAGGTATTTCAGACAGCTGAATGTTACTTTTTTGCAGATTTTGAAAGGTGATATCTTGAGAAGTGATAAGCGAATTTTTATATGTCTAATATATAGTATATTAATATAAAAATATTTAAATAATTTTTTTTTATAATACTGGTATGCATGTTCTATATAACATATTTTAGACTGAAATAGCCGAGTTGTTTTAAAGAATATACTTAAATCCCTTAGGCATTTTCAGGAGGTCGCTTCAACTTGCCTCTTTTGTTTTTAGGCGCACCCTGCCCCCTGTTTTCAGTCTTCAATGCACCCTGCCCCCCTTTTTTTGCCACCTTCAATGTAACCTACACCTTTCTGATTTGCATGAATACCTAAGATGTCTGCCGAGATCCCGGTAAGCCATGCTCTTTAAAAATACAGTAGCCCCTTTCACTCCTTTTCAGCAATAGAATTGGCCAATTTCTCCCTTTCTCAAATCGCTTAGTTCAAATTCCTTCCAAAAATGAAAGAATGGATAAACGACTTTACTTTACTTTAAACGACTTTAGAAGCGGGGCCCTATGCCCTGTTTTCCTCTTCTTTCTTCGAATATCCACCTTCACAAGTTCAAGTCAATAAGTTAATACATATCTAGTAAAATAAAATGAACTTCAAACAATAAAAAAATAATAGTTAATTTTTTAAACTAATTGTATAGCTTCATACCCAGGAGCACCCTGCCCTTTTTGTTCTGATGAAGTGTCCTTTTATCATGGAATCTCCTGCCTTCCTGCCTTTTTTTTTTTTTTTTTTTTTTTTTTTTTTGGTCTGGAGGAAATGCTAAGAATATCCACCTTCACAAGGTCAAGTCAAAATTTTAGTACGTATTTAGTAAAATAAAATGAACTTCAAACAGTCGTAAAATAATAGTTATATTTTTTAAACTTATAGTAATCGAGAATAAATTTAAAAATTTTTTCCATTAAAAAATACTAGTTTTGTTCTGATAAGAGTAGCTTCATACCCAGGAGCACTCTGCCCTTTTTGTTCTGTGGGGTCCTTTTATCCTGGAGCCCCCTAACTTTTTTTTTCTTTGGTCTGGGGGAAACGCTAAGAATATCCACTTTCGAATATCCACCTTCAAAAGGTCAAGTCAAAAATTTAATACATATTTAGTAAAATAAAATGAACTTCAAACAATCGCAAAATAATAGTTATTTTTTTAAAACTTATAGTAATCGATAAAATAAAAAAAATCTTTTCCATTAAAAAAGCCAGTTTTGTTCTGATAGAGTAGCTTCATACCCAATAGCACCCTGCCCTTTTTGTTCTGATGGAAACCTATATCCCTGTTGAAATAAAGAATATCCCTTCGAATAAAACAGGCTATAATTTTTAGGTATTTATAAATATTTTACAAAGAATAAATATACATTTGTAAAATAGTTAACTTCAGATAGTAAAAATATTAATAAAATTGTCGAAAATTACTTTCATAAAAAGTTGTTCTATTGAGTAGCTTCTGACACTCCACCTTTTTGTTTTGGTTGCTTTAAGCAATTCGGACCGTGGTACGCTGGGTTCTGGAAAACCAGGATAAGTCGTCCAAATATGCATATTTATTACTTCTATAATGTTAATAATCAGCAATAATAATTAGTAATATAGCAACGAGATTTAAAAAAACAAAAAAATAAAATTCTAAAATAGATACCTAGAGAAGAACATCCTTTTACTCCTGTCTTTTTTTATATCCCGCCTCCTCCTTTTTTTTTCGAAAACTTGAAATGCCTTATATATTATATTACTGTTAAAATGAACTTCAAAATCAATAATATTTTTTTAACTAATCTAAATTTTTTTATTTAAAATTTTTAATAAATAGCTGAAAGAAATTTTTTACCACACCTGTTCTATCGAGTGTCCTTTATCCTGGAGCCCTGCCCTTTTTTTTGGGGTCTGTAACGCTAAGAATATCCACAATCACAAGGTGAAGTCAAAAACTTAATACTTATTTAGTAAAATAAAATGAACTTCAAACAATCGCAAAATAATAGTTAAATTTTTTAAACTTATAGTAATTGAGAAAAATTTTTTAAAATCTTTTCCATTAAAAAATGCCAGTTTTGTTCTGATAGAGTAGCTTCATACCCAGGAGCCCCCTGCTCTTTTTGTTCTGATGGAGTGTCCTTTTATCCTGGAGCCCCCTGCCATTTTTTTAGTCTGGGGGAAACGCTAAGAATATCCACCTTCACAAGGTCAAGTCAAAAATTTAATACATATTTAGTAAAATAAAATGAACTTCAAACAATCGTAAAATAATAGTTAAAATTTTTAATTTATAGTAATCGAGAAAATTAAAAAAAAATATTTTCCATTAAAAAATGCCAGTTTTGTTCTGATAGAGTAGCTTCATACCCAGGAGTACCCTGCCCTTTTTGTTCTGATGGAGTGTCCTTTTATCCTGGATCACCCTGCCCTTTTTTTGGTATTGGGTAAACGCTAAGAATATCTACCTTCACAAGGTCAAGTCAAAATTTAATATATATTTAGTAAAATAAAATGAACTTCAAACAATCGCAAAATAATAGTTAGTTTTTTTAAACTTATAGTAATCGAGGAAAAAATTTTTTTTAAATCTGTTCCATAAAAATTGCGAGTTTTGTTCTGATAGATTAGCTTCATACCCAGGAGCACCCTGCCTTTTTTGTTCTGATGGAGTGTCCTTTTATCCTGGAACCCCCTGCCCTTTTCTTGGTCTGGGAGAAACACTAATATTATCCACCTTCACAAGGTCAAGTCAAAAATTTAATACGTATTTAGTAAAATAAAATGAACTTCAAACAATCGCAAAATAATAGTTAAATTTTTTAAAATTATAGTAATCAAGAAACTTTTTAAAAAAAATTTTTTCCATTAAAAAAATGCTAGTTTTGTATTGATAGATTAGCTTCATACCCAAGAGCACCTTGCCCTTCTTGTTCTGATTGAGTGCTCTTTTATACTGGAGCCCCCTGCCTTTTTTTTTTTTTTTTTTTTTTTTGTCTGGGGGAAACGCTAAATAACGATTAGAGTTTTGCACTAAAATAAATAAATGAAAACGAAAACAGAAATATGTTACAAAGTTAAAATCCCCTTTTTACCTGGCTAAACTTTTTCCAATATTTTGGTATTTTCAGATTTTGGTTAGGAAGTGAACTCAAAAGTCCTTCCTTCCTAATATCTTGATTTTGGCCTTTATAAAATAATGAAATATAATAAGAATATTTGTTATGTTCATATTGAAATTTATAAAATATTACCATTTATTTCTAAAACTTGTTGAAAAATAATTGTTTAAAATGATTTTATATTTTTCAAAATATTCAGTATAAGAAACAAATTAAATTTTTGATATCCTAGTCTTCAAAGTCGGGATTAATTTAAAATACTCGGTTTTTTTCCAAACATAATTATTTAATAAGTGTTAAAATATGTTGATATTTTTTATACAAGATTATAAAAGAATAAGTCTAAGAATAATTACAAAAGAATATATAGAATTATAGAAGAAAATCTAAGAATAATTATAAAAGAATAACTTAAATTTTACTGAAAGTTTTGTAAAATAGATACATTTAAATTTCGTGTCATGTTTTTCCTTAATTATAAAATTTAATATTTAAATGTATTATTGTACTTCACAAAACCCTTAATATAAATTATTTTCAGGAGCATTCAATCTGGAAGCTTTCTATAGTCTTTCTAGAAATACTCTATGAATTAAAGGGAAATAGTTGTGAAAAAATTGGATTAAAGTTTCAAGAAAAAAATTAGAAGATAAAACTTGCTTATAAAATTTTAAAAATCCTGCTTTTCTTCACAGCCTCTTGCACAATACAGTGGCTGACTACATATTTGAGAAGTTTCTCAGTTGTTCTTTTTTTTTAGTTTAACAGAACTTTTAGAAAAAATTATAATTTCATTGGTTTTTTTATTTATAAGAGTGATTATTCAGATCACTTAAGCGGCAAATTAAATACATGAAACTTTTTATTTCTTAATAATATGTGCATTAATACAAGTCGTTTAAAACATTCTTTAAAGCACATGTAATTTAATTTAAATAAGCACATATAAAAACTGTTTAATATTTATGGATGCTTTTTCTACAGTCAACTGCCCCTTACGATTTCTCTTTGATAGTTTGTTACCCGTTTAGTTACCTCCCTCAAGTCAGAGCAAAATGGTAATTTTTTTTCTTTTGTGTATGAGGGAGAGAAAGAGAAACCTGAAATGCAGTAAAATTCTACAATTTCATTTGTGATATGGGGTTAAAATCTTCATAAACATGTGCTATTCATAACCACAGAACCTTCCTTGGAGAAATTGCTCCGAGTTCCGGTTCGGAGCTCTAGCCGGACAAGATCAACCGTGTTCATTAATGGCGAATGGGACACGTAAAATATGTCTCCACATGGTACCTCTAGAGATGTTAAGCCAATCATAGTCATCATTGGGCCTCTTTCTAAATCTCGAGGACCTTATTGAATTGTTGTGGTGTTCTAGAAAGTAATGTTTACCACATTCATGGTGCTCTTAAAAATGGTCAAGAAAATCCATGGTGTATGGGCGACTCCTTAAAAGACAAATGCCTTGAATTATTTAAAAATGGTAAGAATATTTGTATTTTTAAGAAAAATATTAAAATTTGTTAATATAGACACCTGGGTAGCTCTCTTAAACAAATATCCTTAATTAATTATGTATATGTCCTTAATTACGTATGTATAACTCTTGCTTAAATATGTATATTGAATTTTTAATAGTGGAGAGTAATTAAATAATTTAAAGATCATAACTGATGTGACATACAAATCATCTTACCAGATAATCATGAATCAAATGATGCTATTAAAATAAAGATAAATTTCAATTTATACGAAAAATAATAAGACAAATCAGGTCTGGCATGATTTAAATCATTTTTTTTTTCGCTTCTTTTAAAACTTATTTTAAAAAGACTTGAGAATTGGAAATCAGTTAGCACAGAAATACCAATAAGTAAATTAGTATAAATAGATAGCATGTGTTTTTCAAAAATTTAGGGGTTGTTATCAGAAACTAGGTAGTAAAGATAGGTACAATGACAAGTGGAATTCATTTTATGTAATTCCTTTTATGTTTTCCCTTCTTTTAAAATCTGTATTAAAAAGACTCTAGAATTGGGAATCAGTCAGCACAGAAATACCAATAAGTAAATAAGTGTAAATAGATAGCATGTGTTTTCCAAGAATTTAGGAGTTGTTATCAGAAAGTATGTAGTAGGGGTAAGTACAATGACTAGTGGAATTCATTTTATGTTTTCACTTCTTTTAAAACCTATATTAAAAAGACTGGAGAATTGGGAATCAGTCAGCACAGAAATACCAATAAGTAAATAAGTGTAAATAGATAGCATGTGTTTTCCAAGAATTTAGGGGTTGTTATTAGAAAGTATGTAGTAAGTGTTGGTACAATGACAAGTGGAATTCATTTTATGTAATTCCTTTTATATTTTCACATCTTTTAAAACCTATATTAAAAAGACTGGAGAATTGAGAATCAGTCAGCACAGAAATACCAATAAGTAAATAAGTGTAAATAGATAGCATGTGTTTTAAAAGAATTTAGGGGTTGTTATCAGAAAGTATTTAGTAAGGATAGATACAATGACTAGTGGAATTCATTTTATGTAATGCTAGGTAAAGAAAGTTACAGAACTTGAAATCCAATTTATTTACCAAATAACAACAGCCGTAGCTTCATCTGCTAGAATAGAAAGATAGTTTTCTTCTTTTGGTATTGTTCATTCTAACCTTCTTAACAAATTAGAAATGGATAAAGCATAAAAACTAGTGATTTTACTGAAACTGTTAAATCCATAATTCATTGCTTAAAAAGAATTTGAAATAATTTTGATTTTTCCTTATTTTTAAATAAATAGTTTGCATTAAATGAATATTTAATTTGTTCTTCAAATTGACATCTTATTTAGTGTGCACTACCCAATTACAAAATAATAGAATGTATTTAGATTAAATTTTATATATTTAATTTTAGGTAATCTGTGTGTAGAATATACTAGATAGATAAGATGTTACTTATAACAAACTATTCCATGCATATTGCAAAAAACATATAAACACAACAGTAATTAAAATTAGAATTCGCAAAAAAATCAAATAAATCTGATTTAAATAAAAAAAATCTGATTTTTTAAAATTTCTTTTTAAATCATGGTTTTTTTCCAACCCTGGAATAAATAATTTCATATTGTATTGTGTTATAGTATGTATACTATATAATATTATCCTGTATATTTTCAAACACCCCAAACTCTTAATGTTAGTTATTTATTGGTTATACAAAATGATCTAAAAAATTCTCTTCCAACACTTTCTGTCCACACAAATTTTTCTTTTTTAGAAAAATATAATAAATAGTTTTCTATATTTTTAATATGAAATAGTGGATATATGTGTATATATGTGTGTATGTATGTAATTTGTAGTGTTTGAAACT
>CM063504.1:160141129-160193629 GCA_032207245.1 Pardosa pseudoannulata | reverse complement strand
TAGTATAGTACTAGTACACTAAGCTAGTACTATATATAGTATACTAAGTATATCTTTAAACTAGTATACTAATATATATACTAGTATAAGTGTACTAGTATATATTGTATACTAATATAAGGATATTATTAAGTATACTAGTATAAGTATAGTGCATAATACTAAAGAAATTAAAGAAACTTTTTAAAACTATTTTTTTTTTACAAGTATATGGTATTATTAAATAAATAGCTAAATATTTAGAATAAATTTTCCGTTATAATTTTCTTTAAACTTTTTACCGCATGGTAAAATTCACGTAAATATAACCAAATTAAAAAGGAGATTTTTGTTCCATTATAACGAATGCTAGAAACAAATCTACTGCTTTATTAGAAGATTTCAATTAACTGTTTTAGTTTAGAGTTTAAGAGTGTTCAACAATGTAAAACATATAAATAAAGTAAGCGGACACCTATTTCGTAGATTAACCGGCTTTCCAAGCTTTTTACTCATTGGTACCATCTGAAAGATTAAGTTAATCTTGTGAAAGTGAGTTCCTTTCTGCCCGCTATGTTTTCCTTATTTTGTTTGATCGGTTTATTAGATAGTTTCTTTTTATTGACTGTTTACATCGAAAGGTTTCAGGTTTATAACTTCATTAGATTTATAAAACTAAATGAATAAGGGCAAGTCTAAAAGCAAGAGGATTTTAGATTTTAGTTAACCTAAGAAATCCCTAAATATAGTCAAGATAAAATGGGATTTTTATACTCTGGCAAAATGTTTTGCTTTATAAGTCCTTGTACTAATTAAAGAACGTATTGTAATACTGAAAAATTTCGATTCTTTAATTTCACCTAAATACATATTTGATCTTGTCTGAATCAATTTTGATAATTGAGTGTTACGTCTACATAAAGGCACTAGAAATTTTTAGTTTTGAGTCCATACATTATGTTATATAGCCCTTGGGCACTTTTAGATTACTTTTGTTTTGGACTATGTGCATCTGTATGTATCTTGCATGACTCTAAAGCATCTAATCGTAGAAGGTCTGGTTTTACTATTAGTTAAATTATTATTATATCAAAAACAAATTTGGTTATAGTAATAAATGCTTGTCCACGCCAGAAAAAAAATGTCTTGTAATAATTATTAGCATGTTTCATAATTATTAGCATATATGGCTTAACTATTTTACCGAAATCAAATCATAACAACCTTTGTATTCCTTCTTTAATAGTAATGAGTCCCCTGTCATTCTACAAGAAATCACATTTAATTAGTTTTCGATCAACCGACTATGCTGATAGCATATCAGCAGACCTGCTTTATATTTTAAATTTTAATGTCAGCAATATGAAAATATGAAGTAATCGGATTGTCGACGACATAGTTTACCTTGAACCTAGTACTAGCTAATCTAATTTGAGCTAGCTCCTTTTAATTTTTATTTAATTTTCGATGGCCATCATATATATATATATATATATATATATATATATATATATATATATATATGTATATATATATGTATATCAGATCGAACCTCGACATAGGTCCGAGGTTCCATCCCAGGACTGGGCTAGGTTCACTCAGCCTTTCATCCCTTTAGTGGGTAGACAAACTGAAAATCAAGCATGCTTTTATGTATATACTATATATATATATATAAATGTATATATTTATATTTATATATATATTTATATATATAATATATATTTATACATATATATATATTTATTTATACTTTATATATATATATTTATATATATATATGTATATATATATATGTTTATACATATATATATATATATTTACATATATATATTATATACACCTTTTATATTTGTATATATTATATATGTATATACATGATATATATTTATATTTATATATATGTATATATATATATATATGTTAGTATATCTTTGTTTCATACATAACATATATATATATATTTATGTATATTTTATTATATCATATATATATATATGTATATATATATATGTATATAATATATATATATTATGTAATAACTAAATTTGAATAATTATTTTTATAACAAAAATTATATATTTTATAAAAATGTTTTGGCATAAAAAACTTATTTTTAAGTTTGTTTATCATGAATTTTAACTTTTCATTATGATAACTAAATACAATAGAACTAATAAAAATATAATTATATTTAAAACATGAAAATAAAATAGTTTCTATTCTAAAAATAATATTTTTCATATTTCGATGTTCCTT
Organism: Pardosa pseudoannulata; assembly: GCA_032207245.1. Lineage (NCBI taxonomy): Eukaryota > Metazoa > Arthropoda > Arachnida > Araneae > Lycosidae > Pardosa > Pardosa pseudoannulata. The sequence continues at coordinate 160,191,391 of CM063504.1, read as the reverse complement.
AGAATTGAAGTCACTGGCGAAAATTATTGGGGAAAAGAATTTTTCTCCAAAGAAATTCACTGTATTCAAGTTACTTGAAGAAAAAAAAGTGCCTTCAGCTTTGTAAAAGGATCCTAATTTGGTGTAAACTTTCAGAGTTGCAGTTACTTTTTTTTAACCCCTACTCTGGGGTTTGAAATATTAGAGGAAAAAATTGGTTAAGTTCTCACTTTTTTGAGGGCACGGAATTCTTGAATATCCAATGTTAAATTTTATATTAAATATAAGAGTGCAAATATATAATATTTTAGTAAAATTAAGTTTATAAGTTAAAAAAAAAGTCATTTTGTCTTCAGTTTTTCTGCATAAACAGTATAAATAAAGAATGTATCTTCTAAAACTGACCAGACAAATGATATTTTTTTTTAAATTTTGATCTTCCATACAATCTTAAATGAATAAAATAATGTGATAAATAATTAAATGTAATAAATATAAAATATTTCAGATTTAAGTCAGAAACGTAATTTATAGATACAGAATTTTTTTTGGCTTCTAGTAGTTAAAAATAATTAATAAGGTAAATTAATAAGGTAATTTACTGATTGCTTTTAATTTTTATACTTCTCCCAATAATATTACATTTGAGATAATTTTAATTCAAGTACTAAGTTAATGCCTATAATTTAGGTCAATCGATAACCAAATGTTTATGAAGCTGAACTTCGGTACCGAGTTCGTGGGTTTGAATCCCACTGTGGCATGGGTGTTCTTGGTAGTTTGGAATCAGATTTAAACAGCGGATTTCTTTCTCATTACCCCCTCGTGTTGTGAAAAAAGAAGACCGTAGTGCTCCGAACTAAACTAAATATCTATAATCAAAATTATCTTACAGTAATATAGCTTACAACCTGTTTTCAAGTGTCACATGCTATTGTTGTTTTTTAGCTTAATTGTATTCAATTAAGTAAGAGTATTTTGGGATTTTATACGTGTTTAAACAAGTTTTAAAAGTTTCACAGTTGTGCATAATTTTGCTAAATAATTAAACATTTATTGTCTATCGAAACAGGTACACTTTTAACATACACATTTTTTCTAATTCTCCAGAGGCTTAAGTTTTGATATATTCCTTTAAATAATAAGCAAAATTTACACATTAAAATATCAGTATAATTCACAATATACTTTACAATAAATATGGGAATTCGTTTTTAATTTGAATTTTATTTAATTTAATAAATTTCAGTTTCAATTATTTCTTGCAAATTAATTACTAAATTCATCAACGAAATAATTTCTTGATTGTTTTGTAAAGGTATTTTTACAAAAAAAATTGGCGAAAAATTCATAAATATTTTGCAAGGATAGCTTTAAAATATAATAGTTTATTTTATTAATTAACAGATATTAAATTCTTTGAATGAAATTTATGTAATTATAGTTCATTGTATATCGGTACAAAGATTCCTTAGTTAATAATTTTGAAAAAATCTTTGTAAATCCTCCCTTAATGACTAATTTAATCAAACTTAAAGATTAATTGAATAATAATCATTCAACTAAAATAAACTGTAATGATCAGATCTGATTTCAACTATACTGAAAAATATTTTTACTTGTTATTTATACAGCACTTTGAATTACATTAATTACTGAAAAATAAAATATAATACCTTTTTAAACAAAGGGAATAATTAGACCAGAGCCTAATGTTTAAAGCCATGTTTTGAGTGTTTATTATATCCCACTTAAGACCTGTATAACATTTTAATTCAAAAAATAAAAAATAAATAACATATCTCTAAAACACATCAAAAGATAAATTTAACAAAATAAATTTCAAAAATGAAATAATAGAATTCTATCAAGACTTTCTTAAGAGAAACAAAGATAAAAGTCTAAACAATTGGTTGCTTTTTAGCGTTATGATATACTGCTTTGCTACACGACGGCTAATGCGAACGAATAGTTAAAAGCTGATACTCAACGGTTACGAATATCCATGCCAACAATGGTATGAACTCCGATACTAAAGTGCAGCTAAAATTCACTACTCCAATTAAGAGCTTAGAGCATTGAAGAACATTTGAAATTCTAAATAATTGTCATATATTCTAAAATTAAAGAAATATTATTACTGAAAATTGGTAGATTAATAATTTAAATATTTAAAGTATTTAACAAATATACATTTTAAAAGAATAGTATAAACTACGATACTAAAATGCAGCTAAAAATCTAAATTCCAAAAAAGAGCTTAAAACATTGAAGAAAATTTTAAACTCCAAATTAATAATTGTCATATATTCTAAAATTAAAGAAATATTACTGAAAACTAATAGATTAATATTTAAAATATTTTAAGTAGTTAACAAATACACACTTTAAAATAATAGTATAAACTCTGATACTAAATTGCAGCTAAAAATCTAAATTCCAAAAAAAGATCTTAAAGCATTAAAGAAAATTTGAAATTCTAAATAATTGTCTCATATTCTAAAATTAAAGAAATATTATGTATTGAAAATTGAAAATATTAATAATTAAAATAGTTAAAGTAGTTAACAAATACACACTTTAAAATAATGGTATAAACTCCGATACTAAAGTGCAGCTTAAAATCTAAATTTCAAAAAAGAGCTTAAAGCATTTAAGAAAATTTAAAATTCTAAATAATTATCCCATATTCTAAAATTAAAAAAATATGCATTGAAAATTGAAAATATTAATAATAAAAATAATTAAAATAGTTAAAAAATACACACTTTAAAATAATATAAACTCCGATACTAAATTGCAGCTAAAAATCTAAATTCCATAAAATAGCTTAAAACATTGAAGAAAATTTAAAATTCTATATAATTATCACGTATTCTAAAATTAAAGAAATATGTATTATAAATTGAAAATATTAATAATAATATTAGTTAAAGTAGTTAACAAGTACACACTTTAAAATAATTTTATAAATTTCGATACTAAAGTGCAGCTAAAAATCTAAATTCCAAAAAAGAGCTTAAAGCATTGAAGAAAATTAAAAATTCTAAATAATTGTCATATATTCTAAAATTAAAGAAATATTATTGTTGAAAGTTAATGGATTAATAATTAAAATATTTAAAGTAGTTAACAAAAACACACTTTAAAATAATAGTATAAACTCTGATACTAAAGTTCAGATAAAAATCTAAATTCCATAAAATAGCTTAAAGCATTTAAAAAAAATTTAAAATTCTAAATAATTGTCTCATATTCTAAAATTAAAGAAATATTATGTATTGAAAATTGAAAATATTAATAATTAAAATAGTTAAAGTAGTTAACAAATATACACTTTAAAGGAATGTTATAAACTCCGATACTAAAGTGCAGCTAAAAATCTAAATTCCAAAAAAGAGCTTAAAGCATTAAAGAAAATTTTAAATTCTAAGTAATTGTCATATATTCTAAAATTAAAGAAATATTGTTGAAAATTAATAGATTAATAATTAAAATATTTAAAGTAGTTAACAAATATACACTTTAAAAGAATAGTATAAACTCCGATACTAAAGTGCAGCTAAAAATCTAAATTTCAAAAAGGAGCTTAAAGCATTAAAGAAAATTTGAAATTCTAAATAATTGTCACATTCTAAAATTAAAGAAATATTATATATTGAAAATTGAAAATATTAATAATTAAAATAGTTACAGTTACAGTAGTTAACAAATACACACTTTAATGGTATAAACTCCGATACTAAAGTTCAGCTAAAAATCTAAACTCCATAAAAACTTAAAGCATTAAAGGAATTTAAAATTCTAAATAATTTTCATATATTCTGAAATTAAAAAAATATGCATTGGAAATTGAAAATATTAATAATTAAAATAGTTAAAATAGTTAACAAATACACCCTTTAAAATAATAGTATAAACTCCGATACTAAAGTGCAGCTAAAAATCTAAATTCTATAAAATAGATTAACTCATTGAAGAAAATTAAAAATTTAATTATCACATATTCTAAAATTAAAGAAATATTATGTATTAAAAATTGAGAATATTAATAATTAAAATAGTTAAAGTAGTTAACAAATACACACTTTAAAATAATAGTATAAACTCCGATACTAAAGTTCAGCTAAACATCTAAATTATATAAATGCTTAAAGCATTGAAGAAAATTTAAAATTCTAAATAATTGCCCTATATTCTAAAATTAAAGAAATATCACTACTGAAAATTAATATATTAATTAATTAAACCATTTAACACGTTGTGTGAGGGTAAATTGTACTGGGAGCAGGCGTTTTGCGCATCAATTTAGTTATTCCCTTAAACCTCAGTAGATCGAAAATTATTTAATTTTTTAACCAACTTTTGGTATTTTATATTGAAATATATAAAAAGAAATATATAAATAGAAATATATAAATAAAAACCATAGAATTTTTGTAAACAAAAAATATATTTTTAGTGGATAAATTTATAATAGTATCGTAAATATGAAAAATCACGTGGAAATAGTAGTATATTATTTATTTTTTTTAATTATGTTATATATAAACATTTTTACATGATAAAAATAAGAAAGACAAGAACATTAGGCTTCGTTTTTCTGTATATACCGTTATATTTGTACCCACAAAGAAACCATGTTATTACTCTAACCGTGGCTCGCACGTGGTAAGCACGTGGTCCGCACATAAGTATCAATCGTCAGAAAACGTACTAGTACGTGTCCCACATACAATGTGTTAACATGGAAAAGTATTAAAATAATAATAATAAAAACATGCTTATTTATAAACAATGACAAAAATACTGGACAACAAACAAAAAACCCTACAAATGTAAGCAATAATATTTTAGAATATCAAATTTTAAATCCTTATTATGTTACACAAAATTATCAAATATTTTAACCTCTTTTTTTTGTTAAAGAAAAAAAAATAAAAATACATGCTTATTTATGAGCAATGACAAAAATACTGGACAACAAACAAAAAACCCTACAAGTGTAAGCAATAATATTTTAGAATATCAAATTTTAAATCCTTATTATGTTACACAAAACTATCAAATATTTTTAACCTTTTTTTTAAAGGAAAAAAATAAAAATAAAAATACATGCTTATTTATGAACAATGACAAAAATACTGGACAACAAACAAAAAACCCTACAAGTGTAAGCAATAATATTTTAGAATATCAAATTTTAAATCCTTATTATGTTACACGAAACTATCAAAACTTTTTACCTTTTTTTAAAAAAATAAAAAAAAATAAAAATGAAAATACAAGCTTATTTATGAACAATGACAAAAATACTGGACAACAAACAAAAAACCCTACAAGTGTAAGCAATAATATTTTAGAATATCAAATTTTAAATCCTTATTATGTTACACAAAACTATCAAAAATTTTTAACCTTTTTTTTTTTAAAGAAAAAAAATAAAAATAAAAATACATGCTTATTTATGAACAATGACAAAAATACTGGACAACAAACAAAAAACCCTACAAGTGTAAGCAATAATATTTTAGAATATCAAATTTTAAATCCTTATTAAGTTACACAAAACTATCAAAAATTTTTAACCTCTTTTTTTTGTTAAATTTCTTTTTTTTTTTTGTTTTTTTTTATTTTTTTTTTTTGTTTTTTTTTTTTTCAAGAAAAAAAAATAAAAGTTAAAATACATGCTTATTTATGAACAATGACAAAAATACTGGACAACAAACAAAAAAAAAAAAAAAAAAAAAAAAAAAAAACCCTACAAGTGTAAGCAATAATATTTTAGAATATCGTCATTTTAAATCCTTATTAAGTAACACAAAACTATCAAAAATTTTTAACCATTTATTTAAAGAAAAATTTTTTTGAAAGAGAATGAAGATAAAATGCAACCCCCAATATTTAGCTTCCACCTATATTTTATCTGTCACGGTACAAGTCGAATATTGACAACTGAAATTGATATATCCATTTCCAGATTTTCATTTCCCAAATTAACACTGCCTGCCCTACTTTTTTCGGCAAAGTTCCTATCTACAGTTGTAAGTCTTGCATGAATCAGTTCTTTCATTTTAGATAACTGAAAAATAATTTTATAATCGAAATGTCCTACTCTTCGAAAAAAGTATGTTACACGTTTGTCATCAAATAAATTGAATGCCCTCTTGGGCGACACAAAGTGAAACTCTCTTAAAGGAAACACATTTACAATTATGGAGAAAGACTTCACGTTATCCCTGACATTTTCTTCATGGACTCTTACTAAGCCATCTTGCATTTCCTCAAGAAAATGTTCATCTTCTAAATTAACCGGAATGTAGTAATCGTTAGGTTTCATTTTAAATCTTAGGTATCGAAAAAGAGGAATAAAAAACAAATTAATAATATTTGCGTGATACTTCGCCCCTAAATCCTGATAAACTGGGACACAGCAAATTTTCTGAAGAAGACCTAAGACACAAAGTTCCACATAAATTTTCTGAACTTACTAATCACTGCTGTAAGTGCAACATAGGTATATCATTCACGAGTTGGAGTTCCTAATGTATTACTGTCTATATTTCATCAGGAGTAATGGTCTTCATCCACTGGCCTTGATGTTTTCTGACTGGCTGATTTGTCAGAGGCGTAGGCTAGCGATTAGTAAAGCATAAAGTAGAAATAGAATAGGATAGTGGTTGCATCAACAGACTTAAGACTAGAAAACTAGCAGGAACGGCTTAAAATGTTGTTAAACAAGTTATTTCAAGGAATTGAAAACACCTGTAGTGTCAAAATAGCCAGATGTTTGCTTGTCTTACTACAATACATTGTACTATGGTTAACTCCATTGTAACCATTCTTTGATATATTTATTTCTCAAAGTTTTGTTCACTGGTGTTCTGCTTCCGGCAATTCTGCAGAGGTTTGCATGTTCTTGTGAGAATCCTGGCTTGACTAGGCTTTCTTTGAAATCACTGATAACTGCTAATAATAACATATCACTTCTCTCATAATGGTATTTTGTAGGTTTAGGAAAAATTTACCTTCCAGTAACATCACAATTATCAATTCCCGCAAACAAAGGCTTTGTGTTGATATCTGATACAGCGATATGGGCATTGACATTCAATTGAGCACAATACAGCTCTCAAAGCCCGCAGCGAAAATCTGCCTGGTCTCACCCCTTTCTTTCTTACAAAGCCATAGAAAAGAAGGATATAAGGGTATAATTTATATTTATTCAATTACATTTAACCTTGGATACACGGTATGGCTATTTCGACCCAAAAATTAATCTAATCTATAATTTTCTCAAAAAGTTATTAACGAAATTGTAATTGACTTTTCTTAAACTTTATACAGATAATAATCTATGAAAATATAATATTGAGGAATCTGTACTTATGTGAAAAATCAAATTCTTCTTTAAATCATTGCCAAATAACAAATAGGTTACTGCTTTTAACAGGGGTAACACAACAAAGCATGTTATGAGCAGTAAAATGACTGGCTTTGCTGTTATTATAAATCCTAATTAAAAAACGATTTGAGAGTAGTAATTTTGGAGTCAAATCATAGGAACACTATTAGCCTATAAATGATGTATTAAAAAAAGAATTGTTATGTAATAGAATAGTTAAATATGTAGCTCAACAAATTAGAATTAAAAATTAAATTGCCATTAATATCGCCAAATAACAAACCGGTTACTGATTTTAACAGGGGAACATACCAAAGCATGCGATGAGCAGTAAAATGATTGGCTTTGCCGTTATTATAAATCCTGAATACGAAACAATTTAAGAGGAATAATTTTGGAGTCAAATCCTGAGAATATGATTAGCCTATAGATGGTGTATTAAAAGAAAGTATTATGTAACAGAACAGTTAAATATGTAGCTCAGCAAATTGTAATTAAAAATTAAATTGACCTTCATATCGCCAAATAACGAACCGGCTACTGATTTTAAAAGGGGTAATAAACCAAAGCATGTAATGAGAAATAAAATTATTGTTTTTGCTATTATTATAAACCCTATTTAAGGAATGATTTAAAAGTGATAATTTTTGAGTCGAATTCTAAGAATACAATTAGCCTATAGATGTTGTATTAAAAAAAAAACATCATTATATAATTGTATAGTTAAATGTGTAGCTTAACAAATTAGAATTAAAAATTAAATTGACCTTTCTAACATCGCCAAATGAAGTACAGGTTACTGATTTTAACAGGGATAACAAACCAAAGCATGTGATGAGCAGTAAAACGATTAGCTTTGTTGTTATTATAGATCCTGATTAAGAAATGATTTGAGAGTGGTAATTTTGGAGTCAATACTAGGAATATGGTTAGAATTTAGATGGCATATTAAAAAACATTATTATGTAATAGAATAATTAAATATGTAGATCAACAAATTTTATTAAAAAGTAAATTGACGTTCATATCATTTTGTTTGGTTTGGAGCGCTACGGTCTACTTTTTCAACACAAGGGCTAATGAAACCAGGATCTACTGCTTAAAGCCGATTCCAAACATCCATGCCACAGTGGGATTCGAACCCACGAACTCACATTCTGAGAGCCAGCACGTTAACCATTTGGCCATTACTCGGCTGGCGTTCATATCATCGCCAAATAACCAACCAGCTACTGATTTTTACAGGGGCAACAAACCAAAACATGAGATGAACAGTAAAATGATTGCCATTGCTGTTATTATAAATCCTAATTAAGAAACGATTTGACAGTGATAATTTTGGAGTTGAATCCGAGAAATACGATTAGCCTATAGATGGTGTATTAAAAAAACATTATTGTGTAATAGAATAATTAAATATGTAGCTCAACAAATTAGAATTAATAATTAAATTGACCTTCATATCATCGCCAAATAACGAACCGGTTACTGATTTTAACAGGGGTGACAATCCAAAACATGTGATGAGCAGTAAAATGATTGTCTTTGTTGTTATTATAAATCCTAATTAAGAATTGATTTAAGAGTCATAATTTTGCAGCCAAATCCTAGGAATATGAATAGCCTATAGATGGCATATTAAAAAAACGTTATGTAATAGAAGAGTTAAATATGTTGCTCAACAAATTATAATTAAAAAATAAATTGAACTCCATATCATCGCCAAATAAAATCTAATTTCTTGTCACCTTTCGTTATCTTACTTACATTCACCAGTATTCTATTCGCCTACCAGTTAGAGCGCTTTCCCCACTTACCGACACGACAACGTCTGTATCGGCCGGGAAATAATGCAACGACAAAACGGTATCGTGTCGTCTAGAAAGCAGTTTTCCCACTCTACCGATATCGTTTCATTTAAAGATGGCGGTAAGCTCGCACAAGTTTTATAATGACTGAAGAGTAGTAACTTTTATAGACTTACTACAACAATTATTGTTAGAAAAGTAAATTTTAACGCTGTTTCATTGCACACATTTTAAAAACATTGGATATTAGGCACCAATTTCTTATATTCTTTCCACTGATGATATGCTAGTGAAGCTTTGGCTCCGCCTCTTTTTTAGTGAAAGGGTCAATTTAGTGCACATCGTGTGAGTCGCTTTGGCGTAGTGTTAGCGCGTTGCGCTAGCATTTTTCCGCCTCGGGTTCGATTCCCGGTGGGTTTTTTTTAACTATTTCATTTTAAAAATTTTAATTTTTTTTTCTGTAACTCTCTTAAATCTGCTAAAATTCTGGCATCTCTTCTAATAATTAAAATGATTTTTGTTTAAAACAATAATACATTAAAAATACGAATAAAAATATTTTCAATTTTAATGGCTCTTTTCTAATTTTATGTTATTAATTTTGTCCTTTTCATTTCCCTTTTTAAATTATTTAATTTGAACTATTAACACATTTACCAGATCATTTTTTCTTTAGTCACTTTACCTCTTTAAATTTATTAAATAATCTTAAATCAAAATTTGATACACTCAGTCATTTGCTTTCAAAAGCAACAGTATGCGATAAATGAACTAATTAATGAATGCAGATGAGAACTTAATATAACAGATGGGAAATTATTCAAACAGTAAAGATAGCAAATCTGCGATAAAGTTGCATTTTATGATCAAGCAAGCGAGAATAACATAACATAAAATAACAATAAAACTCTGAGCAGAATGTGTCAATTAAATGCGGAAGAAATCTAAGTACAAGTAAGTAAAATATTTAATTATATTAATTAAATAAATTTAAAAATAAAGTCATGTAACAATGTATTTACAAAAAATCTAATTTAATCCAAAGCAAACAACGTGAGTAGCTATAGCTCACAAATTGTCCGGACCGATTCAAAAGGAGTAGCGCTTGCGGAACGACAAAAGTTTTTCTGCCCGATAAAACGATATCGGCCTTTCAAAAACGACAAAATCGTCACTAAATCGGTTGGTGGGAAAGCGAGTAGCTCATCTTAGTGCATTTTACTTGTGCCGATGTCGGAGAACGACAGTCGTCTAAGATTTAACGCTGTCGTGTCGGTAAGTGGGAAAGCGCTCTTAGTCTCATACTACATATCTGTCTACATGACTCAGGGTTAAAAACTTTCAAATGGATACAAGGCGCTATCAAAAAGCCACACAATGATGAATTGAAGAAACACCTGCTGTAGGTTTAGCTATTGTTCAAGGTCCTGCTCTGAGTAAACACAAGATGGAAGGGGTGTACCAAATGCATTTTCCTCTTTAGTCCAGTTGATATATTCACAATGAGGATTTACAACAAAGTAGAAAGAATAGGGTGTCTGTATACATTTTGCTTAAGAAAAAGAATGACCTCCAGCACATGTCACATACTTTACAAGGTTTTACTATCTTTAATTTGGCAACCATGATATCAAGAAAAATACGATAAAATAAAAAATTTCAAATGAAACGGAACAATCGTCCTTTCTAGTTTACATAAATCTAAATTAAGAACTCAGACATAATTATTACATCTGTGAGACGGTAATCACCAAAATAACTGAAAAAAGTGTAGTCTTTCTTTTCTAAAAACTAAAATAATATTTTTCATAACATTTATTACTGGTAAAAAGCTGTAAACCTAAAAAGAAAATATTAATTTGACTTGCCTTTTGCCTGTAAATGAGGGATTACATAATAAATCTAAGACTACCCATATAATATCTTAAAATAACCGTAAAATTTTTTATAAAAACAGCTCTTTTTTTTTTATATTTTTCTAAAAATAATCTAAAAATAGTGTTTTGTATAACATTTTTTTGTAGTAAAATCTAGCAACAAAATATTAATTTATTAATTTAAATTCTTTAATTTATATAAGTTTGGAATTCTGCTATAATTAAGACTACAAAAATCTTAAATGAAACTGTGATTTTTTTAATGTCAGATGATTTAGTTAGTTCTTTAAGACTAACATGATATCCTAGAAAAAAAAAATAAAATGAAAAATGTTCCAAATCAGGCAGGAAAAATAATCATTTCTTCGTTTAATTTAAATCTAAAAATGAACCAAGACATAATAGTACATACTTTCCACGATAATCATCAAAATGACTAAAAAAAAGTATATTTTATTCTTTACTAAAATCTAAAATAATATTTTACATAAAATTTATTGGTAGTAAAAAGCTCTAAAACTAGAAGAAAAATATTAATTTAATTTTAATTTTGCCTATAAGTGAGGGAATCTGTATAATAAAAATTACTAAAATCTTAAATAAAACTGTCACATTTTTTAAAGTCAGATGAGTTAGTTCTCTCATTATACAAATGACTCACATATGACTTTGCTGATAAAATGAAAAATTTCAAATGAAATAGAAAAATCATTTTTAGTTTAATTAAATCAAAAATAAGAACCCAGAGATAATTAGTTACATATTTACTACGATAATCATAAAAAACTAAAAACAGTGTATTTTATACCTTTCTAAAAAAACTAAAATAGTATTTTGCATAACAATTATTTGTAGTAAAAAGCTCTAAAAACTAGCTCAAAATTAATTTAATTTAAATTCTTCTGTTGATTTCGAATGCTGCTATAATTAAGACTGCAAGAATCTTAAACTGTCATTTTTTAAGTCAGATGAGTTAGTTCTTAAGAATTATATAAAACCTAGAAAAAAAAATAAAAATGAATTCAAATAGAAAAATCATTTCTAGTTTAATTAAATCTAAAGAAAGAACCAAGAGATATTTAGTAACATATTTAACAAGTTAATCATGAAAATAACTATAAACAGTGTACTTTTTCTTCTCTTAAAAACTAAAATAATATTTTGCATATCATTTATTGCTAGAAAAAGATGTAAAACTAGAAGCAAAATAATATTCAATTTGAATTTTGCCTACAAGTAGAGGGCTCTGTGATAATCAAAATTACTAAAATCTTAAATAAAACTATTGATTTTAATTTAAGTCAGATGAGTTAGTTTTCTAACTCTTCCATGATAAAATGAAAAATTCTAAATGAAATAGAAAAAAAATATTTCTAGAATTTATTTACCACGATAATCATCAAAATTAAAAAAAAAATAAAATAAAGTGTATTTTATTCTTTTCTAATATCTAAAATAATATTTTATAAACATTTCTTGCTAGTAAAAAGCTCTAAAACTAGCCACAAAATATTATTAATTTGAATTTTCTTAATTGTATGATTCTGTAATAATTAAAACTACTAAAATCTTAAATAAGACTGTCACATTTTTTAAACAGATGAGTTTTTTTTCTAACAATTCCTTATAAAATGAAAAATTAGAAATGAAAAAAAATTGTTTAGTTTAATTAAATCAAAAATAAGAACCCAGAGATAATTAGTTACATATTTACTACGATAATCATAAAAAACTAAAAACAGTGTATTTTATACCTTTCTAAAAAAACTAAAATAGTATTTTGCATAACAATTATTTGTAGTAAAAAGCTCTAAAACTAGCAAAAAAACATTAATTTAATTTAAATTCTTTTGATGAGTTTCGAATGCTGCTATAAAGACTAGAAGAACCTTAAACTGCATTTTTTTTCAAATGAGTTAGTTCTTTAAGAGTAATATGATACCTAAAAAAAAGATAAAAGGAAAAGTTCCAAATCAGGCAGAACAATCGTCATTTCTTGTTTAATTAAATCTAAAACTAGAACCAAGACATAATTAGCAACATATTTAACAAGATAATCATAAAAATAACTAAACACAGTGTAGTTTTTCTTCTCTAAAAACTAAAATATTATTTTACATATCATTTATTGCTAACAGATTGCTCTAAATCTAGAAAAAAAAATACCATTCAATTTGAATTTTGTTATAAGTGGATGATTCTGTAGTAATTAAAATTACTAAAATCTTAAATAAAACTGTCACATTTTTTAAAGTCAGATGAGTTAGTTTTCTAATTCTTGAAGGACAAAATGAAAAATGAAAAATGAAATGGAAAAATCATTTCTAGAACCGAGACATATTTACCACGATAATCATTAAAATAACTAAAAATGTGTATTTTTTTCCTTTCTAAAACTAAAATATAATTTTGCATAATATTTATTGTTATTAAAAAGTTCTTGAACTAGAAACAAACATTAATTTAATTTATATTTTGCCTATAAGTGTGGGGTTCTGTAACAAATAAGTCTACTAAAACCGTAAATAAAACTGTTATATATTTCAATTCAGATGAGTTAGTTCTCTGAAGGTAACATGTGAAAGTGTCACATACAATTTTGTCAGTTCATTTGGCTAATTCTTCTCAAGAACAATTTCACTGTTTTAAAGGCCTTCAAATACTATTTCCTTAATCGCAAAATTTTCCTAATTAAGAAGTTTTCTCCTTAAAATTTATGTACCTATCAGAGATAAAAAGTATTAATTATGATAAGGAGCGGATGCTTTATTAGAAAACTGTCACTTGACTTTAATATGCATCAGAAATTTTGATATATTAAGCAAAACTTTCAAGTTATCTTCCCATTTTACTTTACTTTTTTTTTCACTCTGTTGTGGTCAATATTCACTCAAAAGTCTCCCGCTTAGAATCTAAGATCAGTTAATTGAAAAGAAAAGTTTTCTGCATGGATGACGGTTTGCGAAGAGGGAATTCATTCATTTATTAATGCAACCGGTGAACATCTGAAATTTCTATGACGTTTATTTTCACTCTTTAAGATATTAAAGTAAACATGAAAAGATTTTGATACTAGACTTAAATTAACAAAAAGTAAAAATGAAATACTTATGCAAATTATTATATATTTTTAAAGTTAAGGATAATTAATAGGATTTGAAATTTAATTTTTTAATTACTTGCTTAATTACACACACACATGAATATATATATATATATATATATATATATTTATTTATTTATATATATATATATATATATGTATGTATATATATATATATATATATATATATATATATATATATATATATATATATATATATATATATATATATATATATGTATATATATATATATATATATATATATATATGTATATATATATATATATATATGTATATATATATATATATATATATATGTATATATATATATATATATATATATATATATATATATATATATATATATATATATATATATATATATATTATATATATATATATATATATATATATATTATATATATATATATATATATATATATATATATATTATATATATATATATATATATATATATATATATATATATAATATATATATATATATATATATATATATATATATATATATATATATATATATATATATATATATATATATATATATATATTTATATATATATATATATATATATATATATATATATATATATATATATATATATATATATATATATATATATATATATATATTATATATATATATATATATATATATATATATATATATATATATATATATATATATATATATATATATATATATATATATATATATATATATATATATATATATATATATATATATATATATATATATATATATATATATATATATACAGTCGAAATTCGATAACTCGAAGTGAAAGAGGACCCCCAAAAATATTCTACTTATCCGAAGTTCGAGTTATCGAAGTTACCTACCATTCCTCTCAACTGGCACTTAAGATGGGTTGACATGGTTTAAATGGTTTGATATGTGCCATAATACTATAATTGTATGCATTTCAATTTTTTAATAGCCTATGTAAACAACAAGAGAAGAATGGGTTGAAAATGTCTAAAACACAAGAAATTTGGCCTCGTTACATATTAATTAATATACATACCATGTAAATCTCATTTGAAAAAAAATGTTACTTTTAAGGTTGTTGGCATTTACAAAGTCACCTAATTTTTTAACACAATTAAATAGGGTTCTGTCTGTACCTTTGGTGGTCTCCAGGTATTGTTGTAAGATGTGAATAGCGTCCTGTGCTTGCTCGTGACCTTCAAGTAGACTGGCATTCGAAGTTTTGAACAGAATTGTATTTTTTAAACGGGGAAATCTATCACAAAAACTTCGACTTAGAACATGTTCACTTCGAGTTATCGAGACAATTTTTTAAAAAAAAGTATAGAAATGATTCGGTGCTGGGCTAAAAGTTCGAGTTAGCGGATAATTCGATTTATAGGAAGTCGAGTTATCGAAGTTCGACTGTATATATAAATTATTTAACTTTAATATTTGATTAAAAACCTCCTCTCTACCATTCTAATTCCTTAAAATTTTTTCCCAGCCGCTAAATGTCTTAATCAAAGGAATGTCTTCTACTTAACATTCTTTCGATACATTTCTCAAAGCTTTCTGTCCTATAGATGTAAATATTCTGTCTATTGAACACGTTTCCCAGCTGTCACCGACAAATGGCTCCGAGTTTTTCCTGATCTTACACTTAAATTCGCTGAGTAAGAGGGAAAATTCTTTCTGTCTTCACTCTTCTGTGTACCTCTGTTCGACCAAAATGATTTTTAAGTCTTTCTCTTATATGTCGTTGCCTAGTAAAAATGTCTGTTTTAACAGCTCTGAAATATAGTTTTAATTAGTTTTGGGCCGTTTTCTTCAATATGTGCCTACTGCATTGTTTTTACTGCTACCTGATAAGGCTTCTGCTTGTCCAGCAGCCCGGGCAAGTAAAAAGAATAGGGGCAACATAATTAGTGTGACTAAAGAAAATAATTTATTACATACACACACACACATATATATGTGCGTGTGTGTGTGTGTAATATATCAAAATTATTTCACTTTAATATGCGATTAAAAACTAAATATCTCAAATTCTAATTCTTCAAAATCTATTTTCCCAGACACAAAAAAACTTCATGAAAGGAGAGTCCTCGACTTAAAATTCTTCCAACACATTTTCCAAAGCTTTCTGTGAAATACATGTAAATTTTCTCCCCATTCAACACATTTTCCAGCGGTTGCCATAAAATGGAAAAGATTATCCATTGATCTAACAGTTAAATACTCTGACTAAGTTTCTTGTTCCTTGTGAAAATTCCATCTGTCTAACTAAGAGGTACACCTCTGTTCCAGCAAAGTGATTTTCTTATCATACTCTTGTCTGCGTTGACTGGAAAAGATGTCTTTTTAGCAGCTATTCAATAAAAATTTAAATTGTTCTCAAAGTGGTTCTTCTCTTCAATGTGGCCCTAGTGCAACTTGTGCCCTTGATCATATTCTATCTTATTAAGTAGGATTCGGCAAGTAAAAAAATTAAGTGCTATAATTTCAAATGTATCATCCATTTTAGTTTTTGATTACACACACACACACACACACACACACATATATA
This sequence comes from Pardosa pseudoannulata, assembly GCA_032207245.1. Classification (NCBI taxonomy): domain Eukaryota; kingdom Metazoa; phylum Arthropoda; class Arachnida; order Araneae; family Lycosidae; genus Pardosa; species Pardosa pseudoannulata. Next base: position 160,174,637 of record CM063504.1, on the reverse strand, counting down.
TATATATATATGTGTGTGTGTGTGTTAGGCAATTAGAAGTTCTGTGTGTATGTGGTGCAGAGAATGGTACAAGTCGAAATCGAGTTTAAACTTAATACCTTCTAAAAAAGACATGTTTAACAGTCATAGGCAAGCGAGGAAATGACGATTAAAACAGGTACTGTAACATTCGAAAAGTAGACACAAAGAGAAAATCTCTAACACAGAAACGGAACTTTGAGAAGAATTAATAATAAAAAGTAACTGATCGGATGGAAAAAACTAAGCCAGAGACATGCTGTGTGTGTGTCGTTTGGAGTGCAACGGTAATTTTTTTACACAGAGGGATAATGCGATCGGAAACTACAGCTTAAAGCAGAAACGGCTATACATAACATATTCGAAAGAACTTATCGATGGAAAACTATTCGGCCATCCGTCGACAGCTGCTGGTGAATGGACATATAATTTATATCTGTTTGCAAATATAATTTTTGTAAATATGAAGAATTTTAAGTTGCAGACAATCTTTAATTATGATATTTTTGTGGAGTTGAAAATAGATTTGAATGGAATTAAAAATGGAAGGGAGAATTTTTATGAGATATTAAAGTGCAATAATTTTGATGTATTATATATATATATATATATATATATATATATATATATATATATATATATATATCTGTGTGTGTGTGTACTTATTTTAAATCTATCTTAATAATTTTCGGTCAATTTTATCTTTTTCTGTCAAAAATTAGCAATTATTTTTTGTTCTTTCTATCGAATTGGTGATTCCAGAAACACCAAAATTAATTCGCGCTGAACTCTATTTTTATAATTAGATTTTTTTCCTTAGCGTCACCAAGTGATTAATCATTAATAACCCTGACTGGCTGGTTCACACACCTATAAATTTGCATTTACGGTTTTTTTACTCCAGTAGCTTCAAGAGATGATGCTACAACATACTCCTTTTCTCCTTTCATAATTCTTTGTTTCCTTATTCGGCTACGTTTTACTTTACTGCATCCAAGTAAATAAGATTTCCTTTTGTAATGAGTCAAATTAACCATGACACACATACACACACACACACACACACATATATATATATATATATATTAATAGATATCTTGTATATAGCAAATTTCTAAAGAGTTAGCATCAAAGCTATATTAATTGCGAAATCCATATAACAAGACTAGAAAAATATCTTTGAAAAGTTTGATGTTACTTGTATAGAAATTTGTTTAGAGGATACTGGTATGTTTACTTCCAATCAAAACAGGAGCAATACATAGAAATATATTCCAATTAAAATTTCGATTCTAGTGGGACATGAAGATTTATTATAAACTAGCGAGTGAGAAGATTACCTATTTCTTGTTTTAGAAGTGTAACTGCTTTCACAATTACTTATCAAAGAAAATTTAGGATCTTAAACGAAATTGGTCACAATAGTATTCTGACAGATAAGATAAAATTTGAAGAGCGGAAAAGGATATCTGAAACAGTTTACCTAACCGTATAGATTAAAACAAAAGGTCGGAAGTCCACATAGGAGGAACTGAACAATCTATTAGTAGAGGGCTGAACAATTGTCATACAAATAACTGACTTTTATAAAGATAAATATTACAGAAACCTAATTTGTAAACTTCTAGAATCTTTGAAGGAATTACTTGAAATAGGGAGTACTTTGATTGCGATAATAAAAATTTAAAGTGAGAAATAAGGATTCAAGGAGTAATTATGGAGTTTCAAGAGTCTCATTTTAAAAGTTAATTGATTGTACAAAAGAATGGGGGGACAGCATCTCTCACTTCCGCGGCCAAGAGCTTAAAGCCGTACGTGTCCTCTGGGTAGTGCTAATGGAGAGACAACCTCAGGGGTATACCTTCTTTAGGTATATACGGGTGTCACGATCCCGGTTCACTTGAGTGATCTTTATTCTAATATTTTCTCTAGTAGACCTGAACTTAACTCTGTAGCTCTTGTTCCTTACCGGAGTTGACCAAAGTAATCTTCGAAAGAGGACAGGCCTCTCGTAGGTCAGCTGCAGTCTATAGCGTCGTGGGGACTATGTTATAAATTGCTTAATGTCTTAGGACGGACTATGGTAGAATTCTCCTTAAAAATGTATTGGGGGACAGCATCTCTCGAGTCCGCGGCCAAAACTTCAAGCTGTACTTGTCCTGTGGGTAGTGCTAAATGAGATACAATCTCAGGGGTATACCTCCTTTAGGTATACGGGTGTCACGATCCCGGTTCACTTGAGTGATCTTTATTCTAATATTTTCTCTAGTAGACCTGAACTTAACTCTGTAGCTCTTGTTCCTTACCGGAGTTGACCAAATTAATTCTCGAACCATGACGAATCTCCCGTAGGTCAGCTGCAGTTCTATAGCTGTCGTGGGGACTATGTTATCAATTGCTGAATGTCTTAGGACGGGCCAATGGTAAAATTCTCCTTACAAAAGAATTGGGGAACAGCTTCTCTCGCTTTCGCGGACACGAGCTCAAGCTGTACTTGTCCTGTGGGTAGTGCTAAATGAGAGACAAACACAGGGGTATACCTCCTTTAGGTATACACGGGTGTGATGAGCCCGGGGTTCACCTGAGTGATCTTTATTATAGTGTTTTCTCAGGTAGACCAGAACTTGCCTCTGTAGAGCTTGTGTCTTACTGAAGTTGACCAAATTAAGCTTCGAACCATGACGGACCACTCGTAAGTTAGCTGCAGCTTTATCGCTGACGTGGATGCGGTCGGAGAGACTAAGTTATCAGTTACTGTGTCTTCGGACGGGCCAGTGGAGAATTCTCCTTACAAAAGACTTATCCTGAGTGTTGGTGTCTTGCTACTGAAGGAACTGTTAAACATTTAATTTACGACTGTGCTATCATGGACACCATTAGATCAACGACATTTCCTAAGAACTTCAGAACCGATGGCCGAATGGTTAGGGTGCTATCCTTCGGGACAAGAGTTCGTGGGTTAGTGGCATGGATGTTCGGAATCAGTTTTAAGCAGTAGGTCTCGGTCTTATTAGCTCTCGTGTTGTAAAAAGTAGTCCAGTCCAAAACCAAACCAAACCGAAGATCTTCAAAGAGATCCCGTTTGTCAACCTTATTAAATCAAATGTCTCAAGACAAAGACTGCATTCCAATGTTGGTGTCTGCCGTGAACTGCTACAAGATTCCTAACTTCTGTTTTGTACGTAATGTCTACATTCTTAAATTATTATCTTTGTAACTTGTCAATGTACTTTCAAATATTAGTGTATCTTCCATTTAATAAAGTTAAAGGAGTGTGGACACCCCGGTACACAGGAAATTCTGTCAAAATTGCTGAGAATCTTGATTGATTGAATTCCTGGATTCTCTCTTCGTGGTGGCCTCGTGACGTGGAGTGCGGACAGAGGAGGAGTGACAACTGGACAGCAGGTGGTCAAGCCTTGAACTGTGGAACTTCCATTGAGAAGGCAGGAGAGCTGTTGTTCGACTTAGTCATTAGTTGATGTATGTCTTTATGCAGGCCAGCTTAGGAATTCCACTGACAAAAGAATTTACAGATATCAAATTTTTACCCTCACAAAAAAACATGTTTCAGCCTTTAAGAAGCATTTCAAGTCTTAAACTTAAAAAAAAAAAAAAAATTTATTACATTTTTTTTTTAAATTTTAAATTTTTTTAATCATGCATTTTAAACTTCGTGGAAATATTCTTATTACATACTACATAACAGAAATAAATGTAGATATCATGGGAATTAACATGAGCTTTTCTAATTTTAAATGAGAGTTTTTGAGAACTGCGGTTTTACAAATTGCTAGTATGAGGTTTTTTTTTTTTCCATGAATATTTAGATATTACAGACAAACTTGTTAAGTATGTATGTATGATACTAATCTCTATAAAATACAACTATTTCTTTATATTCTTTGAAAACATATTACTGCAGTGTTTCCTGACTTTTATAAAGATAAATATTACAGAAACCTAATTTGTAAACTTCTAGAATCTTTGAAGGAATTACTTGAAATAGGGAGTACTTTGATTGCGATAATAAAAATTTAAAGTGAGAAATAAGGATTCAAGGAGTAATTATGGAGTTTCAAGAGTCTCATTTTAAAAGTTAATTGATTGTACAAAAGAATGGGGGGACAGCATCTCTCACTTCCGCGGCCAAGAGCTTAAAGCCGTACGTGTCCTCTGGGTAGTGCTAATGGAGAGACAACCTCAGGGGTATACCTTCTTTAGGTATATACGGGTGTCACGATCCCGGTTCACTTGAGTGATCTTTATTCTAATATTTTCTCTAGTAGACCTGAACTTAACTCTGTAGCTCTTGTTCCTTACCGGAGTTGACCAAATTAATTCTCGAACCATGACGAATCTCCCGTAGGTCAGCTGCAGTTCTATAGCTGTCGTGGGGACTATGTTATCAATTGCTGAATGTCTTAGGACGGGCCAATGGTAAAATTCTCCTTACAAAAGAATTGGGGAACAGCTTCTCTCGCTTTCGCGGACACGAGCTCAAGCTGTACTTGTCCTGTGGGTAGTGCTAAATGAGATACAATCTCAGGGGTATACCTCCTTTAGGTATACACGGGCGTGATGAGCCCGGGGTTCACCTGAGTGATCTTTATTATAGTGTTTTCTCTGGTAGACCAGAACTTGCCTCTGTAGAGCTTGTGTCTTACTGAAGTTGACCAAATTAAGCTTCGAACCATGACGGACCACTCGTAAGTTAGCTGCAGCTTTATCGCTGACGTGGATGCGGTCGGAGAGACTAAGTTATCAGTTACTGTGTCTTCGGACGGGCCAGTGGAGAATTCTCCTTACAAAAGACTTATCCTGAGTGTTGGTGTCTTGCTACTGAAGGAACTGTTAAACATTTAATTTACGACTGTGCTATCATGGACACCATTAGATCAACGACATTTCCTAAGAACTTCAGAACCGATGGCCGAATGGTTAGGGTGCTGGTCTTCGGAACCAGAGTTCGGGGGTTCATGGCATGGATGTTCATACACGTTCGGAATCGGCTTTAAGCAGTAGGTCCCTTTCTCATTAACCCTCGTGCTGCAAAAAGTAGTCCAAAACCAAACCCAACCGAAGATCTTCAAAGAGATCCCGTTTGTCAACCTTATCAACTCAGATATCTCAAAACAAGGACTGCCTTCCACTGTTGATGTATGCCTGAACTGCTACAAGATTCCTAACTTCTGTTTTGTATATATTGCATATATTCTTTACTTATTATCTTTGTAACTTGTCTAATGTATTTTCAAATATTAATGTCTCTTTTGTTTTAATAAAAGTAAAAAGACTCCTTAAAATAGGAAATTCTGTCAAAATTGCTGAGAATCTTGATTGATTGAATTCCTGGATTCTCTCTTCGTGGTGGCCTCGTGACGTGGAGTGCGGACAGAGGAGGAGTGACAACTGGACAGCAGGTGGTCAAGCCTTGAACTGTGGAACTTCCATTGAGAAGGCAGGAGAGCTGTTGTGGAGACTTATTCATTAGTGGCTGTATGGCTTTAGGCTGGCCAGCTTAGGAATTCCACTGACAAAAGAATTTACAGTTATCAAATTTTCCCCCTCACAAAAAACATGTTTCAACCTTAAGAAGTATTTCAAGCCTTAAAACTAAAAAAAAATATTTTATTACATTTTTTAAAAATTAAAAAATTTCTGAATCATGCATTTCAAACTTTGTGGAAATGTTCTCGTTACATACTACATAACAGAAATAAATGTAGATATCATGGGAATTAACATGTGCTTATCTAACTTTAAATCAGAGTTTTTGAGAATTGCTGTTTTACAAATTGCTAGTATAAGGGTTTTTTTTATGAATGTTTAGATATTACAGACAAACTTTTTAAGTATGTATATGATACTAATGTTTATAACATACAACTATTTCTTCATATTTTTGAAAACTTATTACTGTATTCAGATGAAAAAAGTAAATATTTTAATGGTGCCGTGATATTTTATCCCGTAACATTGCTTACAGTAGCTCAACATGAAGCAATAATAATATAAGAAAAACAATCATTTGTATGTAATTAATATTTGTTTTTATTTTCTGTTTATCATAGTAATAGATACATACGTGTATGTGTAGTAAAAATATCAAATATAGCATTCCACACGAGGATTAAACTATAAATAAAATCATATACTAAAGTTATATAATAAAGCTATAAATAAAGTTATATAAGCATTCTAAATAGGTTCAAACGTGCCTGTTTTCCTTAGTTTCTTAGAGCTTTAAATTCCTCTTAAATTGAAAGCATCAAGAAAAACGCAAAATATTCCTAAACTAAATAAGAATTACTCATTTTCTTTAGGAATCCATTATTATCTTTAAAAATATTGAAAACTTTGTTTTATAAACCCCATACTTTTAATAGTGCTGACAAATACTCCTTATCCGTAAAATCCCTACTATTAAAATTTTAGTTTTTACTCAAATTATTTTAACAAAGTTACTCAAATTATTTTTTAATTTAATTTGATAAATATAATTACTAAACTTATTTTTTAAATATTTTAGTAATCTTATCTAAAATTCTAATCTCTTCAGAGTTGGGTCTTAAGTTAATCGTGTTGTCTAAGTACAAATTCTGCTCCGGTTAAGGCCCACTTTTTCAGTATTCGTATAAATGAGAGTTTTCGTTACATAGCTTTTAAATTTAAACTAAATGTTTCTTGATTGTACTAATTAATTTATCTCATAAAATGTAGTATGTAAGGTGTACCTAAGGGTCAATTAACATCAATTGACCATTAAATTTACTTAGTTTTGAAAAGGATATTTTTTTTAAGTTTAAAGGATTTTTTTTAATTGCTAAGTTTGGCATAAACCGTAACTGGTATATTCAAGCCACATGTGGAACCAGTGAAGACTGAATTATTCGCAGCTGCTTTACGTACAGTATATTAAGGGATTCCTACCGAGGCTGTATTTAAATCTAATCAAGTATTTGCCACTAGGGCATAAATGAATGATAGGATTAAGGTCAGTGGAGTTCTGTTGGCTTGGCCTTCAGATACATTCTATTTTGAGTAGTTCCAATTCCTGGTATTGTTCCGAACGATGGCCGATTGGCTAGGGTGCTGGCCTTCGGTACTAGAATTTGTATGTTCGAACCCCACAGTAGCATTGATGTTCGTAGTCTTTCGGAATCGGCTTTAAGCTGTAGGTCCCAGTCTCATTACCCCTCATGTTGCAAAAAGTAGACCGTAGCACTTCAAATCAAACCATGTATTGTGAGTTAAGATTTTACGCAAACTTATTATTAAAATGTTCGTGTTCTGAACGCATATGTTGAAGGGAGATAAACCTTGCTATTTAAATGCTACCAAATGTGTCGTTTTATTAGGAAGTGACTTTGATATATACATATCCTACTTGGTTTAACAGTCCACATCTCTACAAGAAATAAACAGAAAAAAAATTAACTTTATTTTCTGCAAAAAATGTTATTATTTTAAATGATCTTATAATAATGGATTTAACATATATAATGGACTTATATAAGTTAAACGATGGATGAACTTCTAGAGCACTGATGCTTGGTACTCGAGATCGTGTGTTCGAATCTAACTGATGGCATGGATGTTGGTAGCCATTTGGAATCGGCTATCAGCAGCAGGTTGCGGTCTCATTCATCCTCGTTCAGCAAAAAATTAGACTGCCATGTCTCAAACCACCCAACAAAAAATGGACTTTAAAAGTATTTTTTCAACTGTTTAATAAACATGGTTATAACTGTGGGTGAATACGTAGGTATCTGTGAATTGCCTTGTTGTAGATTTGCAGTTTAAACAGTCATCATACTGATAATTTTGTGCTATATAGAGCAATTTGTCGCAACGTCACAAACTACTATAATGCCTTTCTCTTTCATTTTCATATCTACAACATCCAACAGACAAACAATAAACTGCCCTTCCGTTGGAAACTAAAGATAGAATTGTGATAAGTTGCCATGTGCCCTACTGGCTGAAATAGCTTTAAGGAGTGATGAGTGTAATAAAAAATGAGTCCTAAATGTTATAATAGCCGTAAATATAAAATTTCAAAATTTTAAAAATAATCATGTTTGAATTATGTCCCGCAACGTTAGTTTATGTTTATATATATATATATATATATATATATATATATATATATATATATATATATATATATATATATATATATATATATATATATATATATATATATATATATATATATATATATATATATATATATATATATATATATATATATATATATATATATATATATATATATATATATATATATATATATATATATATATATATATATATATATATATATATATATATATATATATATATATATATATATATATATATATATATATATATTATATATGTATATATGGTATATATAGTATTATATATAGTATATATATATATGTATATATATATATGTATGTATATATTATATATATATATGTATATATGTATATATATATATATATATATAATATAATATATATATATATATGTAAATATATATATGTATATATATATATAATATATATATTATATATATATATAGTATATATATATATATATATATATATATATATATATATATATATATATATATATATATATATATATATATATATATATATATATATTAAGTGAACGGATTGCTATCAAGTGGAGAAATAGAGAAATATACAAATAAATCTTATAATAATTTTGAAAAAAAAATATTCAACATTTTACAGCTAACCTTTATGAGTTATGTCACGTAGTGTTATTGTAGGATATATTAATTTTTTTATTATATAGAAATCAGATAATCAAAAAGTGGTAGGCTTAACTAGACTTTATAAAAGCCCTAAATAGAAAATTCTGACCTCCTACGACGAAAAAGATTTCTATTCAAGAATCTAAATATTTACTTGTTCTACGTCTCTCAAATCATAGCCAAAACCATTTCAATAGTATGTTTTGTTCAAATTTCCAGATACTTCTGAAGTAGAAGATTTGGGCCCAGGAAGTTCAGACTCCCAAACATTATGTGGTTAAGTGTGTGTGGTTAAGTACGTAAGTACAAAACGCCAGGACCAGTCAAAACCAGTTCGGGAAAAGTCAAAATCTATGTTTAAAGTTCCAAATTTAAATTTTCATTTTACGCACAGACAGTTGTAACACTTAAAAATGTGAAAAATATTCAGTCATACTCAAAATGATAATTTCATTTGAAAACTAAGCCTCGAAATATTTCTTGTACACAATACAAATGTATTCTTTACTTTATGAAATGAAGTAAAAATAATAGCAAACAGCAGTCCTAGAAAAAAATATATATAACGTAAATGACATTTTAATTCACGTTGAATCTCTTGAACAGAAATTGCAACAATTTTTTAACAGAAACAAAAAAAAAATTTGCTCTAACCTAAGGTATTTGTTGAGAGACAAAAGAAATTAAAAAGAGAGTTAAATTATTCATTTTTCGAATAAATTGAAAATCTCGAATTTAATGATGGAGAAAGACGTTCAGCTTGTCTGTATATGACTGGTTTAACATGAAAGAAAAAAAAAGACAACCAAAACGAATATTTTCTTAGAAGCTTAAAGAGATAGAAAATTCCAAAAATTCCTTGAATAAATGTACTTTGACAGGAAAGATGATGGATATGTGAATACATGAATTAAATATGGATGGCCTTAAAAATTCACCCCAAGAAATTCGTTATGTATGAATTTACGAAATTTCAGTCGACAAAAATTGATAGCTTCAGGGTCTTTTAACTTCTTTATAAAGTTCTTTCAAAACTATTAAAAATATGTAGGGTAAAATTCTAAATATAGAATAAGTGTCTTTTTATTCATTCCTTTAAATAATTTTATTTATTCTTTGCAAACATTGCAAGTACAATATTTTGAGTTAGCAGTATTTATTATTACATATATTATATATATTAATTACATTACACACACACACACACAATATATATATATATATATATATATATATATATGTGTGTATACATATATATTTATATGTGTGAATATATATATATATATATATATATATATATATATATATATATATATATATATATATATATATATATATATATATATATATATATATATATATATATATATATATATATATATATATATATATATATATATATATACATATTATATATATACACACACACAATATACACACATAATATATATATATATATATATATATATATATATATATATATATATATATATATATGTATGTATGGTGTGTATGTGTGTGTGTGTGTGTGTGTGTGTACAGGGGAGATAAATATCCAATCGGAATGACAAGTTTCAGAGATTTTAAAAAGTAAAGAAAAGACAAATTGGCCATTAATTATATATTGGACTCAATGGAAAGATTTTTCTTAAAATGAATGCAAATGCACCCCTTTTTTTAAGGCACTCCTTGACATCGCTTAGTAGCCTAGAGACAGGCCTGTATGTACATTGAAATTCCCGTAAAATTGCAAAACGACAATAGAGTATATGTGTGTGTGTGTTTACATATATATGTAATGATATTTTTATCACTTTCGGTTCCGATTCTGGTCCAAATCTAGCAAATTTAGGGAATGTTATGGAATATTCAGATGTGGATTCCTACCTGTTGTATGAATAACGATGGCCGAATTGTTAGGGTGCTGGCCTGCGGAATCCGGAGTTCGTGGGTTCGAATCCCACATTGGCTTGGATGTTCGTAGCCGTTCGGAATCGGCTTTAAGCAGTAGGTCCCGGTCTCATTAGCCCTCGTGTTGCAAAAAGTAGACCGTAGCTCTCCAAACCAAAAAAAAAAAATCCTACCTGTTGTATAGCTACTTATAAATTTCTGACATTTAAGTTACGTCATCGTCGTGACTAGTAATGATTGCTAATTGGCTGGTACAAACAACTATAAAAAGATAATGTAAATGTTTGTGTGCAATTTCGACGGAAATTTGAGCATTTGGCAGTTTTTTAAGAGAAAACATGAATAAACTACTATAGTTTGAGATTCCATTTGTGTTTATTTCGTCGTCCTTCTTGCCACAAGTTCAAAGACTCCATAACTGTCATATCAAGTCGGAACTTCTTTGAGAGGATTCAAAAAGACTTATTTAATATTTGGATAATATTGGACGATCAGTAAAACTCGGAAGAAAAAATGCATGATTACATTTTAGAGATCTTTACACTTTCACATATATTATCAGTTTGACATATTACAGAGAGATGAACATTTACGACATTTAGAATTCCGAATCAATTTATCAACTCTACATTCACAACTGCTTGTTACGCACATACCAGTTCAGTTGTCTCGAATATGTTCTTTGTTCAAGATAACTGCAAAAATGCTTCTTGAATCACTCTGTCAATATATGTTATACAGATGGATATATTTTTGCATTATGTTCAATTTTAGCTTCTATAAATTTTACATCTGAGTTTTAAACATTTCCGTACATTCTGCTGGAAAACTAGAATAAACCAATACCTATTTTTCCTGACTTTTTCGTTTTTTACACGTATGTTAGTGTTTTCATTCCTTAACCTTCGTTTACCTCATTCCAAAACTTGCATGGACATCTTTGTAGTAGAATCTACAAGCATGTGGTGGACTTACATTCTTTTTCACAAACATTATTTTCGTCTTGTTATTCTCAGGCAACCCAAGACCTTAGGCAAGGGGAGAGATTTGGGGGACCGCTCCCCCTCCGAAGTTCTTAAAGACCGATTCGTGGAAAGAAAAGGGACCATGTGTGTGAATGAGTCATATGCCTAACTGTGCATAGATAACAGTGGGCTTAGGAACAGTAACGTTTTTCCATGTTCGAGCCAAATCATTCCATATGTTGTTTTTGCCAAACTCCCATGTAGTGCAGAACTAGATGGCTAGGCCCAGGCAGTCTTTATGTCTCTATTTAAATCTATAAGCGACATTGTCAAAAGTAAGGATGATCCAATGCAGCTGCTACTCTCCATCTTCGAAGCTGTAGCACAATTCTACGACCATGTAAGCAGTCATGGCTAGGCCTTTTCTCCCCTTTGATAGCCTTAAGATTATTTACTGGAACGCCCAATGCCTCCCTAATAAAATTAACGAACTTTGCGACTTTTTAGAGTCTTCTGACATTGATATTGTTTTAGTTCAGGAGACTTTATTCCCTAAGGACTCGCGAGCCAAATTTAATATTAGTATTTACTCTCTTTACCTAAGGGATCGTAATGTCTCTGCTCGCTAGCGACTTTCGGGTGGCGTGGCAATCTATATTCGTAGAGACATAAACCATTATGAAGTGACTGATCTCATCACCGATGATTTAGAATCAATATCTGTTATGGTGTTGCCTGACCGCAATACTAAATTACTCATTACTTCTGCTTATAAATGCAATTCTTCACTCCCTGTTTCGGATATTAATAAAATTCTAAATTATCACCCTCTCTGTATTATCGCTGGTGATTATAATGCACATAATACAGCCTGGAACTGTAGAAGTGTAGAAGGAAAGGGTGAGAGCTCTTAAATTTTATCACCAATACTTCGTATCTTAATATTCATCATCCAAATTCTCCTACCCATTTCTCTCGTGGTGCCCCCTCTGTAATAGATTTTGCTCTTGCTCATAACATCCCCTTTAAAATTACCTCTACTACTCTCGACCTCTTTGATTCTGACCACTTGCCAGTATTACTGAGAGTGGAACTGAAGATAAGTTGTCTTGAGTCAAAGCCGAATATTTGCACTAATTGTCGACAGTTCCAGGATACTTTTGCCGATTCTAAATTATTCTACCCTTACGTTAAAAAATACTGATCAGCTTGAATCTGCTGTGGTGCAACTTACTTCGCAGGTAAATCACGCTTTTGCAAATTCGTCGAAGGACCCAGGCATTTCTTTGCCAAAACCATCCTGTGGTCCTGTGGTCAGTGACGTTAAATTAAGGAATAGGTGCAAACTGGATTCGACAATGACTGAGTAGAGTCAACCTTGCTCAGCCCGGGAATCGAACTTCGGACGTGTGTCGGAGAGCGAAAAGCTACCTCCAAGCCACTGGACTTCGCTTTTGTGTTTAGCTGTGATAATTATTATTGGGTTTTATTATAAAGTGGAAAAGCTATTCTAAACTTATTAGTGACATTTCAACAGCATTAAAGGGATTATTCGAACAAAAGAGCATTTTTTAAGCTTCATCTTTATCCGAATTTTAGTATAAAACTAGCGAATTTTGAGAAATTTGTATATTTTGTTAATGTTTATAAAAAAATATGGACTAAGTTCGAAGATTAATAGCTTTAGTCTGGTGGCTAAATTGATACTTTGATATGCTGAAAAAGATAAAATGTTTCCTATATTTGATGAATATAAGACTACTTGCAGAGTGAAAATTCAATTAATACACATGTCTAGTTTAATTATGTCTTCCATTACAGAATTTTCATAATTGAAAAGAATGTATTTAAAACGTTTTTAGAATAATCTATATAAATCTATATATTTTATAATTTAAATAATCAGCATATTATTTTTCTAGAAATTAAAAAAAATGAAAAATACATGATTGAGATTCAAACGTAGTCACGAAGAAGTTCCTATTCAGCATTAGGCTGTTAAACTTATAATAAAACATTAAAAACTAATTGATGCTCTTATGACACTAACAATGTTAAAGCTATTCTGTGAGACATCTTAAATCCCTTACTACAGATAAATAATTCTTTGATTCTTTAAATCACAAAAAGATACATTGTAATTAATTTTCTAGAAATTAAAAAATGAAAAATACATGAAGGGAATTGAGATTAAAATTTTAACCTGTCACGTAGAAGCTCATATTCAGTATTAGGTTGTTAAACTTATATCAATGCCTTAAAAACCACTTGATGTTTCTTATGACACTAACAGTGCTAAAGCCATTCTGTGAGACATCGTAAATCCCTTTCTACAGAAAAGTAATTCTTTGATTCTTTAAATAGCGGAACGATATATTGTAATTCAATTAAAACTTTTGAAAGCTAGATGAAATGAAACAGACGTAACTCCCTGATTAAAATGAAAACATCTATGTTGGGATATTCATTTATCTAATCAGTTATAATCCAATTTATTAAACTGTTTAAAATGGCTATATGATTCGTATGACACTGGCAATGTTTAAACCATTTGATTAGACATCCTAAATGCTTTAAAGGATAGCCGAAATGGGACAGATATGACTCATTTATAAAATGGAAAACTTTTATGATGGGGTGTGCATTCCTTTAATCAGTTGTAATCAAAAATTTCAAATGGTTAAAATAACTTTTTATATAACTTTGCTAGTTTTTCACAAATGTGTTGGCAATATAGCTTGCCTTCATTAAAGTCCTATTCCTCACTACCATTTGAAATTTCTCATGATGACGGAACTGCTCAAGCCATGCTTTGAGCATATTATACATAAAGTATATTGCGAACAGAAGTATCAATGTTTCTTCTGCAACCAGAACAAACATTCACTCTTAAGAGCGAATGTTTGTTGATATTTTAAGGTCAATGCTGTTTTAAGACAGCATCGACCTTAAAATATCATGAAAGGAAAGAAATATTACATATTTATTCATTTACTAGCCACGGAGAATTTTAATAACATATGAAATTTTGAATACAGCCCTACATATTTTTTTCTTCATTTTGGGAACAAAGGATTTCCAGCTTATTTTATCGATGGTCACTTTTAGTATTTTCAAGCTGTGTTTTTAGGACTTAAAAAAAGTTGCTTTATACATTTCGCTAACACATTATGCACATTATATTTCGATTACATTCGAGCATGCGCAGGGAAGCAATATTTAGTAAACGTGATTATTTTTCATTCAATATTTATTATTTTTTAATTCCTTTTCCAGGGTATTGTGCACAATGTTGTTTGTGATGCCTCCTGAAAATAGTATTCTTTCATATAGAGAACTCTGCAAATTATAAGGGAAACACTTGGAAAAATTTGGGACTTGTTAAAAGCTGCAGCCGAATCTGCACCTTCTCAAGTTCCGGTGAATCCCTGCAATTTGTTTTTGTTTCGTTTAAGTTAACCGAGGCTTCTTAATCGCCATTTGTAAAGCTGACTCTTGCTGTATGTTTGATTGCGACTTTAACTCTCACTCGGCAGCTACGAACTGTGTAATTTTGTGATTGGCTGAGTGAGAGAGGAAATTGAATGAATATGTCAAATTGTATGCGATGTCTGCTGCTGGATATATAAGAGGACTGTTGGATTATTTTTAAGTACTTGAGCATTTTTCCCGGCACGTAGGCGGACATTGTAAAATATGATATCATTTTAAGATTTAAAATAAATCTATTTCTTTTCGTTTTTTTTAAAAATAGTTTGTCAATTTTTTTAGTCACTACCAGAAACTTGCTCTGCTCAAGTACCGGTATTGAGTTGTTCGTATCAATACCGGTAACAGGACTCTTTTTATAAAAACCTTAATTTCTCCACTAGTATAAGTACTCATAACAATGAACAAATATTATTACAAGAAGAATCCTAATAATGTGCTAAATATTTAACAGACTGACTGCTCAATTTGTAGACCAAAATCGGTTCAAAAAGTGTGAAATTTTTTAAACATTTTAAATCTATATACGAAAAAATGGAATATGCACTTTTTCATTCCATAAAATTTTTTTTTTATGTAGATTTATACTATGAGAAGTTAAACTGTAAAAAAAAAGTTTCAGATGATATCACAAGAAAAAAAAAATTATAAATTTCAATCGAATTACAGTTAATTTCCATTCATTTCATAATATAATTATAATTATATTATCTAATATAACGATAGTTCTACTCATATAATTCTATTTATTGCATAATTAAACATCTAATAATGCATATAATTTATTTTACTGGTTAAACGGTGAAAAAGTGTTATACGCTTCTCAAAAAAGAAAAAAAAAGCAAATGCTCATGGAAATCGTCGGATAAGCAGCCAGAGGGTTAAACGCTTTTCATACATTACTTCTTACATTGTTATCCAAAATATATTCTTTTTTCTTCAATTTGTTTACCGTCCCATGTGGGGTTTCAGAAAAAATTCTTAGCTTAAATATATGACGTCTACTATCCTGCTTACACGCCTGAGGTTTCTGGATAATTCCTTGTGTGATTTTGTAAACATTTAACAAAATGTCTAACTGACTGGTCATCAGTGGGAACATATATATATATATATATATATATATATATATATATATATATACATATATATATATATATATATATATATATATATATATATATATATATATATATATATATATATATATATATATATATATATATATATATATATATATATATGGCGTGCGGTAGGTTTTCATGTAGGGTGTGCAGAGAACATGGATTTTCTAATTTATCTTTAATTATTGAGACATCTGAGTTCTCTAATCTGAAACGAGTTATTATGAATATAAATTTAAAGATTACAATAAATATTTATCTACGAGTACAAATAAAATATTTACAAGTAGTCGAGTTATAACTATAAAAACAGCTAAACTTATGAGAATTCTACTAGCACTGGAGCAAAAATCATGTCTTTTGTTGTATGGTGTCATATCGGGGGCGAAAAAGCAACGCTTCCAGGAAAAATTTATATGTTCAGCAAACTTAACACCACATGGCGCCCGCCGCTGCGGTGCCCCATCCGGATGCTCATTGGTGCCGACAAATCGAACGTCTATTCCAAGTGCAGAGGATTTCACTGCACACTGGCACTATAGAACGAACTGTTTCTTGTTCGGTCAGTGGATTAAATTATATTTATTAATTGTTTTTAAAATTCGGAAATCATGTACTTTGCGAAAAACATCTTGACAATTTTTAAAAACAAAACCAGGGATATGGTGTTACAGATATAACTTATATACTGTCTGTAAGACACAAGGAATGGTAAAATTTGAACTGTTCTTTTAAAATTCGTTTCTTTTTTGTCTAACAGAACAACATTGTTTTTCATCGAATTATTTCAATAAATATAATACATCTCCGAAACTACTTTACCACACTAAAACATTTCCCTTTATATTGATGAAATACTACTTTTAAATTTTCATGAAAAGAAAATCTTACGAAATATAAATTTAAACATGAACCGTCCTCAAAATTGTATGGCCAGTTAATCAGTAAAAAAACCAAAAGTGTTTCAGCCCGTAAGTCAGCGCTCTAATACAACGCTTAATAAACAGTACCTTCGGATGATTCTGAATGACAAGTGCAGGAAAAATTGCTGCACTTGCCTCAGTGCTATAGTATGCTGTGCTTCTCTAGTAACCCATACATATAAAGTTGGATTTTCAATTTAGTGCGCAGTGCGTACACATCAGAACTTCTTATGTTCGTTTGCGTGCTATGTGGTGCGGCACCTAGTACCGAACGCACTGCGGGAATACAAGCAAGCAAATCAACATAATATTTGAATATATTATAAATAATATTTATTATATACCATATAAAAATAGGTAGACATAGGTGCATAAAATTATTACCCCTCATAATTTTGCCAGGGTGTGCAGTGCACACCCTGCACATATGGACCACACACCACTGATATATATATATATATATATATATATATATATATATATATATATATATATATATGTATATAATCTGTTAGTGTATATTCTAACTCCTCAATGGCTGAGAAAAAACAAATTATTTCTAAACTGCACTACAATTAAATACTTTGTGCGCAATCCCAAGAACATGGCTCTGTGATTTGTAATGCAAAAATATATATTCCCACAACTAAATAAGTGTTGAATACTTAATTCATCTGTAGTTATAGAGATTAAAATATTTATAAGTCTGAAGCGGTAAATTTGCAGTTTTCTTCTTCATTTCAACACTCGTTTCTATAAATGATGGTCATCAAGCCTAAATTTGGCACTAAGAATTTCGTTAAACGTCATACCAAAAGGGACTGACATCTGTATCAGGGAATCCTAAATACAAGTTTAAACCTCATTATTTATAATTTCAAATATTCATGTTTCTACACTTAAAAGACAGTGAGAAGATTTTCGAAGAATAACTTCAGCAGTTGTGATGTTTCTCCCGCATCTCTCATCTTAAATAGCTCGTTTTAATAAATCACAATTAACAAAAGTTGAAATTTTGCTGATGGTGAGCTAGTTTATTCAAACTGGTATGTGCTTTATCATGAATATTTATTACATGTAATGTAATATGATGTTCGCGTCATAAATTTCGCTTTTGCCACAAAATATCCGCGGAGCTTTAAGTAAAAGATATCTTTTCCAAAAGTAAATCATCTATAAGCAATATTATCCTTTAAGATTCGAACGAATTTTAGATGATTTATTATCTGTACGCATTAATTTAATCTTGAAACTATATATAAAGTGAAATCTCGATTTATTGTTCCCGCATTGATCGTTCGATTCATTCGATCCTCAATTTATTTACTCAAGACTAACCCCTTGCCTGTTTTGCACGTATATCGTACGGGCGTGGTTACTGTGCCTTTAATGATTTGCCCGTACGGCGTACGGGCAATTTGATTTCTTGGTCGTTCTCACTGTTTTGACTGTATCTTTTGTTTTTTAAGGTTAAATAAGTCTTACAGATGTCCACAAGATGTTAATTTTCGAAGTGTATTCTGTTTCATTTGAAAGTTTGTGCTTTCTGATAAGTTTTGCATTTCACGACGAGTTTTTATCTTTGAGTTTTTGGCTTGAGGTTTTGGGAGACTGACCGAGAGAGACTTTTTAGAGGTAATTCTACCTACAGATAAAAAACTAGGGCCTACAAACAAGTGCTATGTGTGTTCATTGAAGGAAAAGGACAGCAGCAAATGAATTCGAAAATAAACTAGGTATTTTTGTCCTGGCTGGAAAGTTGGATTACACTCTTTACCCTCTTTCAAGATTTATCTCACTAAATCTGATCTTTGGAAAAACCGGTTAAATAAATGTATTTGTAGTATTTGCATTCGAATATAATTGTGTAGTAATTGTAATCGAAAATATTTGTTATCCGCATAACTGTAAACGTCCCTTCCCTGTCTAGTGTACATGAGTGAGAAAAGAAACTGTAATTTCCTGTAAATAAGTTGTTATAAATGTTTAAAATAATTAGAAATATTACTTTTTATACCATTTTCCAGCTTACAAATGTAACAGAAACAAAAGTATGCAATAAAAAAATGTGACATTTTTTGGATCGAATTCGGGAAGAAAATGAAACTGTTAAGGGCCTAATGCTATTTTTATTGTATTATGTATATTGTATTCTAGAATTTAGAAAAAGCTTAAAGCATGTGTTTTTCTAAAGAATATTTAAAGGTCGAATGGACGGGAAAAATATCTTTAGCTTAACAACTACTTTTTCGGACTAATAAATGTTTGAGCAGTGGTTGCTCAGTCTCAAACACAACGGTCTCTTACCTGGAGGGTTGTAGCCCAAGTCGGCCTAAGAAATGCCTTGTTCGTTAAATTTAACTGGAGCAAGTAAAATATGTTCATGGTCACAATGTCCTCTAAGATCTCAATCAATACTTCTAGGGGTGCAGGCCAAGCCTATGGGTCTTCTGCTTGGTTGCTGCTTCAAAATTACGAGGACCTAATTGAGTATAAGTCATGCTTTCACACATGAGGTGCTCGTCAAAACGAAAAGCGCACAATTTTGCCTTAATACGATAGCCTCCGACTCAATCGTGCTTGGTTTGACCAAGTAGCATAAGCACCAACAACAACAACTACTACAAAATGTTTAATGAGTTAACAAATATTAATGTCACAGGAGTAGGGGACCTGAGCACAAACATGAAGTAAGGTCATAAGACAAAGCAGAAAAAAAAAATGAAATTACACTTGAGTCAGAACTGATTTTATCAGAAGTGCACGAAGTTTTGTGAAAATTAAAATCATTTATGTACACGAAAGCTAAGGTACAGCTATACGGGGTCAAACCCCATCCGCAAAATCAAGATGTTTCTATCGTACTAAAAATGTTTAATGTGAAATTACCAGAAGAAAAAAGTAAAATTTATGGTCCACAAAAATTGCAATAACTGATTACTTTATTGACAATAGGAAATAGACGTTTAGCAATCAAATTTTATATAAAACTGAAGAGTGAAAGTAATCAAAAATTTAATCTTGACATATTTAAATAAAGAATGAATTTATGTGTAAATAAGAATATAAATAATATGTACTGTAGTGATATATGTAGTCTCACTTTATCAGGGAAGTTTATCAAGGTGTTGTCAAAATTTCTGATTTCTCTGAGCAAATGTACTTTTTACCTTTTGCCGATAGCAACTTGAAAAACTTCAGTTAAGGAAAATATTAGTTTCTTCCTCTCTACCTTTGCTCTTTATTAGGCTTGGAAAGATACACTTTAATTTTTTGCTGCACTAATGCTACTGAAACTGTGACTTAATTATTTAAAATCATTCCTAACGTCTGTTCTCCAATCATTTCAGAATCTCTGGACTAGAGGGCTCGGCCCAGGTGTTCTAGTTGCACTATCACCTTGTATGTCTTGTATATCTTGTATATGAAGCCTAATATGCTCTTTAGACCTAACAAGTTCCAGTACAAAATGTTTGAAATCAAAACTGCCCAACTACTTAAAGCAGACAGTATAATCACACATATTTGTATATATTTAAATCGCAAGTGAGGAAGTATTTATGAATCTATTTATTGTCATATTGTTACGTGTTTTAGATTGTCAAATAAATATGCTTGAAATTATAAAATATTAAACCCCATGCATCTTTACACTTGGCATGCAGGTATACTTCATCGCCAACTGAGGTGTGCAGTGGCTGTTTTGTCGTGAATCCGTGAAAGTTTAGTTATTCAGAAAAATCGCAGTAAATCGAAAACTACTTTGTTTTTATGAACAAAACTTTTTTATTTTATACTTTAATATATCCTGTATGATTATTTAACAAAAAAAAAACAATATTTTTATGAAATCACAAAATAAACGATTTTTAAAATTAAAGTCCGATAATCTGTCAGAGCATATTTCTTCATCACTATCTTTGTCACAACGGCTCATTTTATCAATTTTCTATTCAACAATAAAAAACCAAGCTTCAAATTGAGATAACACGACTTGTACGTTATGGAGCTAGGAATTCGATTGAAGAAGAGATAACGCATTAAAAGACCGAGTAACTCGACAATCATAACTTGTGGAAAGAAAAAATGTATGGCGTTGCATAGCAACGCAAGCAACACGCATATAATGTCACACATACATATAATTATACGTATTTAGTAGATTTGTGGTAGTTCTCGGGTATCCACCTCAAATCTACTAAATACGTATTTTTATGTGACCCGCGCTCTAGTGACAAACTGCAAAAAACGTAAAAATACGTTGCCCGCACGCGAAGTGTTAAGTGCAGGTTATGAGAATGGCTAGATGTACAAAAAAATGAGTTTTCTCCCATTAAACGCCACGGCTGATATCAATTTATTTTGTATTTACCTCAGAATATTTTAAATGTTTTGATCCCATTTATGATGTGAGACAATAATTTGTGCTACATGTACTATGGCAGCGTCATTTATAATTGCATTTCGCTCAGTATTCATCTACAAAGCAATTTATAGATGATGCTTTAGAGAGTTATATTGCCATCTAAACTTCGTATTGTTTTATCAGAGTTTGCAATGAGAAATTAACGTTTTGAAGCAGAGTAATTCTATTCAATATTAGGTTTTACCACCGAGAGATGGCTGATTGAGTAATTTGCTAGTCTTCTGTACCTGCGTTTGTGGTATCAATTTCTACTGCTAACATGGATATCGGTAACCACTCTATCTAGATCCGCTTTGAGTAGTACATTCCGGTCTTATTAATTTTCGTGTATCAAATTAGTAGGGCTCCACAATAAACAACCTTCTCTTTATTTCATTCTCTTTGATAGAAATAACATTAACTGCACTTCCTTAAGCAAAATCTTGGCAATAATAAACAACTGGTAGCTTTCAGTTTGCATAGGTATAATTATTAGTTTGCTTTATTGTTTATTCTACAATTTTGTAATTCATTTATTTTTTTGTTTATTTTTAGAGTATATATATCTGTGTCTTGTACAGTAAGTGCTTTAAATCCATTATATCTCAGTCTACACCTCCTGATTACATACAAAACGGTAACTAGACATAATGCTTGCAGGGAGGGTCAGAATAGATAATTTAAATTTCAGAATATACAAACGTAACTCTTAAGCTAGTCAAAAGGGTATTGTCTTTGAAATCTAAACACTAAAAGTTTTCAGGATTACAAGACATCCTTTACTTCATCGAAGAAAGTCACATTGTGAAAAAATCATTCAACATATTATACAATATCAGTGTAAATAAAATAATCCCTGATGATATTTAAATAATAGTCTACTGAGACTCTACAAGCTCAGGTTTCCTCTTATATCAAAATACACATAAAATATTCTTCGGTTGTTCTTAAATATACAAACAAATTTCGTTTATTCACTGAATGTTTGAGGTATTATGGAAAGTGCCCTATCTTTACCATGGAAAGTATGGATTGTGTCTAATACCCGAGAAACTTACTTGGTCTTATCCTTTAAATGTATGTAACTAAACTTTACTTTCAGGAAAACGTTACCCCGTATATAAATTTATCTTATAAAGTAACTGTAAAGAATCTTCTTAGTAAATAATTCAGGCATAGCTTTCAAAGGACAGTTTACCATCTATATCAGCGAAAATTTAGATCGTAAATCAAATTCTTTGATCGATGTCTTTTAAACAGGCTTTGAAACACGTTGTGGCATATACTGGGCTTCCAAAGAAAAGAAAAGCCTAGCGCAATAAATTTCAGTTTACTAAGATATATCCTCTATCCATTAAAATTTTCCATTAATCAAAATTAAAAATGCAATACAGTTTTTATAACTTCCACCTATTTTTCTTCTTAACTAATCTGCCACTAAAGCTGATGACGAGATTTATCAGAAAAAAAAGTGATCTTTGGAAATAAAATAGAAGAAGCAAAGGTAAAAAAAAATTTAACGAGATTGGGATGCTTATCACAGATTATGCGAAAACAAGGCAAGTAATTTAGAAAGGGAGAAATCAAGCTGCAGTATTTCGTGTTACCCGTTTTTTATGCTTAATTTTTAGCGACAATGTGATAAATGATTAGTACTATTCTATGATAATGCCGCGCTCTTAGTCTACTGAAGATGACGACATTTAACAATAGAATTAGGTCAGCAATTCCCTGTTCGTGGCGTGAAATCGATAGGTCGAAGTTAAGTGATTGTATGCTGAAATGGGCGACCTTATTACAGAACAATGTATGCTCTGATTGAAAGCTGCTTCAATGGTGACAATAGTAGTTCCAGTTTTAAGAATCTCTCGTGCATTGAATTGCATAACTATTACAAATTAAACGGGTAAACAGGAAAATAAATATTTTGAAACAGATTCAGAAGGGATTTGTTTAAATAAACTAGTATTTTCAATTTATTTTGTGAATCACTAAAAGGAAAAGTTGTTATATATTTAACATTTTGGACAATATGGAACTTATTTTAAAAGAGATACAAATTCATTATATTGAAGTAACATGAATAACCTATTTTAAAACTGTATATATATATATATATATATATATATATATATATATATATATATATATATATATATATATATATATATATATATATATATGTGTGTGTGTGTGTGTGTAATGAGACTGACTTCTCGATGGGGGTTGCAGTCATGGCCATAAAAATGAAACCGTTTCAGCTAAAGACCTTTATTAAGATAACGTTGAAGGACGGTTCCCACTTCATCACAATTACAGGACAAACTGAAGGGTCAGCTAGCATTAAGTTCTATGTACAAGACAAGTAACACCTGGGTCGACATCTGTGGGAAAATATCTAGAAAAATCTGTCTCCGCTAGCGTGTATCTCCTTTTTATTTGGAAATTTCCTAAATTGTCTACTAGGGCCATGTATAATTGGCCAGGCCCTTTCACTGAGGGCGTAACCTGTAGCCCCAGTGGTCAATTTAGGTTAGGGGTTAAAAAGGTTAATGGAAAATGACGCGGGAATTTTTACCCTTGATTTAAGTTTTGAAAACCCCTGAGAATTTTCCTTACACACACACACACACACACACACACACACACACACACACATATATATATATATATATATATATATATATATATATATATATATATATATATATATATATCGATTACATTTAAAGTTAGTAACGTCAACTTGATTTATTTACCAGTATTTTGGTATTTTGAATTTATAGCAAGGGAAATAATATGAAGGAGTAACGACGAGTTTAGAAATTAAAATAATTCGTCTTATTCTAGTAATTTATCCTAATAAAGCAAGAATTATTTAGTGTCACTATGTACGAGGTCACTTTTTTCCAACATAAATGCAGTCCACAAGTCCATACTCAAAAAGGAAAAGTCCAAGAGCATTGGCATATCATTCTCAGTTGCTATACAGTTGTAAGTTGCAACTGACGATTGTCCTTTTTATAAAACAATCGTGCTTCGATTGCTAAGTGATTACTCTCATTCTTTAGCAGTCAAAGCAGCTAGGAAGAACTAGAGCAAAGAATTTGACTAAAAAAAGCGGTGGCATATTGTTCTGATTGCGTGGAATCATCTTTTCTTTACCTTGAATGTTTCAATCTGACTCATCGCAATATACACTGATAAAATGGATATTTTTCATGTAGTAATAAAATTATTTTTGTATGTTCTATATTGCATTAATTTCTTCAAACCATTATAAAAACAACGGTATTATTGAAAAATTTATTGGTGTCCAGATTTACTATAAATATGTAATTTTATTATTTGCTGCTTCGCCGGTCACCAATGGCAACCAAGGCGCTGTAGCCGTGAACCCTATGTCAGTCATCGTGTTAATATGCTCAAATTTTGAGCACTGACGGCATCATGAGAAATTTGAAATGGTAGTGAGGACTAGGACATTACTGAAAGCAAGCTATATTGCTAACACATTTATGAAAAACTTGCACAGTTGTATAAAAAGTCATTTTAACCATTCACTCGACAAAATAAAATTTGATGACTTACGATTGATGATTGCATAGATTGGTGTAATTTTTCTGATTTGACCACAGATCAAATTTATCTGTAGGAGGGTGTAAGTAGTAGCTCAAACTTGACTGTAGATGATAGTTTAGAATTGGCTTAACAGTTTTAGACAGTAAAGAAAAAATTGCTTAAAGGAGATGGTTAAAGGGATTACGTCATAATGTTAGAAAAAAATGTGACTTTTACCTATTTACTATGTGATAAATGTCGTTTGATATACGTCTTGAAAATAACATTGTTTGATATTAAGAACTCTGTAAAATAAATGCAAAACACTTGGAGAAATTTGGGATTAATTTTAGATTGTTTTTATAAAAATCTTAAATTTTCCCATTTGTATACGGGCTATTCTCGTATCAATGAACACAGATTATTACAAGAAGCATCCTAATTTTGTGCTAAAAGTTTTCAACGCTTTTTACACATTACTTTTTACAGTGTTATGCAAAAATATTCGTTTTTCTTCAATTTGTTCACCCCTCCCCTAAGGGGTTTCAGAATAATTCTTAGATGAAATACATGACGTCTATCATCCTGTTTACGCGTCTAAGGTTTTATGATATTCATAAAATAATGGCATTAAACACTTGAAAAGGGGGGAAGGGGTGGATTTCTAACGTTTTCGAACTCGCTTAGAATTTTGCTAACCCCAACTCATCAAAAATAAAATATGGATGCTTCTATCCATTCCAGGTACAACCACTTCATAAATTCGTTGACAGACGGCAGATGGACAGACATTTTAGGATATTATTATATAGGGGTATTTCATTCATCATTTTTAAAGCAATAATATTTTCCAATATTTTCTTTTAAAACAATTTTGTTGAGAATGAAATGGTTTTGAAAGTGAAATAAAGTGATGCTGCCCAGATGTAAAATAAATACGACTTTGCTAACTCAGGAGGATAGCTGTTATAATGACTGTAATCGTTCTTGTCGGAATAAAGAATTTAGTTACTTGGCGTACAAGCGTAGTTACAAGCGTAGTTTGTTCCTTGTGGGGGAATTCTTACATTATTTATTACAAATTTAATAGCTTCCTCATATAAATATATATTTCCATCACACGCATATCCGATATATAGGAAATTATGTAACCTAGCTATACTTTTAAAAATAATAGTTTAATTTTTCTTTTGATAAAATCTCTTTTTCTTTGGATAAAATCTTAATTTATTTTTTTAATGCGAATAAGCATCAATTGTCAGTGGTGATTAATTTCAGAATTTCTAGAGTGATATAATTGTTTGTTTTGACTCCAGAACCTAATTAGGCAAAAAATAGTAACATTTTCAATTTCTAATCGTCAATTACTAAGACAGGGGTAGGATGTGTTTCTTTAGAAAGTTGCATGTTCTTGTTTTAATTTTAAATTTAAGATGTGGTCAATGAAATAAACACATCTTATTAATTTACAATCCTTAATAGAAAATGAACTAAAAAGAACTACACCTCAAGCTTATATCAATAAGTAAAGATGCGAGAAATACTGCCTAACGACAAATACTGCCAGTATAAAGGATAAAACCATAGAGCTAAAAAACGATGAGCAACAACGATAGACATCATGCTAACAGAGATGCATTATACTACTGCACAAAGCCTATTTATTATAGCCTATATAATAATAGCCTAATTTATATGTCCGCGTGTCTTCGAATTTATGAAGTGGTTAGGCCTGGAATGAATAGGGGCATTCATATAAGGTGGATTCATGCAGTAGGGCACATCTCAACTTATGACAATTCTGGCTTTAGTTTTTAAACGGAAGGTCAGTTTATTATTTGTCTATTGGCAGTTGTAAACATGAAAATGAATGGGAAGGTCATTATAGTAGTGCATGGCGTTTCGACAAATTGCTCTATTGGATTCTTGATGAGTTAGGGTTAGCAAAATTCAAAGAAAGTCTTTAAAACGTTCGAAATCCACCCCTTCCTCCCTTTTCGAAAGTTTATTGCCATTATATGAAGCTCTATTTTCCCCAGTTTAGAGCAGTTGATTAAGTTTATCACGCAATAGATAGGTAAAAATAACATTTCTTTCTAGCATTATGACGTCATTCGTTTAAGCATCTCATTTAATCATTTCTTATTTTAAATTAGTTAAATATTATCTGCATTATTTTCATACGTTTTATTACTGAACTTAGATGTTACGTAAATAATTTTCTTTTATATTTGGCTTAATTTGTAGATTAGGTACATATGAGATAATTTTAAATTTAATCATCGATTATATTTTATTGTAATAAAACTTTTATCACCGGTATTAACAACAAGTTCTTTGTATAAAAGTCTAGGAGTTTATTTCACGGACTAATATATATCTAGCTCTTAAGTTACACATCTTTGAAAAGTAAGAAGTTTGTTCGTTTGTGTGCTTGTGTTTTATATATAACCACCTGATTTGACTAAATGAATTCCATTTAATTATAAACTACATTCACTGTATCAGGAGACTTTAAAGGAGTATGTAGATAAACAAATTATTGAGCGTGTACCAGATAATTCTAAACCTAAAAGCAAACCTGCCTCATAGGATACTTTTTAATTCAGGAAAATTAAAAATCTAACCATCACGTCATACGACGGGCTGTATGCTAGTTAAGAAGAAAACAAAGATGAATTTGGCTGCCTTTAGAAATAGCTGCATGCCATTTCTTCTGTCAGTTGGTGATAATAAGTTTGAAATAATGATATAATTTATTTATTTAGAATCAATGTTCAACAAAAGAAGTAACATACTTCCTAAAATAAAGAGAGGAATAGTTGCTGCTAATAAGGCTTTTCATGGATTAATTTATTAACTTAGATTTTACCTTTTATCCAGAAAGACAAAGTTATTACTTAACAATGCCGGCATTTGTCCTATCAAGGTTCAGGACGTCAAGGAGACTTCAGAAATCTGGATTTTGACTAAGAAGGAGGAAAATATTTTGGGTACTTTCGAATGAAAGATATAAAGGACTGTTTCTTTGGAGAAATCCATGAAAATGGTATTTGGCATAAACGATACAAAATTGAATTGAACAGATTTTTCAAAAATCCAGCTTTTGTTTATTTTATTGCTTATGCTTCAGAAATCTGGACTTTGACTAAGAAGGAGGAAAAGATTTTGGGTATTTTCGAAGGAAAAATATTAAGGAGTGTTTTTTGGAGAAATCCATGAAAATGGTATTTGGGCATAAAAGATACAAAATTGAATTGAACAGCTATTTTAAAAATCCAGCTTTTGTTTATTTTACGAAGATAAGCTTCTTAACCCCTCGACGTACAAATAAAATGTGCATCGACGTATCAGCCGAACGCTGGCCGATTGGGGTCTCATTAGCCCTCGTGTTGCAAAAAAGTAGACCGTAGCACTCCAAACCAAACCAAACCATCGACGTATCCAAAGGAGACTATTTGATTGGGCTTGCTTAGTGCGCCAGTGATCACTCAAATATTCCACATTATAAACACTTTCATGACCATTTTCAACTGCAGTCTCATCACCAGAATAGTCTAATGTACTTTCATCGTCACTGTCATATAATACATCCAACCGAGACATTTGGAAGGACTACTTCTGACGTTTTTTTAACTCAAATATGTACTTTGACGTTCGAGATGCAAGACCACTGCTATATTGATTACCGCACTCATTGAGATACTTTTCGTTTATTTGCTTGGTGATGCGATTTTGTTTATCGGTTTCAGTTGGGGAGGAGGGGGTGTTGGATGAACATGTAAGAATCTGAAAAAAATACACTCGATGCAAGACCTAAACACAAGAAGAAGCCAATAATATACAGTGCAGCGTTCGATGAAGATAGAGCTTGACGAGCGAGAGCCGTCAAAATCTACAAAGGCACATGAAATGCGCGACGAGCGGTACCGTCTCTCCAGTGTTGCCAACATTCACAGGCAAAATTATGGATTCTAGGTCCTAAAATTATGGCATTGGCTTATAAATTATCGTACATTTTTGTAATTAGTTCAAAATGGTGTTAATAGAGGGTGCTTGTACGATATATTTTTAATCAATTGAATCTTAATATCAGATAGATTTTAAAATTGTGGAAAAACATGGAAATGGGAAATTTTTTATTATTTACCATTATGTAACTTTGTAGCCGATTATTATTTAATAATCGATTTAATTACTAAAAAAACCATATTTTAGTGAAAAACTGCAATAGAATAAGTAAAATGCAAAATTACTTCTAATTATCCATAATTATGTAATCATTAAAGAAATATCTCCAGTATAATCGTGAATATGCAGTAATTTTGCATTTAACAATTTTATGTTTTGTGTATTTAAGGATAAGAGTGATTTAAATAATTTTAAATAACTAACAGATAAAAATACTAGTCATAACCATTTTTAAAATTCTTTATTTTATGTTAGTTTCAAATAATATCAAACATTAGTACCTAGGTCATATTCAATTTCACAAATATACATTTCTTTTTATAATTGACACTTTCCCTTCTATTATTACACAGTACAGATGATCTTTCTCAACTTCTGTTACAGGATTATTTACTTTTATTTAATGAAGAAGCACCTCAAAACGTGCTCCTTAAGCTGCTCTAAAATCTACAACAATAATTATTTGATGGGAAAAAGAGATAAAAAAATTAATTAGACACTCTCAATTCTTTTGATGTTGCTCTTTATAGAGTTACAGTTAAATTACCTGTTCTTTTAATTCTCCATTAGTCTACTTTTGGTTTATCGTACAAATCGGAAAATTATCTTACAGTTTTTCAGAATTTCGTCACAGTTCCGTGAAGATAGTGCTTGACGAGCGAGAGCCGTCAAAGTCTACAAAGGCACATGAAATGACGAGTCAGAGCGGTACCGTCTCCCTCGATGGTACCGGTAAGAGCCGTCATTGTATATCAAGGGGTTAACTGGACAGGGCAAGATATTCGTTTGAACAAGAATAACATGAACAAAGAAATTTCTTTGACCAGACCAAACAATACAAGAAAAAGGAGAAGGCCGAAATTTTGGTGGACGTAGTCGAAGATGACTGTGTTATCCTTAGACCAAGAATTTGAGGTATAGTAGAACCTCGATTATCTGAAGTAATTGGTAACCGAACCTACTTCGGATAATCGAGAATTCTTCAATATTCATCTAGTTTAATATGTAGTATCGTTATTGGTACAATAACATTTCATTGTTCTGGGACTCGGCAACATGATCTCCCAAATTTAGAAATAGGGTGTATTTTTGTTTAGAACAGGGATGTTTGAAAGGGGAGAAGAGTGCACTTATACCGAGAATTGTACGAGAAGGAATTCTAAAAAAGGAAATCCCAAAATATTTATCTGCACTCGTAGTTTGGAAAATACAGCATGCATAGAAAAAGAATTGTTGAAAAAGAAAACTTTATAAATGCAAGTTTGTAAAGAGAAAATTTCGGATGATGTAGAAAGTAAGAAAAAAAAAGTGAAGAAGCAATCGACATCGGTCATCGCCCTGGGCTGTCTCGAGATGAATGAAAAACAGAGCATATACTCTAAATACGTAGTGCCGAACGATGGCCGATTGGTTAGGGTGCTGGTACCGGAGTTAGTGGGTTTGAATCCCACTGGGGCATGGATGTTTCGTAGCCGTTCGGAATCGGCTTTAAGCTGTAGGTCCCGGTCTCTTTAGCCCTAGTGTTGCAAAACAGTAGACCGTAGCACTCCAAACTAAACACGTAGCAAAAAAGGAATCACATTAAACGCTTAACTTAAATTTATTATAATATTAATATTATTAATTAATTGAAATATGATATTTATTTTTATTTTATAAGGCTAATTATTACAATTAATTATATAAAATGATTAATCATTACATCTAACAAAACCAATTATGTGTGTGTTGGCAATGACAGAAAAATCCTTTACATAACAAAAACCTTAAAATTTCATTCTATCAATATTTCTAGACCATAAGGATGACATTTCTAAAGCATGAGGATATACTTCAGAAAACACGCACATAAAATATATAAATATGTATAACTTAAATAAATACAATTTTCTCCGAAATTTACATCAGTAACACAATGTGTAGTTTCATCTAACAATTTTATTAAAGTATTTCCACTGTTCCCAATTTTAAAAGACTTTAAAAGTTACGACTTTGAATCAATGTATTTTTGAGTCCAGCTTGAAGATTTCGTAACAAATGCAAATCATTTTTTTTTTTAATTTGTACAAAAATCTTAACAAGTATAGGTGTTTCCAAACAAAGAATAGTTTCACATTCTTCTAAATCCTGAATTTCTTTTAATGTAGAAAATTAATTCAATTTTGTAAAATTTATATACGTGAAAGGAAATTTACGTAACATTAATATTCATCAACATATGAAAGACATTATTTATAAAAGGATTTTGTCTTTCTACGCAAGACTTGACTAACCAACATCTGTTTATTTAAAAAGAATGATGTACATCAAGTACTGATTTGATTTATTTTCTTCAATTAGAGGGCTCGGTGTAGTCATGTTTCCGATAATATAGTGTATGCTGAGACATTTACATAAAGTTTATCTAGTCTGGGAAAACAATGCAAACCGTGACTAAACTTTTAAAAGCAGATGTGTATCACATGTATTATATTAAAAAAACGTCAAAGACACAAAAGCTTTTGCGTTTCTAAAGTGTCACAGAGGTGGAGTAACAAATGAAATTATACATTATCCTGCTTTGACAAACAGTTCAAGAAGTGTAAGGAAAGTGTTGTAGAATATAAAAAAACTACTACATGTGCTTCTTTAATATTTCCTTAAAAAGAGGAAATATTATCCAAGCAAAATTTATTAAATTATTGTTTCCGGAAAAATATAGCATTCTAGTCATATGACAGTTCTAAAAGACGAACACTTATTCAATGCATTTTGGATATAGAATAAAATGTTTTAACAAACTGATACTTTCCAAGTGTTTTGGTAAAATACAAATTCAAAATTTTGTCATATCATGAAGAAATCTGACAATGTGTGAACTTAAAATTATAAAGACACATATTTGCTGTCATTTTTCATGCATTTCTTTTTATATAAGAACTTAAATTTTACAAAATTGAATTAATTTTTTACATTAAAAGAAATTCAGGATTTAGAAGAATGTGAAACTATTCTTTGTTTAGAAACACCTATACTTGTTAAGATTTTTGTACAAATTAAAAAAAAAATGATTTGCATTTGTTACAAAATCCTCAAGCTGGACTCAAAAATACATTGATTCAAAGTCATAACTTTTAAAGTCTTTTAAAATTGGGAACTGTGAAAATACTTTAATAAAATTGTTAGATGAAACTACACATTGTGTTACTGATGTAAATTTCGAAGAAAATTGTATTTATTTAAGTTATACATATTTATATAAGAACTAGCACAGAGCCCGGGATTAGTACATTTTTTAATTTTCTAGAATTGTAAATTACACTATGAGGCTGGTATAAAAAATGGTTTTTTTTGGCTGATAACTATCTGTTACACGCCCAATATTTTTTTTATCCTCATACTGCTCTAAAATCTCCCGCTACTGTGAATGTAGATTAGAATTACGTTGAATTCATCTGGTCAAACTGTGTGCTTATGTATAAAAAACAATCATACAAACTTCTTAATTTTCAAATATATATAATTTAAACGTTAGATATTTGTTAGTCCATGATATAGACTAACATGATGAAAAGAATTTGTTGAAGATGAAAAGAATTTGTTGTTAATACCGGGGATAAAATTTTCATTGTAACAAAAAAAAAAAAAAATCTATGATTAAATTAAAAAATTATCGCATATGTACTTAATATATTATTTAAGACAAATATAAAAGAAAATTATTTACTTAACATCTAAGTTTATTGATAAAATGTAGGAAAATAATGCAGAAGTTATTTAATTAATTTAAAATTAGATATGATTAACTCAGATTGAATGACCTCATAATGGTAGAAAGAAAATGGTATTTTTTACCTATTTATTGTGTGATAAACTTAATCGCCTGCTCTTAACCGGGAAAAGCCGAACGATGGCCGATTGGTTAAGGTGCTGGCCTTCGGAACCGGAGTTCGTGGGTTCGAATCCCACAATGGCATGGATGTTCGTAGCCGTTCGGAATCGGCTTTAAGCTGTAGGTCCCGGTCTCATTAGCCCTCGTGTTGCAAAAAGTAGGCCGTAGAACTCCAAACCAAACTTAACCGGGAAAACTAGGGGTCGAAATAATGACCTTATAAGCTTGTTAAGGGGGAAGCTACTAACGTTGCATGAAGAATCCTATATGGATG
>CM063504.1:160097683-160141029 GCA_032207245.1 Pardosa pseudoannulata | reverse complement strand
TGCCTCTATCCATTCCAAGTACAACCGCTACATAAATTCGAGGACAGATGGACATATAAATTAGGCTATTATTAGATATTAGATTTGTTTTGTTAAATTTATGATATATAGGATCAAAATATATGAAAATTATTTACGTTTTATCTAAGTTCAGTGAAAAATCTTATGGAAATAATGCAGACGATATTTAAATAATTTAAAATCAGAAATGAACAAATGAGACTATTAAAGGAATGAAGCCATAATGTTAGAAAAATGTTATTTTAAGCTACTTAAAATGTAACATATTGATAAATTTAATAGCCTGCTCCTAACTGGAGAAAAAAAGGCTTGAAATAATGACATTAAAAGCTCGAATGTGGGGAAAGAGGTGAATATTGAACGTTTTAAAAAAGACAGTATTTTTCTCTGTGATATGAAGCATATTTATACTAATTTATTTTAGAATCTGATTGATAGTTTAGGAGATGTAAAACTCTACCTGCTTTCAATTTTGCTAATCCTAACTCATCAAGAATCAAATATGGATGCTTATATCCATTCCAGATCCAAACTGTTCACAAATTCGAGGACGGACGGACAGATAACTTAAGCTATTATTATATAGGGAATATTTGCTCTTTTTTATTATATATATATATATATATATATATATATATATATATATATATATATATATATATATATATATATATATATATATATATGTATATATATGTATGTATATATATATATATATACATATATATATATATATGTATATATATACATATCTATATATGTATATATACATATACATATCTATATATATATGTATGTATATATATATATATATATATATATATATATATATATATATATATATATATATATATATATATATATATATATATATATATATACATATATATATATATATATATATATATATAATATATATATATATATATATGTATATATATATGTATATATATATATATATATATATATATATATATATATAAATACATATATATATATATATACTATATATATATATAAATATTTATGCTTATATATATTTATGTATATATACATATACATATCTATATATCCATATATATATTAATATATATACACATATATATATATATATATATGTATATATATATATATATATATATATATATATATATATATACACATATATATATATATATATATTATATATTATATATTATATATTTTATTATATAAGGGATTTAAATAAATACAATTTTCTTCGTAATTTACATAGGTGAAACAATCTGTAGTTTCATTTAACAATTTTTTTTAAAGTAATTTCACTGTTCACTATCTGAAAAGTCTTATTTAGTTACGACCTTGAATTAATATACTTTTGATTCAGTCTTGTAATAAATTCAAATCTTCTTTTTTTAAAAAAATTTCTACAAAAATCTTAACAAGTATAGATGTATCCAAACGAAGACTGCTTTCCTCTTCTTCTGAATCCTAAATTTCGTTTAATGTAGAAAACTAATTCAATTTTGAAAAATTTATACACGTGAAAGGAAATTTAAGTAACATTAATATTCATCAACATATGAAAGACATTATTTATAAAAGAATTTTTTTTCTAGGCAAGACTTAACTAACCAACATTTGTTTACTTAAAAAGAATGATGTACATCAAGTACTGATTTGATTTATCTTCTTCAATTAAAGTTCTCTATGTAGTCATGTTTCCGATAACATAGTGTATGCTGAGACATTTACATAAAGTTTATCTAGTCTGGGAAAACAATGCAAACCGTGACTAAACTTTTAAAAGCAGATGTGTATCACATGCATTATATTAAAAAAACGTCAAAGACACAAAAGATTTCGCCTTACTAAAGTGTCAGACAGGAGGAGTAATAAATGAAATTATTCATTATCCTGCTTTGACAAACAGTTCAAGAAGTGTAAGGAAAGTGTAGTAGAATATAAAAAGAATTACTACATGTACTGCTTTAATATTTCCAGAAAAGGAGAAAATATCAAAGATACATCCAAGCAAAATGTATTAACTTATTGTTTACGGAAAAATATAACATTCTAGTCATATGACAGTTCTAAGAGACGAATGCTTATTCACAATACATTTTGAATATAAAATAAAATAATTTAACAGTCTGATAGATTCGAAATGTTTCGGTAAAATGGAAATTTAATATTATGTCATATCATGAAGAATTCTGCATGAACTTGAAATTATAAAGACACATTTTTGCTGCAACTTTTCATTCATTTCTTTTTATATAAGAATTTTTATATAGCCCGTCATATAACGGGAGTAGTACAATTTTTAATTTTCCAGAAATGTTAAGTACCCTATAAGACAAATAAAAAAAAAATATTTGGTTTTTAACTGATAATTATCTGGTACACGCGCAATAATTTGCTTATCTTAATATTCCTCTAAAGTCCCCTGATATCATAAAAAAAATTAGGATCACATTGAATTCATTTAGTCAAACAGTATGGTTATGTATAAAAAATAATATGAGGTTTAGGTGAGCTACGGTCTACTTTTTGCAACACGAGGGCTAACGAGACCGGGACCTACTGCTTAAAGCCGATTCCGAACATCCATGCCATAGTGGGATTCGAACCCACGAACTCCGGTTCCGAAGGCCAGCACCCTAACCATTCGGCCATCGTTCGGCGTATAAAAAACAAGGACACAAACGAACGAATTTCTTAATTTTCAAAAATATATAATTTAAAAGCTAGACATTTATAAAAAGTATTTGTTGTTAATACAGGTGATAAACTTTTCATTGCAACAAAAAATAATCGATGACTATATTTATAATTATCAAATTTAAAAATTATATATTCAAAACTATAAAATAATTTAAAATTATATATACCTAATTTATTATTTAAGCCAAATATAAAAGAAAATTATCTACGTAATACCTAAGTTCAGCGATAAAATATATGAAAACAATGCAGATGATATTTAAATATTTTAAAATAAGAAATGATTAAATGAGACGGCAAAAGGATTGACGTCATAATGCTAGAAAATAATTATTTTTAATTACTTGTTATGTGATAAATTGATTAAATGCTCTTAATCGGGGAAAAGGGTTCTTGAAATAAGCTCATTAAAAGCTCGAAAAGTGGGAAAGGGGTGAATTTTGAACCTTTTAAAGACTTGCTTTGGATTTGGCTACCACTAACTCATCAGGAATCCAGTACGGAATCCCCTATCCATTCCAGGTCCAACCGCTTCATAAACTGGATTACAGACGGACATATAACTTAGGCTATTATTATGTAGGGGTACAAACGTATATAAATTTATTCACACTATACTGTTAATAAATACTATACTACTCTATATACTGGTATATACACTATAACAGTATATAGTGTTAATAATATAGTAGTTTATATACACTATATACCAAGGCCGTAGGCAGGGGGAGGAATTTGGGGAACTGGTCCCCCCCCCCCGAAATTTTGAAAGACCATTTTGTAGATAGACAGTATCCCACGTTTGTGTGTGCTATCTGCATAGCTGTTGATGAACATACACAGTTATTCTCTTAAAAAAAAAAAAAAAAAAAAAAAAAAAAAAAAAAAAAAAAACTGCTCAGACCATAAAAGTCTTCAAGGGAGTCTGGATGGAAATACAGCATTGTATTTCCGGCCTTGCATTCCGGAAATACATGCATCCTTTCATCAATTGAAGTATCATTCGCAAATAAAGATGTCTTTCTCCCTTGGTCCCCCTCCGAAAATAATTTCTGGCTACGGCCCTGCTATATACTGCACTATATACTGTTAATAAAATTATTCATGTATATATTATTAGAAATAAGCTCAGTTTTAAATTAAGTATCTTAAATAATATATTCAATTTAAAAGTCACAGAATTTCAATATAAATAGTGATATGTTTTTAGCCATGCATAGCTCTCTAATTTTGTTGAAAGAATAAACAAAAGATTATATACCTAGAAAATAACAAATAATCTAAATATTTTGTTAGTACAAATGGTTTAAAAAATATGTAGAATAATATTAAACTGCTTTTGAAAGTTACTAATGTGAACGATTGTGCGCGATTATTGTCCTACTGCACAGCGATGGCCTAATGAGTATGTTGCCATACCTTGGTAAAAGTTTGGGTTCGAAAGCTACTACTGCAATAGGTGTCCTTAGCCTTTTAAAATCGATTTTCAGCAGTACGTATGGTTTTTTTAACCCTCTTGTAACGGAAAAGTTAACTGTAGCTCTCCAAACAAACCATTACTGGAGTCGTACGAAAAAATATTAATAATGACTTAGCAAAAATATGAAAAATTTGTTGCAAATACAAACCTAGTATTATAAACGTATTTGAAGGCTTACTGGGCTAGAACTTAAATCATATCTTATAAAAAATATGTGTTATTAATTAATTGTTAAAAAATGAACTATATTTTCTAGGAGATAACTAATTGGACTTATTAAAGTGATGGAAAAATCTCTTTAATATTTGGAAACCTTATGGAATTATCTAAATAGCGTTAGTATAAATTTAAAAAAATTGCTTAAAAATGCACTGTTTTTCTCATTGATGTAAGTATATTCATATATTTAATTATAAATACATAACTATGAATTACATTTTAAAACATAAAATAATGTAAATTAATAATGACTAGGAAAAAAAGAGGAAAATAAAGTTGCAAATTCATACCCAGTATAATGAAACTTATCTGAAAGCTTACTGGATTAAAACTTATACAAGAACATATAAAATATATGTTGTCATTAATTTTAAAAAATAAACTATATCTCCTATTTGATATCTAACTATACATACATTTTGTAAAAGACTGGAAAAATCTCAGTAATATTTTGGAAACTTGATGGAATTATCTAAGTATCACTAGTATAAATTCAAATATTTGCTTAAAATTAGACAGTTTTTCTCCCTACGTAAGTATATTCATGTGTTTAATTATATATTATATATATATATATATATAAATATATTTATACATACATATATATATATACATATATATATTTCTACATATATATGTATATATCTGCATATAAATGTATATGTATGTAATCCAATAATTATAAAACTGCTGGACAAGGAGAAAGCTAATCAGCTAACAGTAATAACGACCAGTCGGGTCATTGAAAGAGACCAGCACAAGTTTAATTAAAACTTTATTTTAGAGCTGATAAAACGAACATACTTACTAGTCAACGACAGATATAAAAAAAAACCCACAAAAATCACTCTGCTCGAACAGAGATGCACCCAAGAGCGAAGACAAATAATTTTCCCAAGGGAAAAGACACTTACTCAGCGAATTTAAGTGTATAGATCCGAAAAAAACTTGGAACCGCTTGTCGGCGACAGCTGGAAATCGTGTTGAATAGACAGAAAACTTACATCTATAGAACAGAAAGCTTTCGGAATTGTGTCGAAAAAATTTTAAGTCGAGGACATAATTTTTAATAAGGCATTTAGAGGCTGAAAAAAGATTTTAAGGAATTAGAATGGGTAAGAGGATGCTTTTAAGGAAATATTAAAGTTAAATAATTTTGATATATTACACACACACACACACACACACACACATATATATATATATATATATATATATATATATATATATATATGTATATATATATATATATGTATATATATATGTACATATATATGTATATATATATATATATATATATATATATATATATATATATATATATATATATGTTATGTATATATATATATATATATATATATATATATATATATATATATATATCTATATATATATATATATGCATATGTATATATATATATATATATTTATATGCATATGTATATATATACATATATATACATATATATATATACATATATATACGTATATATATACATATATATACATATATATATATATATTTATATATATATATATATATATATATATATATATATATATATATATATATATATATATATATATATATATATATGTCTATATATAAATGTATGTATGCATATAAAGGTTTTAAATGTAACTATAATATTTGATAACACACTTTATATTTAATGTTTTATTCCGCTTAATTTATAAAAATCATAATAATTTTAACCTTCATAATTTCACAGGCATAGAGTACCAAAGCTCGCATTACGGCTTTGTACATAGTAATTTTGGTGCTAGGACAAATGTATCGAAATTAATTTGATATTTAAAGTCCATTATAACATATATTGACCATATAGAGTCTATTATTTATTTCAACAGTCAAATTATTGTTATTTAAGACAGTGATTCCAAGTTTCTTGAACTATGATACTCTTTCAAGAGTACATTTCTTTTCAAGACTAATGGGTTAAATTATTGTACGTAGTTTCTAAAAATTTTGTTTTATCATGGTTTATATTTAGGCCCAATTACTATTTATACTGCATAAGAATAATTATTTTTGTCGAAAGAGTGCATATTTCTTTTTCTCATTATACACATGCACTCATATATTTAGCTGTAAATATATCACTATATAGAGAATTTAAATGATACTGTATTATTTTAGTGAGAGTTTCAAAAGAAAATAAACCACTGTTCTTGCTTTCGAGGCAAACATAAAGTATGACGATTCTTATCTGCATATTTACTTTATTTTTTTCCTTTCCAGTAACGCAAACATAATTTCCAGATATAAAAATATTTTTGATACAACAACAAAAACAAAAATAATCAGTATTTCACAGTTCTATTATTTGATACATACACTGCACGACAATAAAAGTAAAATCTATATCATTTTTAGTCCTAAGAAATATACGATAAACATGCGTCTACAGAAATTTCGGGCACTGTGAGAGCATAAAGAACTTTCCATTGCTTTTACTTAAATGTTTATTCCTCAGCCGATATGCATTTCAACTTTCTTTGTGAAATATGTAACTCAATTTAGTTATACTTCTGTGAATTTGAAAATATTCAAAAGGAATTTTTTACTTGAATTTGAAGTTTATTTTCAGGAAAGGATCATTGAATAAAATAGTGGGAATTGTTGTCAGAAGATAAAGTTTATTTATATGGAACTAGCAAACTGAATCTTGAAATACGGGATTGGAAATAAAATATCTCTTATCTCTCATTTTTTACACCATTTTTTTTCTTTTGAATGAAGAGCAAATTCGCTTTTCATTCAATGATATCACAATAAATAAGAAAAAATAAAAGTAAATGATTCTCCCAGTCGATTCTTTTACAAAAGCGAAATTCTTATGTCAAAATAAATGTAATGAGTTGCCACCAAAGGATTTATATTTGTACTTTATGCATTTTGCGACAACATTTTCCTTTGATTTTATGAAAGACATTTAATAGAAAAGCATCGTTTTTTTACTGAAGCGTCGTCAAGATATGTAATCATCTTATATAATATCAGTGAATGTCATGTTTGGATATTATAACTATTTAATAAAAAATGTTTATGCAAGCATTCTTTTGTAGAGTGGAATAAATATATAAAATGTCGAACAAATTTTTTTAATGTATTATGGGCAGTTCAAAGGAAATTTCTGTCATTATGTATTTTAATGTCAGTTGAATAAAATAAAGTATTATGCAAACTAAAGTCACCTTTGGTTCAATGCTTTCATACAGAAATAAATTAATTTTTAACTGCTCCCCGGCATTCGCAAATAATAATTTTTCCTTTTTATTTATTCAAAGGAAAAAATAGCAAATTTCG
Organism: Pardosa pseudoannulata; assembly: GCA_032207245.1. Classification (NCBI taxonomy): domain Eukaryota; kingdom Metazoa; phylum Arthropoda; class Arachnida; order Araneae; family Lycosidae; genus Pardosa; species Pardosa pseudoannulata. The sequence goes on along the minus strand of CM063504.1, from coordinate 160,133,272 downwards.
ATTTCGATTGACAAGAACAAAAAATTTTTACTGAAATTTAAATAAATAGTATGACAAATATTTAGGTAATATATAATTCATATATTTCTATTATTTTCTTAATGCACCTTTTTTATTGCATCTGTAATTTTACTAGTGCTTGACTAATATATAACTTTATTTTTTCATCCAAATTTTCATTCTGTAAGGCCTGTGAGAGATTTTTACTAATAACGTTTTGTGATTGGATTATTTTTGTATGAATTATAATAAAGATATTCACAAGTTAATTATTTTCCAGTTTTTGTATAATTAAAGGAAAGTATTTTCTGTAGTATTAATTTGTAAGTCAGTGATTCTCAACCTGTGGGGCGCGCCCCCCTAGGGGGGCGCGAGCACACTAATGGGGGGGCGCGAGCATATCCAAGAGAAAATGTTATTTAAAAAAATTGATTAAGTGACTGAAAGGAAAGAACACACACACACACATACAAAACAAAATACATTTCGACATATTTAATAATTAACTTATTAAATTAAAACAACTTACTAAATTAAAAACAAATTTAATAATTATTAGTGACTTCCTTGGGCCTGTCTTTCAGAGCAAAGTTTTTCGAAGGAGGGTTTAATATTAGAAATAGACACTCTCAGTTCTTTTTCTATATTTAGCTGAGATCTATATTTTGTCTTCAAAGAAGCCACCGCAGAAAATCCAGTTTCACAAAGGTAAGATGTTGAAAATGGTAGTAGAATGCGAAATGCCCTTGTTTTTAGTGCAGAAAACTCATCATCCACTCCTGCCCAAAATTCAAAGAGTGATTTATTACTAAATTGTCTTTTGGTTTCGCCGCTTGCCGTGAAGTCTATGAAGGTTTCTTCCTCTTCAATTGAGAGTCCTTCGGGAGTATTTTGAAATGGATCCCTCACCCACTTGTAACTTGATATCAGTTTGTCGTCAGCAAGAAAGTACTTTTTAAAATTCTTTGCTAGCATTGCTAAATGATTTTCAATGGTTGCAAAAACAACTTTTACATGTTGTTCTTCAGCCTTGTAAGTTTTAATACAATCATTCAAATTTGCAAACATTGTTAAGTTTTCTTGCTTTAAATTTCTGCTCCACAATTCCAATTTCCTACAAAAAACATTAACTTTATCACTCGTATCCAATATATGTGTATTTGCTCCTTGCAGATGAAGATTCAAGTTATTTAATTTCTCGAATATGTCGACCATGTAGCTCAATTTCATCACAAATAAACTATCGCGAAAATTCTCAGCTTCCGGTCTGTTTTCCTCTTCTAGGAAAACGGCGATTTCTTCTTTTAATTCATAAACACGTTGCAAAAATTTCCCTCGTGATAACCATCTTGCCTCGCAATAAAATAGTAACGCTGAATGTACTGCACCCATGTCTTTACAAAGTGCGGAAAAGATTCTTGATTTCAGGGGTCTCATTTTTATATAATTTACTACGGTTACAACCGTAGTTAACACAATATTCAAACCAGGACTCATTTCTTTGGAAGCCAAAGCTTCTCTGTGGATCATGCAATGTGTCCAGACGCACTGTGGCGATTTTTGTTTCACAAGTGCTTGAATACTTTGGAATCTTCCGGACATAGAACGAGCACCATCGGTGCATATTCCGACGCAATTTTTCCATTCTATGTTTGCCTCGTTCATAAAATCATTTAAGATAGCAAATAATGCGAGTGCTGTTGCTTTGAGTTCTATTGGTTTGCAGAAAAGTAATTCTTCTACTACTGACAAATCATCACAAAATCTAACATAGGCAATGAAATGAGCATCTTTATTACTATCTGTTGCCTCATCGAGTTGTATTGAAAACAATTTGTCACGCAACTTCGACAAAAGCTGACACTCTACATCTTCAGCTATATCAGCAATTCGACGGGCAACAGTATCATTTGAAACAGGTATAGACTGCAATTGTTTTGCAAAATTATCTCCAAACATAATTTCTACAATCTCAATTGCGGCTGGCAAAATAAGCTCTTCACCAATGGTGTGAGGCTTTTTACATCTGGCTATTTTATATGAAAGTTTGTAAGAGGCAATTAAAGCTTTTTCATTCACAGACAAAGTTTTTTTAAACAATGATTTTTGCTTTTCATATGATTTTAATTTTAATTCGAAGAATTCTCTGGGTTTGTTTACGTACTCACTATGAAGCGTTTCCAAATGTCGTTTAAGTTTATTAGGTTTCATGCTGTCTGCCGCCAACATTTTTGAGCAAATGATACACAGGGGCCTTTCTTCTTCATTTACTTCAGTACTAGTGAACCCAAAATTTAAGTATTCTTGAGAATATTTTCTTGATTTTATTTTCGGAACCACGCTCGTCTGTGTACTTGTTGATGCTTGTCTATCGTCTAATGCTCGCTTACGCCCGCTTAAAAATTTATCCATGATTCTGCATAAGTCTGCTGCCGTGAATATTTAATACCGTGAATTGCAATTACACGAAAATATATATAACATACACATTAAGAATAGATTCAATAGCGATAAGAAGGATCGACTCGAATGAGATTGTCTGGAATTGAAATTGGCGTCATAGAACTTTCTCCTTCTCCCTATGAGAAAACATTTGTTCACATCTGCGCACGCTCCTAACTTAACTTTTAAGCTGACCAGACAAATTCCAGACAAATCGAAACTTCTCGCGAAACCGTGAGAATGCCCGACATGGCGGGACGCAAGAGCAATAAAAAGGCATAGGATTATTGTTTTTTCAATGCTGAGTATCAGTGTTGCAAAATGTCAATAAATTTCCGTATTCTTGGTAATTTGCAAAGTTTAAAATTAAGGTTGTAGTGCAGGTTTAGCGCCATAATGCTCAAAATACATTATTATTGTATACATTTTATTGTACGCGGAGGGGGGCGCGATGAAAATTATGATTGAAAATTGGGCCGTGAATACTAAAAGGTTGAGAAACACTGTTGTAAGTGATTGAAGATTAGTTATGTTGTTTCTAATAGTAGTAAATGGTTAAATTGTAATGTGAACAATCTATTGTCAAAATGTAATATTTTAAGGACAGTCGGTTATGCATTTTACAACTGTCTGAAAATCCGTTATGATCAAATATTCATACAGTGAAAAGTGTTATTGACAACAATCATATATATTTTATTATGTTTCCCACTACTATTTATGAAAACAGCAAAAACATATGTGTCATCAGGGTATGATTATCCCTTTATATTGCCTTAAATTTTTTCTGTGCATCTCTTTTTATTGCATTACTTCTATAGTATTAATTTACAAGTGGTGGCAGTTTAGTTACGTTGTGTCTAATAGTAGGAAATTGTAGTAATGAATTGTGAAAAATCTATTGTTAAAATGTAATATTTTAAGGACAGTCGGTAGGTATACATTTTACAACTCTCTGAAAATCCGTTATGTTCAAATATTCATACAGTGAAAAGTGTTATTGATAACAATCATATATATTATATTCTGTTTCCTACTACTGTAGGAGGTAATAAACAGTATTGTCCAAATGAACGAAAACCGGTGTGTCATCTGAGTCTGCTTATCCTTTTTTATTGCCGTTAAGTTTTCCCATGTATCCTTTTGTATTGCGTTACTTCTGTAGTGTTAATTTACAAGTGATTGAAGATTAGTTACGTTGTGTCTAATAGTTGGAAATGGTAGAATTGTATTGTGAAAAATCTATTGTTAAAATGTAATATTTTAAGAACAGTCGTTAGTTATGCATTTTACAACTGTTTGAAAATCCATTGTCTACAAATATTCATACAGTGAAAAGTGTTATTGACAACAATCATGCATATTATATTTTGTTTCTCACTACTATTTCTGAAAACAGTAAGAACTGTAAACAGTAGTATCCAAATGAATGAAATCCTATGTATCATCGCGGTATGATTACCTCTTTATATTGCCTTAAATTTTTGCTGTACATACCTTTTTATAGAGTTACTTCTGTAGTATTAATTTACAAGTGATTGAAGATTAGTTAAGTTGTGTCTAATAGTTGAAAATTGTGTAGATGAATTGGGAAAAGTCTACTGTTAAAATATAATATTTTACGGACAGTCGGTAGTTATGCATTTTACAACAGTCAGAAAATTCGTTATTTACAAATATTCATTCAGAGAAAGGTGTTATTGACAACAATAAAATATATTATAATCTGTTTCCTACTTCTGTAGGAGGTAAAAAAAAAAAAAACCAGTAGTGTCCAAATGAACGAAAACAGGTGTGTCATCTTGGTATGCTTCTCCCTCTCTATTGCCGTGAATTTTTACTCTGTATATTTTTTATTGATTTACTTCTATAGTATTAATTTGCAAGTGATTAAAGATTAGTTATGCTGTGTCTAATAATTGGAAATTGTGTAAATGAATTGTGAAAAGTCTACTGTTAAATTGTAATATTTTATGGACAGTCGGTAGTTATGCATTTTACAATTGTCAGAAAATTCGTTATCTACAAATATTAATACAGTGAAAAGTTATTGAAAACAATCATATATATTATATTATGTTTCTTACTATTGTAGGGCCGAATGGTTAGGGTGCTGGCATTCGGAACCGGAGTTCGTGGGTTCGAATCCCACTATCGCATGGATGTTCGAAGCTTTTCGGAAACTGCTTTAAGCAGTAGGTCCCGGTCTCATTAGCCCTCGTGTTGCAAAAAGTAGACCTTATCGCTCCAAAACCAAACCAAACCTTACTATTGTAGGAGGTGAAAAACAATAGTTTTCAAATGAACGAAAACAGGTGTGTCATCTGGGCATGCTTCTCCTCTGTATTGCCATGAATTCTTGCTGTGTATGCCTTTTTATTGAGTTACTTCTGCAGTATTAATTTACAAGTGATTGAAGATTAGTTAAGTTGTGCCTAATAGTAGGAAATTATAGAAATGAATCGTGAAAAGTATATTGTTAAAATGTAATATTTTAAGGACAATCGTTAGTTATGCATTTTGTATCTGTTAGAAAATCCGTTTTCTACAAATATTCCTACAGTGAACAGTGTTATAGACAACAGTGATATATATTATATTCTGTTCCCCACTACTATAGGGAGTAAAAAACAGTAATGTCCAAATGAACGAAAACAGGTGTGTCATCTGAGCCTACTTATCCCTTTGTATTGCCGAGAACTTTTGCTGTGCATCCCTTTTTATTGCGTTACTTCTGTAGTATTAATTTGCAAGTGATTGAAGATTAGTAAGTTGTGTTTAATAGTAGGAAATTGTAGAAATGAATTGTGAAAAGTGTATTGTTAAAATGTAATATTTTATGGACAATCGGTAGTTATGTATTTACAACTGTTGGAAAATCCGTTATCTACATATATTCATGTAGTGAAAACTGTTACGAACAACAAACATACATATCATTGTATTGCTTTTCCTAATTCTGTAAAGAGTGAAAAAAGTAGTGTTCACATGAAGGGAAACAGGTGTGTCATACGGACTTGCTTATCCCTTTGTATTGTCGTATTGTACGTCTGCAGTCTACGTGGGATACCTTAGGAGATAAGTGAGGTTTCTAAAATGAAAATCGATGCATCTGCCATTATGCTACCTAAGGGTAACTGCGCATATGACCACATATAGTCTGTTGCAGTGATATGCTTGTGGTAACTGCAATTTAAAGTTAGATTATCTTATAACTTATCTATAAATTATAGAAGGTTTTTCAGCCACTGCTTGCTCTAACCACCTCAGAAATACATTTGAAATGTTCAGATTTATTGAAGAGGAAATAAATAGAGAAGAAAGTTAAAATTAAAAAATTAAAATAAAAGAATTTTAAAACTCCCGGTAACATATATAGGTACCTAGGTATAGAGATGAACCTTGAAGTGTACTAAAATTAATAAGTATCATCTTTTAGGTTTGAATTGCATTCTGCCTACAAGAATTTTTATTTGTGGATTTTATTAATACATATTTACAATTTTGAGAAAGAGGTTGCAGTTTACATATTTATAAAGTATGCTAAGATTATTATATATGATTACTAGCCTCTAGATGTTCACAATATTGCAAACACTAATACAATATACCTGCAAATTGTTAAATAATAATTTAATTTTTATGTTTAAAATTCAATTTTTATCTGTTTTTTTTACAGGAGCTCTAGTCAGGAACACAATCTTTTGTTAAGCCTTAATAGGGCAGATGGTTGAACCTCTGGAAATGTTGGCTGACACACGAACCCTTATTTTGTCGTACACTAGCACACTATTAACCACAACTAACACGGATTGTGTTCTTGGAAGTTGTATTATATTTTTGGCACACCAAGCATTTATTATTCAGTGAAATCTGACAAAAAATTTAATTTGAGGATCGTCAAAGGTGAGAAGTTTAGTACAGTAAAATATTGTATAAATATTTTTTTCCGAATAGTGCATGAAAATGAAATTTGATGCACTATTCGGATTTTTATCTGTTTTTTTACAGGAGCTCTAGTCACAGACACAATCATTTAGGAAGCCTTAATAGGGCACATGGTTGAACCTCTGGAAATGTTGGCTGACACACGAACCCTTATTTTGTCGTACATTAGCACACTATTAACCACAACTAACACGAATTGTGTTCTTGGAAGTTGCATTATATTTCTGGCACACCGAGCATTTATTATTCAGTGAAATCTGACAAAGAATTTAATTTGATGATCGTCAAAGGTTAGAAGTTTAATACAGTAAAATATTGTATAAATATTTTTTTTCCGAATATTCCATAAAAATGAAATTTGAAAATAGTGAATGATAGTTGCAATATTCAGCCATCAATTTGATTAATATTATGTACTTACACAGATGAGTAGCAGTTGATGAAATTAACCAAAATGTTGCCAATTATTTTGGTACGTTTTATAAAAATGGAAATCGCTTTCACTTCTCCAAACAAATAAATATAAGTATTAAAATAAAAAATACATTAAAAAACTGATATATATATATATATATATATATATATATATATATATATATACATGAGTTATTTGGTGTCATAAAGATTAGATGTATAAAGCACAAAACAGAGCAAGATGGGAAAAACTTCTTAGAAGGCGAAGGCCCACAACGGCTGTCGGGCTAACTATGATGATGAAATGACATATATATATATATATATATATATATATATATAATATGTATCATCATATTTGGCCCGAAACGTAATATATATATAGTATATAATATATATATATATATATATATATATATATAAATAAATATATATATACACATGATATATATATGTACGTATATACATACATATATTTTTACGTATATATACATAACTATACTTTATATATATATATATATATATATATATAATATATATATATATATATATATATATATAAACATACATACATATATATATGTCAGTGTTTGTGTATGCAAGTTACATTGTGAAATAGTATATCCCTCAAATAAACTATTCAGTTTATCAGCAAAATAATATCCCCAAAATGTTCAAAAATACCTGAAAGTATTAATAACATAAAAAATAGCAGAAAAAAATTAAAAATTAAGGTAATAGGAACATTTTAAGAACAAACAAAATATTTTGAATTCGTTATAAATATATGATAAAAAGACATATTTATATATTTTCTCACTATATTTAAGGGTTATGTGGATACCAGTTTTTTTTTTTTTTTTTCAAGTCTACTTACGGCCCTGATAACGCTGTCAAATTTCATTCAGGAATGGTCAAAATGAGTAATTGTGTCTGAACTCTCAAATTTTTCGTGATTACAATGTCTCCTTTATTTCGAGTAAGACATTATTAAAAATACTGAAACGCAGTCAGAAAACGTGCAATAATAAAGAACTAGCTCCTGTAACATCGATCAGTTAACACTTCACGAGCTCAACTGCTGTTGCTCACAGAGGGAAAGCAGTTTAGTAGAACACGGACAATGCTTAATAGTGATAGGAAGAGATTATTCGGCTAAGGGAACAGAATACATTCCATCCTACGTCCCCCAGTCAAATAACTCGATCGTTACTAAGTACTGACAGAACTGATTAAATTTGTGGTGTACTCGGTCGAACTCTCTGTCTGAACCTAGGACTCACCAGGTGTAAAATCGGCCTAAATGGATTAATGTCAGATAAGGTGATGTTGCTCACTTCACAATAAGGTTTTCCTACTTAGCTTTAAGAGGGATTTTTCTCTTAACTTCTAAAAATCTGCATTCTGTTTTGGCCATTTTGACTATGTCAAAAGGGAAATCAGAGTACATCGATATTATGTTGAATGATAATTTAATTGGTCTAAGAAAATTTCATATATAATAAATGCATTTTTTCTTCGCGATCAGGGTAAGTGGAAAAAAAAAAAGAGGAACATGTCTGGGATGACACTTTGCTGCAGACACAAAATTTATATTGTTGAAGAAGAATAACATTCAAACACACATACACACATACATATATATATATATATATACATATATATAATATATATATATATATATATATAAATATATATATATATTATATAAATATATACATATATATATATATATATATATATTAATATATATATATATATATATGTATTTATATATATAATATATATATATATATGTGTATATATATATTATATAGATAGATAGATAGATAGATAGATAGATAGATATATAACATACACACACACATATAGTATATGTGTGTGTGTGTAATAAATCATTTCCTCTAGTAACAATAATTTTGTAGCCCCTATTATTTCTACTTGTCCGGGCAACTGGGCAAGGAGAAATCTAATCAGCTAGCAGCAATAACGATGCAGTCGGGCCATTGAAATTGAACGGCACAAGTCTAATTAAAACTGTATTTTAGAGCTGCTAAAACGGCTTTACTAGTCCACGACAAGCAAAGGAAAGACGCAAAAATTAGTCTGCTCGAACAGAGGTGCACCCAATAGCGAAGACAGAAAGAATTTTCCCAAGGAGAAAGAAACTTACTCAGCGAATTTAAGTGTTAAGATCAGAAAAACCTAGAGCCATTTGCCAGCGACAGATGGAAAACTTGTTGAATAGACAGAGAATTTACATCTATAGAACAGAAAGCTTTGGGTAATGCATTGAAAGAATTGTAAATCAAAGACATTCCTTCGATTAAGACATTTAGAAGCTGGGAAAAAGATTTTAAGGAATTAGAATGGTAAAAAGGAGGTTTTAAGGAAATATTAAAGTTAAATTATTTTGATATATTACACACACACACACACACACACACATATATATATATATATATATATATATATATATATAATATATATATATATATATATATATATATATATAAACACACACGTATACATATATATGTATGTATATATGAAAACACATACATATAATTTAAAATTTACATGAAAATTGATTTTCTTCTAATTAATATGTTTATAAATTAGGATAAACACATAACATATAACTGCTTCTAGATCTTGAATAATACTATCATAATTTTCAATTAACTTGTGTTTTTTTTTTTTTTTTTAAGAAATAATGCTGGTTTTAGGTAATTTATTTATTCATATTAGATATCAAAATATGTGATGGAATTGAACTTTTTTTTTGCTGTTGTTTCTAAAAAGACACGAAGATTTCACCTTTTCGTGTAAGAGAGATTATTGAAATCATGAAATATTTTCCAGTTCATATTCAGTATCGATATAACCCTTTGTATCTTAAGAACTCAGGATTATAAGGGTAGACTATACCACATTAACCGTGTAAAAAGTAATTTAAACGTTTAAAATATAAAATTCCTTTAACTAAAAATGTATTATCTACATAAAAAACATATTTCTTAAAAGTATCAAAAAATATTTTGCACAAATATTATCTTTGCATGAAAAAAAGTATAAGTTATCTTTGTTCTAAATCGGTATCTGACGTCTCCACGTGATTTTAAAATGAAATAAATGAACCGAAAATTTAGTTCAGGAATAATCACGTGCATAAGATCCAAACGTGTAAACATTTTATATGAAAGTTAAACTCATGATCATTTCATGGTTATATTATGAGTAATTGTATTCATTGCAGTGTTGCAGGACTAAATCAATCCACAAAACCTTCTTTTAAAAGCTTACTGTAAAAATAGAATCAATCTTTTGGTGTGTTTCAAAGCTGAAACAGCCGAATGATGGCCGAATGGTTAGGGTGATGGTCTTCGGAACCCACTATGGGACGAACGTTCGTAGCCTTTCGGAATCGGCTTTAAGTAGTAGGTCCCGGTCTCATTAGCTCTCGTGTTGCAAAAAAATAGACCGTAGCTCTCCAAAACCAAATCAAACCAACGCTGAAACATGGTTATGAAAGAAAAATAAGTATGACTAGGTCGAGGTTTTAAACCACGAGGATGCGTGCTTCCAGGAATTACGTAAAACGTGCCATGGGCCTCGGAGGCCACGTGCAAATTTCTGACTTAAATACTAAAAAAAATTGCTTTTGATGTTGAACACAAAAACTGTCACCAAAAGTACTTTGTTAAATGTTTATAATACATTTCGGATTATTTGAAATAATTATTTTTAAAAATATTTTGGACTGTAGATCTATGTTTTTTTTAGCATTTTGAAAGAAGAATAAGATGCACACAGTTTTAAAACTTAAATCACATCTTTATATTTCACCTTTATATTTTATCATTTTAACCAAATAATGATGTAATTTTGACAGCTTGTCTAATCCGATCAGAAACATTAAATAAAAATGCAAAAGTGTATGTACTGTGTCTCTAGATCCAGAAAAAAATTAAAGTATCTCTCTCTGAGAAAAAATATTCAGAGAAAATTGTAGAAATGCATGTTATTGCAGTCTAGAAGAGCTATAAGACAGCTGCTGAAAATTTGGGAAGTTTATTTCTAATTGGGTGATTGTGTGTGGAACGTTTTTATAATGCTCAGGCCTCAGAGACCGGGTGCCTCTCCTTGCGGGTTAATGTAATTTAAACATCTTTATTTGTGTGTTTGAAAACGGGTTAAGCAAAGTGTCGTATTAATTTATTAAATTATTTGCAACACTAATGATATGAAGTGGAGAAAGAAGAGAAGGGGGAAATTTTGTCAACTGGGGGTGCTATTTAAAAAACAAAGACATTTCTTAAAACTTTTTTTAACCATAAAAATAAGTGTTGAAAATCATATTTTATTTTCATTTTTCAGTTGTGAACACAAGATATCTTTTTCTTTTAGTATTTTTCTACTTTATCATCGCTGACGAAGCGAACTTTCATAATCGCATACAATGCAGTCTGTGGTCAGGGCCCCCCCAACCCTTCCCCGTTCTCAATGCCGGAACAAAGAGTGTTTCAGTTCCGTAAAATCTTGGTCACTTGGGTGGTACGGAGAATTTTGTGAACAATTACAAGGGAAAGAGAGAATGGTTTTCTGTGACAAAGTTTATTTCATGGCAAGGGGAAATTCTCAAGAGCTATTTGAACACACAATATAGTCGAATGAGTCATCATTGCAAACGAAGGTGTGTGTGGGGTATTCGTTCGAGAGGCAAAACATAATCAAATGGTTTTAAAAGATTCATAATTGCTAAGAATGTAGAAAAATAAAAGTAAAAATTTAAAAAAATCCTATTTTAGTTTTTGGCGTTCTTCACAGAGGACAGGTTTTATATGAAATATATTTTGAACAATACAAATTTTCCCGTTTTTAGTGCTTTTTTTTCTTTTTTTCATTCTGAAATTGATAGTCCATTTTTAAAAATAGGTCATAACTGTGGAAATAATTTGAGTATTCATGTATATGGAGAGAAAAAAAACATTAAAGATAAAAAAAGCATGAAAACAAAGCCACTAATTATTAACAATAAGGCATTTAATGTCTGCCAGAAAGGAAAAAAACTTTGATAAAAAAAAGCATGTTTTTGATGTTAGAAGCATGTTCTCTATTTACATATTTACAGTGATGCATATTTACTACGGAACATAGTTCTATAATTAATCAGAAACGTCTATATTTAAAAATTTAAGAACTTTTAAAGGTATTTGTTAATTTTATCTTCATTGACGAGTAAATAAAATCTACAATCAGAAACAAATTTTTTATTATCTTGCTATTTTTTATTCTTTTTTTCCTCTAAATCTGTAATAACTTCCCCAAAAAGTTATCAGAGAATTTAGGAAATATAAATAATAATAGGCGAAAATATCTTCTGTATAATGTAATATCTTTTATTACATAAAAGCAACAAGACTGCAACTGTCTTTTACTTTATTGCTAATGAAAAGTTATTTTATTGCTGTCCTTTTGTTTTATTGAAAAATGCTTTTAGGAAATGGGGTTAGAAAGTTATGAATAAAATGAACTTCGTAATTAAGATTTATATTATTGTATTTATGATTCTGCGTCAAAATAAACTTTTTCAAACTTGAAAATATTTAAAACATCCAAAAAGTTCTTTTGTGTGTGTGCTCGCGCACGTGCTCCTTTGTGCATGTGTATTCACAAGAATGCACACAGGTAGGTAAAAACTATTATTCGAGGGGGAGGGCACCGTAGAACCACTTTGTGTAAACATTTTTTAGCCTGGAAGCTTCTTGACAAGGTTTCTTTTGAACCATCCCAACTCATCGATAAAAATAATCTTGCAGAAGAAAAGATGATCACTCCACTTGCGATGGTAACTGACTTTATTTTTAAAATATCATCAATGGATTAAAAAACACTTCTAAAAATAACATTAAATTTAACATAATAAAAAAAAGGAGGAATCTTCATTAAACAGGACATACTGTGAAACGAGACACAGCTCTCTAATCGTCAAAATAATAACACCACACAGCAGAACGAGCGACTTGCCTTTATGTATTCAGCTGGTTGTAAAACACACAGTTTACAAAACAAATTAGCATGCCGTGAGTGCTTCTTCACGGAATAGAAAAAAAAAGCAATTAGAAAGTGCTGGTTAAATTAAAGAAACTAAACGGAAGGTTACATTAACAAAAATGTTAATCAGTGTGTGGTGGAAACAAAATAGACAATAAATATAAAGTTAACACTTTGCACAACAGTGTTTATTATCCTTGGCGCTGCGCTGTGTTTTTGGCACGAAAACAAAAATATTTACATATGTTCTTGGTGTGATAAAAACATATTAAATAATCTTGGTAATTATTTCATATCATATGTGACATCATTAGGTGGAAAAATAGAAGGACTATCAAGGACCACTATAGAATTTACATTTGTGTATTACTGATTTTTGTATTACTATTTACACTTGTTTATTTTCTATTCTTGTAACTTATTTATTAATAAACTATGTAAGAGTAATCAGGTGTAAGAGTAATTATTTCATATATGACATCATTAGGTGGAAAAATAGAAGAAGAACTATCAAGGACCACTTTAGAATTTACATTTGTGTATTACTGATTTTTGTATTACTATTTGCACTTGTTTATTTTGTATTCTTGAAACTTATTTATTAATGAACTATGTAAGAGTAATCAGAAGTAAGAGTAATCATTTCATATCATATATGACATCATTAGGTGGAAAAATAGAAGGACTATCAAGGACCACTATAGAATTTACATTTGTGTATTACTGATTTTTGTATTACTATTTGCACTTGTTTATTTTGTATTCTTGAAACTTATTTATTAATGAACTATGTAATAATAATCAGAAGTAAGAGTAATTATTTCATATCATATATGACATCATTAGGTGGAAAAATGGAAGAAGGACTATCAAGGACCACTATAGAATTTACATTTGTGTATTACTGATTTTTGTATTATTACTTACACTTGTTTATGTTGTATTCATGTAACTTATTTATTAATGAACTATGTAAGAGTAATCAGAAGTAGGAGTAATTATTTCATATCATATATGACATTATTAGGTGGAAAAATAGAAGAAGGACTATGAATGACCACTTTAGAATTTACATTTGTGTATTACTATTTACACTTGTTTATTTTGTATTCTTGTAACTTATTTATTAATGAACTATGTAAGAGTAATGAAAAGAGTAGTGTGTTTTGTGCAGAAATATACAAACTTGTATTGTTATACACACAAATCAATTAATTAATTGTTATAATCACATATTTTTTTTCAGTATATACTTTTATTTGTTTATATTATACAGCATAAAAGTGCACTTTCAGCAATACATTAAGGCAGCCAATTTTATCCATAACTTGTCATAGTATTTGACTTTTAAAATAATTTATCTCGGTTTTACTACGCATGATGTATAAAGTAGAGATTTTTTCTACTAATATTTCCTGGTAACAAAGTGCCCCTTCATGAAAAATCCATTATCAAACATCAAAATATTTAAAACAAATTTCTCTTTTAACGTAAAGTGAATTTAATTTATAACTGACAATAAAATAGAATAAAGATTTACCGACGAGAGACTCAATGCGCTAACTAATGGGTTTGAAAAGAACTTTTTATTAACTAAAGTACATTTGACATTTTTTCCATGCATTAAATTTCTGTGTTCACTAAAGTCTGTTGCCGTTAAAATTGCCCCGGAAAAAATTATAAAAATGTTCTTTTATGACCATAATGTATATGTTTACTATATAAAAGAAATGTACTAGACATATGCATATTTCCATATTTTTAAAGAGGACACTGGAAATCATAAAGTGCTGTCTTTATTTTCAGTTTATAACCAAATTCGTTTCCAGCATATAAATTCATTACGTTAGTACTTGTTTTCGATAGCTTAGTAAATTTTCGATTTATCAATGCTGCCAACAGATTGTTACAAAAGCCATGTGAAACAGATGTGGTGCAAAGGAAATCGATGCTGAATTACACTATATAGCTTTGTTTTATGTGTACAATATAATACTTATCAGGAAGCCATCGATTTTTTAGTGTTCAGATTCGAAAGATAATTTTGAGTTTCGAACTTGCACTCGAAACAGAAATCGATGAAATACACTTCACCCGGAAAATTTCCGCTGGAAATTCAACACAAGAGGAAAAACTAATAATTTCCGACAATGTCTGTGAAAGTGAATTTTCGTGTCTCTACTGGATTACATAATTCATATATTAGAGAAAAGGTTTCAAAAGCGTTTCATAAGCACGGTCTCTTTTCCTTGAAATTATTTTCCAGGCATGTCAAAATGCTTCATCAGACTCTAGACTATTATATTTCAAACTGCATTTTAAAAGATTGGAAGGCATTTTGAAAGGCCGTCCAAAATTCAACATTAGGATCAAAGAATGTATTGAAGTTTTGATAGAATTCATTTCTGTAGATAAATTTATATCCTCAGTGGCTTTAAAATTTACATCGTTATATTACTTTAAATATATTCAAACCTGTTTTATGTAAATCTTAATTTTGTGAGCTTATTTAATTATTTATTCATTTTTTAATAGAGAAAAATTCCATACTGTATATATTAGGAACAAAACTTAATTATGAAATGTAATTTATAAATAAATCATAAGATGTTTATCAAAATAAATTCGAAATTAAAAATAATTCAACTGAAGATTCAAGCGATATTTCTTCAATTGGATTGAGTTCGATTAATGAGTAAGGTTTTGATGGATTTGAGCTGTCTTTTCATTATAGGACTATCATTCTCTGTTAGCCTCGTTTACATGTGCCAAAAAGTAGGGTAAATGCAGGGTAGATCCGTAAATAGAGAATGTGTGCATGACGTCAGGTGCAGCCAAAATTGTAGCTCAACTTCCTTGTTGTCAAAACATTTGAATCCCCTACGGATTGTGCTTTTAATTGGGGTTTTAATTTTGTCAATTATCTGAAAATGGTAACAAGCTGTTGTGGAATAAAAAAAAAACCATTTCATCCCACCAAGTAGAATTTCGAATGTTAGTCCACATTCTCCGTTGAGAGAAAGCAACTGATAATGACAGGCTAATGGAAAGAATCAATTCTTTCATTATCCTTCTTACTCTTCTACTTCTAAAATTTTCATTATAATTTAATGAATTTTTCATGTGATTAATTAAAAATATTACAAAGAAAAGTAGATGTCGCATTTTGTATACAATAGCAACTAAACAGTAGCTAGTCAGCGCGGACGTAGATTAAGCACGGAATAATGGGATTAAATCCCCGTATGATCACGTGACTTCCAGCTACGATCCCAGCGAAAAGGAGAGTAAAAATAATTGACCATGTAAACGGATTTCTCCGTCTCTCCAAGCATAATCCCTTTACCCGGGTAAAATGAAAGGTACTTGATTGACACATGCAAACGGGGCTGTTTACATGGGCCAAAAAGCAGCATAAATGCAGGGTAGATCAGTGAATCGTACTCCCCTTTCAAGAACGATCCCTAGCTAGATAAAGAATTGAGGCATAGAAAGAATATTGATAGAATGATTCTTTGCATGGGTTATGTGTGGCGCTAAATTAAAAAAGGCCGCCTTCGCTGTTACTGTGTGTATGGAATACGTTCAAATTTCTTCGAATGCAGTTGTCATACTCCTATCACAAATGGTTTACTCTGTTATACATTGTTGTAGGGAAAAACATTTGTTAGTTATTCAATACAGTTATAAGGTAGGACATACAAAGTGAGTGATTATGCGTTTTTAATATCAATAACGGTGCTCTAGTTAAGAATATAATTTCCCGTATTAAAATGTTTCATACCTATGTCAGAGGTTGATTGTATAAGAAAAAACCTAAAAAGAACAAATTGATTCAAACTTACTGTTAAATCATTGAATTATCTGTTAAATAGTGAAACAAATATATAAGAGTATACCTTATTTGATATGTAGTAAATAATAAACAGATTTTTGATTTTGTTTTTAATTGGGGAAGGATATTTAAAATAAAAAATTCAAAATATTAAAATGATATATTATAATATGCATAATTTTTCATCTTCAAATCTAATATTCCCCTTAAATCATTCCTAGAATTTAATACAATTTCATGCAAGCTGTATTCGAATTTTTGTTCGCATTCTAGACTAAGCAAGGCTAAGTTTTTAAAAAGTGAAATAAGTAAACAAAATATTTTAAATTGAATAAAAATTAAACTTTTATTGTACGTTTTCTGTACTTTTCTCTTTATACTGCAGACTTATACGGCTAACTGAATTTATATCTATGTGTCTATTTTATCTAATGCAACATGCAATACAGACATATATCATTATCACAAACACAGCTGTGAAGCTGTTATTCATTTAGCATCACACGAGAAACAGGTGTAGCTTAAAGATGTCTACGGACACGAGTAACATTGCCTCCCCCCCACACTAAGTGTTCCTAATTGAAAAGCAGGGGGCAAATTCTAAGTTCTCCAGGCATGTCCTGTCACCTGCAACCATGTCGTTTGAACTTTCAAGGCGCTGTGACTACAAACTTATATTACGTGCCCAGTCGCCATTAGTGCCCATGGTAAAAATTTGGTTAACTCGAGCCCCCATCTCCAAACCTTCCTTTCATATGATTGACGTCTTTGTAGACTGAGCATTTGTTGCCCGTAACTGTCTACCTAAACATCTATATCTGTATGTATGTATAATACATATATATATATATATATATATATATATATATATATATATATATATATATATGTATATATATATGTATATATATATATATATATATTATATATATATATATATATATATATATATATATATATATATATATATATATATATATATATATATATATATATATATATATATATATATATATATATATATATATATATATATATATATATATATATATATATATATATATATATATATATATATATATATATATATATATATATATATATATAGTATATATATATTTATATATATATATATATATATATATATATATATATATATATATATATATATATATATATATATATATTTATATATATATGTATATATATATATATATATATATACATATATATGCATATATATATATATATATATATATATATATATATATATATATATATGTTACTGTGAAAGACCGAAATCTGGAGAATGTCGACTTTCACCGGTGAATGTCAACATTCACGTAGTCATTTGGTGTATGTCCGAAATATTTGCTAAATACTTTTATTTCTGACTTACACCGGTAAATGTCGACATTCACCATGCACTAATGGTGAATGTTGAACATGTCGGATATTTATATTTTCTTCTCCGTAATTCAGTCAAATCTATAGTAGTAGCACATGTAACTGTTGAACTTAGAACAAACCGGACACTCTTAGAACAGAAAATCATATCAATAATTAACTTAATTATCTGATTGACGTTATACTATCTTATTTGTTGCAACAATTTAAACTGTTATAGTAATTTGAATTGCAAAAGGAGTCCCTTATATTTTTAATGGCATTTATTAATGAAACATTTCTTTTTACAATGACAGCGTTTATAGACATGCCCTCCACTTCTCGAATTAGCTGCAGCTGCTTCTCTCAGCGACATTTCTTGCGAAGAAATCTCATATATAGAGAGTAACTTTTTTTTACAAAATATAAACTGATTACAGGTATAAAGCAGCATGAGGGTACCATTTTTCTTTACTAGTTTATAAAAGTCAGAATCTTCTATTTCAATAAAAACCGACAATACATTTCGGGCATATGTATGACCACGGTCGACTACAGGGCCTGGTATTCGCACAGTGTCATCGATTTGAGCATTAGGAAATTTTCTTTTTGAAGTTTGTAACATTTTTGTTGCATACATTAGAAGATTATCTTTAGTAGCAGTTCTTTTAATAGAGATAAACATCTGCTGTTTGATCAGGGCTTGATAGAAGGTGTAGTAAGTTGAAGCTTCTCTTTGATATTTTTCTTTGGAATCGACACAGGGACTTTGGAGTATTCCTTCATGGTTTGTGCTATTTTGACATATATCCTTATATGTTTTAATAATAAATTATGATTTAAAAACGTAACAAAAATATTTTTTCAACATTCACCATCAGTGCATGGGGATTGTCGACATACACCGGTGATAGTCCGAATATATAAGAATATAATAAAATATTCCGTCTTTCACCGACGTATTTGGTGTATGTCAACATTCACCGGTGAATGTCGACATTCTCCAATTTCGGACATTCACAGTAACATATATATATATATATATATATATATATATATATATATATATATATATAAATTATTTCACTTTAATATTTCCTTAAAGACCTCCTCTCTCCCATTCTAATACCTTAAAATCTTTTTTCCATCCTGTAAATGGTCTAATCAAACAAGTGTCTTTAACTTAAAATTATTTCCATACATTTCCCAAAGATTTCTGACCTATAGATGTAAATTTTCTCTCTTTATCAGGTTTTCAAGCTGTTGCCGGCAAATGGCTCAGAGCTTTTACTGATATTAACAGTTTAATTCACTGACTAAATTTCTTGTCCCTTGGGAAAATACTTTTTCTCTTCGCTCGTAGATGCACCTCTGTTCGAGCAAACTGGTTTTTGTGCCTTTCTCTTGTCTGTCTTTGACTAGTAAGGATGTCCTTTTTAGCAGATCTAAAATAAAATTGTAATTAGACTTGTGCCGTTCTCTTCAATGTGGGCCGACTGCATTTTTATTACTTCTAGCGGATAAGACTCCTCCTTACCCAGTAACCCGGCCAAGTAAAAACAGTAGGGGCTTCATATATGTATTGTGATTAGAAGAAATAATTTTTTCATATATATGTATAAATACATATATATATATATATATATATATATATATATATATATATATATATATATATATATATATATATATATATATATATATATGTGTGTGTGTGTGTGTGTGTGTGTGTGTGTAGTAATAAAATTCTATTAAACTAAAATCCTAACTTAAGTGTTTTCTGTTTTCCATTGAAAACCTAAATTCCTTCAATATGGAAACTAAAGTCTAGAGGGCCTATTAAAATTTTAAATTGTTAAACTCTAAAGAACAATGATAAATTCTAAAGAACATTATTCACAATAATGGCGGCGGGCACTCATTTTCTGACACCTTGGATTTAGAAACACTGACCCGTTGATTTATTTTCCACGCGCATTGTAGATGTACTATATCTTCTAGAATAAATTAGAAGTAACTAAAAAGACGTGATTGGTTACCGGAATGACATCATTCCTGGAGCCACACAGCTTCCAATAGTTTATAAAACGGCTGGCACACAGATTTCTTGGCTTTTTCCTTTAAGATCACGATGTAAACAATCTCATGAATATATTTCTGTGTATTGTGTTGTTTTTTTCATTACGGGGATTTGTGTGTTTAGTGTCATTTTATGTTTTAAGTAAACTATGTTTTTGTAAGTGAATCAATTGTGCAGCAATCTACTCGGCTACTACATTTGATAATTGCTTTACAGTGATGACTACAGTATTTTAAAATTATGTTCACGCTTTACATATATATGTGTGTGTGCGTGCAAACTAGTGTAAATTAAATCGTTGGTCACTAAGAATTGTAGTCTTTATTGTTTTTACTTGCTAAGGCTACTGGGCAAGAAGAAACCTCAGCAACTTGACTATAAGTAACGTAAA
Source organism: Pardosa pseudoannulata (assembly GCA_032207245.1). Lineage (NCBI taxonomy): Eukaryota > Metazoa > Arthropoda > Arachnida > Araneae > Lycosidae > Pardosa > Pardosa pseudoannulata. The sequence continues at coordinate 160,112,719 of CM063504.1, read as the reverse complement.
ACTATATATAGTATAACGTAAAAGAACTTAAAATTTTATTTTAGAGCTACAAAAATGGCATGATTTTTTGTCAAAAGTAGAAACTTAATGATGCACTTCTTTCTCCGGAGAGATCAAAATAAATGATTACAAAAACACTTTGCTATTAAGAAGTTTGCCATTCAACGACGGAACGTAACATTTCCTCAAACAACCGACAACTTCGTCAGCCAATTTAACAGTAAAAAAGAACTTGCATCACGAGAAAAACTGAGCAATTCACCAGCGACAGCTGGAAAATGCCGTGAGTAGACAAAAAATTAGCATTTATTCCAGAGACAGCTTTGGGAAATGGCTTGAAAGAATTCAAGTAGAGAACATTTTTTTTAATAAGTTATTTTTTGGCTGGCGAAAATAGATTTTGAAATAATAAAAAGGGGAAAGAGGAGAATGTTTAAAATATATTTTAAGTATAATAACTTATATTTATATATATATATATATATATATATATATATATATATATATATATATATATATATATATATACATATATGAAATGAGGCGATCTGCCTTATCTCGAAATGTAACTTCCGAGTGGACACTACTGCCTTCTAGTCTAGTTAAAATGTAAAGAAGAGAAGGACAACGAAAATAAGACATTGGAAACAAACTGTCATAATTCATTCATATTGTCAACTAGACTGTCGAACGAATGGACTAAAACTTTCGGAACACTTATATTTATAGTTGTATTTGCCAGCCATTTACCGATCACCAAATGTCAAGTTGATGACGTTACTAAATCTTCACATATACGACTCTATTCTTAAATATGCAGCCGAAAGGAATTTACTAGAGAACATTCGAAAACATTTGCTACGTTTGCAAGAAATAAATTACCTGAAGAATAGAATCTTAAACCAAAAGTTATAAAAATATCATTACATACACACACACACACACACACACACACACACACACACACACATATATATATATATATATATATATATATATATATATATATATACATATATATTATTAATAAAAGAAATCCAACTTCTTTTCAAGTGTTTTTGGCTCATTTTCCGTTCGAGAGAATTAATTGTGCTAAATATATTAATTTATAGATATAACAAAGCAGTCATTGTTTGCGATTACTAAAAAACTATAAATGGGAATAATATAGTAATCCAACGGCTTTTTATGTTTAAGTGTTTGTGGCTGATTTTCCGTAAGATAGAATTAACTGTGCTAAATATTAATTTATAGATTATAGATAAATAAAAATTTATAGATATAGCAAAGCAGTCATTGTTATATGACATTGTTTGCGATTACTCAAAATTATAAGTGGGAATAATATAGAAATTCAACGGCTTTTTATGTATCAGTGTTTGTGGCTTATTTTCCGTAAGAGAGAATTGTCTAAATATTAATTTTCAGATTATAGATAATAATTTGTAGATATAAAAACGCAGTTATTGTTATAAGTTATTGTTTGCGATTACTAGAAAACTATATATGGGAGTAATATAGAAATCCAACGGCTCTCATGTTCAAGTGTTTGGGGCTCATTTTCCGTACGAGAGAATTAATTGTACTAAATATTAATTTATAGATTATAGATAAATAATAATTTATAGCTATAGTAAAGCAGTCATTGTTATAAGTCATTGATTTTGATTACTAAAAAACTATAAATGGGAAAGACAAAGGAATCCAACGGTTTTTCATGTTTAAGTGTTTTTGGCTCATTTTCCGTACGAGAGAATTAATTGTGCTAAATGTTAATTTATAGATTATAGATAAATAATAATTTATAGATATAGCAAAGCAGTCATTATTTGCGATTACTAAAAAAACTATAAGTGGGAATAATATACAAATCCAATAGCTTTTCACGTTTAAGTGTTTGTGGCTCATTTTTCGTATGAAAGATGTAATTGAGTTATATATTAATTTAAAGATTATAGATAAATAATAATTTATACATATATCAAAACAGTCATTGTTATACGTCATTGTTTGTGATTACTAAAAAACTATAAATGGGAACATTATTGTCGGTTATAGGGAGAAAACTCGTGTATCAAATCTTATTTTCTAAATCTGAATACGTTGTTATTCAATTTAAAATTTATGTAAAACCAATTACAATTTAGACGAAACTTATACAAACATTACATTTAAAGATACGAGGTAAAATTGTAAAATGGGTTTCTAACAATCATGGCCAAACACACACAACATTACGAAATTTAACGATAGTTGTTTTAACTGCTAATGAACTTAACATTTACTGATTTCCAAATGCTCCTCTGGATAGATTTTGGTTCTTAATTTGTCAAACATACATCTATTTATTAATTATTTATGTCGCTATCCGTAAATGTCCAAATGCCGGATCCTAATTAATACTAATATTTACCTTAGAAATTACTGTCAGAAGTAGATTTCTCTCTTTTCACAAACACACGTTCTAAATTATATCTCATTCTGTTTAATCTGAAAGAAGTCCCAAGAGGTACAAAATAAATAAGATGCATATTACATGTAAAGAGTGAGAGAGAGCGAATGCATGATTTATCATCGAGCTTTGAACTGGAAGAATTAATAACGTTAGATGCAATTTGAATATTTTAGATGCCAACTAATTTTACTAGTCAAATGCATTAATTGAAAAAATCCCAAATCTCTCGTACAGAATATCTTATTGACTTTTAGCTAACTTGATTCAAATGAAAAATGTCATTTCTAAGCACAGATTAAATACTCAGCTATGACGTTATTACTGATAAGAAATAGATAAGAAAAATTTTATCAGCAACGTGTTCGTTACTGATTTAAAATAAATAAAAGTTTTAAATTTGAATTCTTGTTTGTATCTAACAGCAGTCTTTAATGTTGTACTATAATAATTTTCGATATAATTTTAACTTATTTTCTCAAAAGTAAATGTTCCAATGCAAATACTAGATTCATCATTCTGAAATATTCATTAATAATTCCTTAATTATCCCAAGATTCAAGCGATAACTGTAAAAAAAAAAAGAAAACTTGGTTTTATGCTTTTTCTTCACGGAATCGAATAGGTAGAACACAAACTTATAGAACCAGACTATTTGAGTCGAGGTGTTAGAACCTACCAGCAGTAATTTTCAAATCCTCCATCAACATTAGAACCGACCATAAGGAGAAAATTCTAATCCCACATTCCATCGTTTACTATAAGAACGAAAAACTTGATTTGACATTATATCTTCACACCGGAATAGATATCGTCGACAAAGTTTCGAATCGAATTGCTACCTTTGAACGCAAAGTGACTAAAATCTAGCCTCAACACAGCACCTACTAAACACACTTAAGGGAATGTTGATCAACATGAATTTCTCCTTTGACTCAGAAAAGGGAGAGGGGGCAACCATAAAGTATTCGCATACCAATAATTACCTTATAAATCTCATCACCCCACTCTCCAGTGGCGATGTTTTAGAGGACCATGTATTTGATAAAAATATCCATTTGTTTCTCAAGAATACAATACAGTGCTTTATATAGATTTTAAGTAAATAATGCCCGTCATTTTAAGTCCGTTTCAAAGGATTACATTTAATCAAGCAAAACTAAGTATACCTGCATTTATCTCGTTACATCATTTCAAACATACATAAAATTTCACTCATCTATGTCTGACAATTTTTTTCTGACTATGTAATTCATATTTTTTGCAAGAAACAAAAAATATTAGTAATAATAAATTGATGGTCTCCACCTTTCCTGCCTACATATTTCGTTTATCTTACTTAGTCTTAGGAGTTCAAATTCCAAACATTGAACGTGATGATTACGATGTGTGATGCGTATTGTTGCATTGATTTGGCATTATTTCTGAGATTCAATTAATTGTTTATAGTCAGGTAAATTATTCATCATTGCTATACAAAGAGCATTATAACCATATTTTTGTCTTGAACTGCAACTATATTGTAACAGAATATTCAAACGTTTGAAATATATGTCAACATGATATTCGGTAGATTTTCATCAACCGCAGATAAATATTGTTTACTCTGCGTTTGTTGGGATGAGTGTAAACATTCACTAAATATAATTATAGGAAAACTCTTGTTTGGAGCACTAAGGCCTCTTTTTTGCTACAGAAGTGTTGATACAGAAGAAGAAAAATCAAGGATGAAATTGATGAATGATTACCTTATTGAAGTTGATTTTTGTCACTTGAATCATATCTCTACGACCAAATGTTGCGAAGAAGAAGACCGATTAACTAGTACTCTCTCTCTCTCTTTCATATGTGTGTGTGTGTGTGTGTGTGTGTGTGTGTGTGTGTGTGTGTGGTGTGTGTGTGTGTGCTGTCAGTTTAGAGAATCGATTGAAAAAGAGTAAAACAATGAGACCCGATTTTTCCACTCATTATAGTAGATTTGTAAACCCTTGAGATTTTTCTAGAACAGTAATACGGGCTTTTGACTACAAATTTACAATTCTGTACTTATTACGCATCAGAATATCAAATGTGCCTTCACAGTATATTGATAATCCGTGGTAGCTCAGTTGGCAAAGGCAACGATCTCGTAACTGAAATGCTGCGGGTTCGGAACCTGAGCCGGCCTAAGACCAGCCGTGTACGTTAAAGGTGACTGGGGCACGTAAAATATGTTCGTGGTCATAATGTCCTCCAAGAACTCAATCAATGCCTCTGGGGTGGCACGCCAAGTCTGTGGGCCTTCTGCTTGGTCCCTTCTTCAAAATTAAGAGGACCTACTTGAACGAAGTCGTTCTTTCACCTGAATGGTGCTCATTAAAACGAAAAGCCCACCCCTTGGCCTTAATTTTTGGCCTTGGGAGAACCTGCAGGCTCAATTGTTCTTGGTTTATCCAAGTGGTATGAGAAATAACAACAACACTATATTCCTTAACTCTTTCGTTTCCACAATACCCCTGGATAGCCAATACCACTTGCTCTTAGAATAGCCGAAGACATCTGAGAAAATGTCATTTCCCCCTGAAGACGTGACTGCTAATACCAACAAGAAATGCTGATAGCGGTGAATAGAGGATTCATTGTAAACATCCGATTTGAGCAGATGTTTTCCCGTAAGGTTCTTACAACACGATAAAGTGAAACATTTCACTCTATTAGATTTTTAACTTGGTTACTTAGATTAAGAGATGAAGTTTGGACTATTGAGCTGGGAACCGGAGGACATTTGAAATTCTAAACTGTGGATCTTAAAGAGTTAAGGGGGCATCATTAGAGTTTTACACAAATTGTCTCCACTTGTTTGCAGATTTAGTGGACTTTTTCCTATTACACACACACGCACACACACACACACACATACACACACACATATATATATATATATATATATATATATATATATATATATATATATATATATATATATATATATATATATATTTGTGTGTGTAACCAGTGAAATTAACTTTCACTTATTGCATGGGAAATTAGCCAATGTTAATTAAATTGCCCGGGATTGATGGTTAATAAAAAAATTTAATCGCAGTGCAATCATGGTTTCGTCAAAAACTCAAGACTAAGATTTTGGAATTTAAAATTTATTGCGGTTTAAAATGCACCACTCAACAGTCTAAATACGACAAGAGCTATTTGATTAATGTTAAAAGAAAAATATATGTTTCGACGATTTTGGACCACATAGCCAGAGGTCACTTGAATCTGTTTTTAAGAGACTAGATATTGTTCAGTGCTCCGGAGACAAAAGTAAACCTTGGTCATTTAAGATAGCTTGAACACCACTTACAGAAATTTAGTTTTTGAAGAAGTAAAACCATTTTCCTAGGACAGCTGAAAAAAAATGGCCAATACACAGGTTTGGTTTGGTTTGGACCTCTACGGTCTGCTGTTTTCAAACACGAGGGCTAACGAGACAGCGACCTACTGCTTAACTCCGATTCCTAACGGCTACGATCAGTCATGCCACAGTGGAATTCGAACCCACGAACTGCGGTACCGACGACAATTGCCCTAATCAATCGGCAATCCTTCGGTGTCAATTTACAGAAAATGAGCATTTATGTTAGTGTTAGTGTTGAGAGACTGGTAAAAAGAATTTAGGTATCAGAACAATCTTTTATATCTGACATTTTATTGCTTAAACATTAAGTATTAAAAATGAGTTATGTATATATATATATATATATATATATATATATATATATATATATATATATATATATATGTGTGTGTGTGTGTCAGGTTTAAAAATATGGGTTAAGATTTAAGAGAGCTATAGTTAAAAATATTTGGAACTCATTAACCACAATGTAAAAAGAGAAAGACACACCCTCGAGCTGAACTATACAGAGAAAAAGAGCTGACGCGGAGGTAGACATAGGAATTTTGATTAGGTAGCAACGCCAAAAGAGGCAGTTCTGAGCTAGAACGCGGCCTGATAACATCCTCCACGTTTGTCGTGGCAAATTATGAGAACAATATCTAAATGGCATAGCCATAAACATAAGGATCACAATAAAGAAGTATTTATATATGAATTAAATGTGCCTTACATGCCTTAACCACTCGTCCGTGTCCAATATATATATATATATATATATATATATATATATATATATATATATATTATATAAATACATTGTATATAAAAAATTCTATAAAACATTTTTTTGATTCATTAGCCATGCCAAAAAAGACAGTTCTGAGAGGGAATTCCGGCTGATAACATCCTCTTTGCTTGTTACTCCAAGATGAGAACAAAAGATATCTAAATTGCATACCCACGGATAGAAGAATTACAATAAAAAGTTTTATATATGAAATCAAATGTGTCGTCCATGACTTAACCACTCGTTCATGTCATATATATATATATATATATATATATATATATATATATATATATATATATATATATATATGCTTTGTGTTACATGTCTCGGATTAGGGCAAGAACTTCTTCATCCCCAGAATTTCTTTATATACTCTTATTAGAAATACATATTGTTAATCGACTTTATCTTTTTTAATAAAAGAAAAAGCTAAAAAATTTATTTTCTTTATGCGTGTGAGTCCAAAATTGACTTAGATATTTTGATTCAATTTTCGATTCAGTGTGACCCAGCAATACCAATGCTTATCTACATGTGTGGATGAACAAATTTTCTACATAGGTCTTGAAATGCTATATGTCCCTTAAAGCGCTTTAATGCCAGCAGATATTTTCCAGTTAGGAAACGGAAAGTGGGACATTTTCTGAGAATTCACTCTTTCTCACTCTTTCTCTTTTTCATAGTTTTCTCTTTCTATCTTCGTGTTATTTTTTGTCTCAATAGCGTGTATTATTTCCGCCTTATGCCTTCGAGAGTTTCGAAACTTATTTGCGGGAAATTTGGCGTTCCATAACGGCCCTTTGAGCCCCAAGAAATAGAAGTCTATTGCAAGTTAAAAGGATTTTAAACCAACTTCCTGTTTTTCAGATGTCGTCAAACGTATGATGCCATTAACTAAAGAGTTTTTGTTTTTGATTTCCCTTTTACCTTATCTGCTCTAATTTTTTTGTAAATGTTTCAAGCGATCATATTCTTTGTTTGGACTTATAAGAATTTCATATAGTGTACTCATAATTGAGGAAATGAAAATGGTGTAAAATCAGCATTACCAATTCAGGTTATTTATGCAGTGGTATATAGACAAACTATTTTGAAATATATATAGAGAGATCTAGATTGTATAGAATTCATAAAAATAAATCGAATGAACTGAGCTGCTCATATATTTAGAGTGGATGATAACTCCATATTTAATAAAAAAATAATAAAAAAATAATTTACATGAACCCCTAACAAGCAGGAAAATGGGGCAGACCCAGAATGAGATGGATGGAATCAGTGGAGGAAGACTTCTTCACTATCCAGGAAAGAAACTGGCGCACGAATCTCAAAAATAGGTGGAACAGAATTCGAAGAAATGCACTGACCTACCCTGGGATGTCTGGCCAAATATGGTGATGATATATACAAAGTACGATATACATTAACACTTGGCATGCGGGTATACTTCACCGAGGATTATCTAGTAATGTGGACTATCTGATGATTTATGAATTTTTTTTAAAATAAAAAACTACGTCATGGGACTATACGGGAGAAATCAAAGTAGTAAATATTCTTTTTGTATATTTTTGATATTATAATTTACATTAGCAATGAAAAATATTTTCATAATTAAATTTCGCTTTTATTTTATGTCAATTTTTAAATTTAGATTAAAAATTAATCTATCTGCAGTATATTTTTCCCTTTCATTTTTACTGTCTAATAACATCGTATTTTGTAGGTATAAAGACAGAAAGTGTGGTATCTACCATGGGTAGCAGAAACCTAAGCTGAATGAAGAATAAAAAGGCAAATGATTATTGCTCTGAGAGGTTCCTACTATATTGTGGTTCAAAGATATCAATACATAAAATGACGTTAATCGAAAGCCACGTGACTTAATTAAGGCTTCTGAAATGGCATTTATACTTTTTAATAACATCGTAATTTGTAGGTATAAAGACGGAAAGTGTGGTATCTACAATGGGTACCATACTTTCTGTCTAAGTAAGTAGCAGAAACCTAAGCTGAATACAGAATGAAAAGGCAAATTATTATTGCTCTGAGAGGCTCCTACTATATTGTGGTTCATATAATACATAAAATGGCTGTAATCGAAAGCCATGGGACTTAATTAAGGCTGCTGAAAGGGCATTTATACGAGTTATAGTGTACTCTTCTGTCTTTGGACTTCCTACAGAGCTAAGATCGCCATACCGTCATGGTATAACCCATTTTTTTTTACCTCTACTTGTTACATTATATTCACTTAAACAGTGTCAAGGTGTAAAAGCTAAATCTAGAATAGGCTCCCTATGAGAGTTGTCACAGCGCATGCGCTCGTGTTTAATACAATTTTTTCACTTGGCGATAATTTCTATGAAAGTATAGTAACCTGTGTATTGTTGCTTTTTGACTCTAAGTAGCTACGATCACTTTGATTTCAACCACGTGTCATCAGAGAAATTGGAAAATTATTTTTAAAGAAATAAACAGTGGCTTAGTACATAAACTGCTTTTTCTTACATTTATTTATTTATTTTAAAAGAAAAGAGAGCAAAGTCATTTAAGAAAACAAAATTATTAGTTATAACATGTCACTTATTTTTCATCTATTTTCTGTAATACTGTATATAATATATATTTATCAAAGATTATGGTTTAACTGCATTAAATTATGCTTTTTACATTGTATATATATTGAAAGATTAAAATAATATTACGTACATAAATTACGCAATAATAAAACAAAGTCTAAATGAATCATATGTATGATTAGTATTTGATAGCCTATCCTATATTTTAAGTTTTCATCGCATCCCAAGACAGAGTGCGAGCCAATTCTACATACTTACTTCAATTGGCGATTATTTCCTACACTAACCAAAATAGCAATAAACTACTAAATGTAGAAACACTAATAACACATATGAGTATGCTCATATGGGAGCTTATTTTATATAGAGAAAGTGCATGTTTGCAAACAAATACGAGTGCTGACTATAACTCAACTTTTCGTTGGCAAAACATTGCTTGTTTTCCTTGTATGTTATGAGCTTTTATATGGATCAAGTATACAAAAAAAAAAAAAAAATTAAGGGAAGGAGAAAGAAACATCAGAAAATAGCCAAGTAATGCAAAATAGTTCTTTTAACGCTTACAGAAGTATATATATATATATATATATATATATATATATATATATATATATATATATATATATATATATATATATATATATAAACACTTTACACAGTATTATTAGGTATCAAAGTATAACTACTTTGATTATGTCAACAAGTACAATAAAATACTAAATAAATAAGAATCTAATAAAAATGTGTAAAACCTGATCGTATATGGACAAAAAATAATTACATTTATAGGTACAGTACTTCTTACAAAATCATAGAAAATACATTAGAAATATTAAAAAAAAACTTAGAAATAAAAATAAATTCTTAGGACATAACAATCTTATATAATCTATTACATTATAGTAAGGTTATCGTTTTATTAAAATTCTAGAAATGTTTGCCTTGAATTCTTGAAGAAGATACTCGAGTCCAGTCTTGCCTTTTCGAAGCATTCGTAATGTAGAATCTTTAGGAAAGCAATAAAATCCAATATTTTCCCCTTTTTTGAAACGCTTAGTACAGTCATACGTACAACAGCTTGTTACCATTTTCAGGTAATTGACAAAATTAAAACCCCAATAACAAGCACAATCCGTGGGAAATTCAAATGTTTTTTCCAACTGGAAGTTGAGCTGAAACTTTTGCTACACCTGACATCAGGCGCATGTTCTGTATTGAGAAGCTATAAAGTCAAGGTACTCTCACACTCAGCCAAAAAAGCTTAAAATTCTGAGGCTTGTCTGTTGGACTTCAGTATCCATTACTTTTAATATTTTACTTTATATACGCTTAATACAACCATACGTACAACAGCCTGTTACTATTTTCAGGTAATTGACAAAATTAAAGCCCCAAAAGCAAGCACAATCAGTAGGAAATTCAAATGTTTTGCCAACGAAGAAGTTGAGCTGCCATTTTCGCTGCACCTGACGTCATGCGCACATTCTCTTATAGAGAATGTGCGCATGCTAGTAAGTCAGAGAAGCTAGTAAGTCAAGGTACGCTCACATCCAAAAAAGCTTAGAAGTCTGAGGTTTGTCTGTTGGATTTGAGTATCCATACTTTTAATATTTTACTTTATATGCACGCATAAAATAAATTACTCTTTACATTTCACTAAAGAATAAATAGAATTTTCTGACGTAATATTTTGAGAAATGTTTTATTTCCCAAGTTTTAAAATTTAATGAATGCCTTGAATATATTAAAAATTATTCACAAAATCTTATTTCTCTAACAGCGTTTAAACAGAATTCAATACCATAATAATAAACTATATCCCTGCAAAAACCCTTCATTGAATTTGAAAATATCTTGAATAAATTAAACATTATTACAGTGCCAAGTGTCTTTTTGTAACAATTTTTTATGGTCTGGACGCATAATAACATTTTGCAAATTTTTATAAAGAGCTAGAATTTATATAAAATCTAAGCCATTTAGCTGTCTAACAGCTTTTCCTATTTTTATTAATAAGAAAATGCATTAGAAAAAAAATAAACCAAATACAAACGCCTAAGCTTTGTGAACGCTTTTTTCTGCAATGCTGAAAGCTAGTTCTTTTTTATAAGAATAACTTTTTATAGTATAGAAAATATGACTCGCTTTTTCAGTTCGAGGAATTATATGAACAATATGTGAAAAGCTGGAAAAACACAGTTTCCTAAACTTCAATTCTGAAGACAATAGCATTAGCTTATACAAAATGCATTAAAAAATGAAAACAGTTTTATAGCCTTCTTTTGGTACATACTTCGCAGTTATTTTGAATAAACCTTTCATTTATAATGCTTTTGCATTTGACATTTTCACATAATATAGCTAAAAAATGCAGCGTACGCATTCTTTTACATTTTTTTTTTCTCTTTCCGAAGACGGTCGATTTTTTCAGCTTTATAACTATAGAATGAAAGGAAAGACTGGAGTATTTATCATTAAATGATTATGTTTTCTTTTTTTTCTGAAACAAAACTGATTATTTTCTGAAAATCTTGAATATTTTACGAGAGAACAGTAGATGAATATTCATTATTTATTATTTTGTGCTAATCTGAACATGTCATAAGTTTTTCTTTTTTCTCTTTTTTTTTATCTCTGCGAAATTAATCCACTAAATAGATTGTAAGAAGATCTTGCATCGATAAGATATGAAGAGACAAACAATGCGCGCGCAAGCACATACATGTATATACGTATGTGTGAAATATTTTAACATTTGCAAGATGAAAAGCAACCGTAGTTACATAAGATTTTCGTAATGTTATTTAAATTTATTCTGCTTGAAAAAATCAGGTTTTTAATTCTTCTTCTTCTTCTATAGAAATTATTTTAAATTTTATTTTATTTACATAAAAAAAATTAATGTACTTAGAAAAATCTTTCGATCAGTTAAACAAAATGATGTCTATAGAATCCAATATAATTATGAAATATACAATAGACTTAAAGAACATGATATTGTCAAAGTTATTAAGGCCATCCTCATTACATTACTGGGGCACCTTTTTAGATATGAAGATTCTAACCCAACTAAACTAGTGACCATCTCAAAAATAGAAGGCAAGCGAAAAAGAAGAAGACCCCCCCACACACACCAGTTGGATAGATTCTATAGAGAAGGATTTAAGAGAACCGAGAGTCCATCATTGGAGATCTATTTTCTTTGATAGAGCCAGGTGGAGGAAGATCATGGAGTCAGCCTTGGCCTGTAACAGGCTGTAGTGCTGATGAAGAAGAAAAAGAAGAAAAATATTAACGATACCTTTTAGGTTTTTAACTCACATTGATTCAAATTTTGATGTGAAAAAATAATTTTAAAAAATGCAACACCTGTCGTTATCTGTCCATAAGAGATTAAATATTAAGTGCTTCCGACTAATATTTAATCTCTAATGGACAGATTTAATTTAATAAATCTCCCGGTCTCCCCTAATTTATTGAACTTAGGGGAGACCGGGGCACCTTGGAACATTTTTCAGTTAAAAATTTTTATGAATTTTTTTTAAAGCTAATTGAAAAAAATAAGTATGCATGCATATATTGTCATAATATCTGCTTCTTATAAACATTAAACCTACTTAATATATCATTTAGTTAAATAGTAATAAAAGAAAAAAAATACCTTTCCAATTTCCCAACCTGCCCCACAGTATGGGGTAGGTTGGGACACTAAACAACAAATGCAAAGTACTGTTCAAGTTATTTTTATTAACTGTTATAAAAGAGAAATAGCTGAAAATTGTTCAAGTAAATACATTTTTTAACAAATCTTATATTTGCAGCTAATTCAAGCATATTAGCATTTACAGCAGAATACTTTCTGTTTGTTTTTCTTGTTCGCACCATTCTTTTCTGAAAAAATATTAATAAATTAATATTTTGTCATGTTAAATCAATTAAAAATTAGGCACCAAAATATTAATCATTTTGCTTGAATTGATATTTGTTTACACTTTTTAAAATGTCCCAAGGTGCCCCATCTATGTGTGTCCCAACCTGCCCCATTTTACATAGTATCTTTTGGTAACTACTATACAGTTAGGCTTAACAGTACAATTTATTTATTAGCATAGAAATAATAATAAATGAATTTTATTACATAACAATACATTTTTTTAAAATATTTAAATTATTTTTCAAAAAAATTACTTTTTAAAATGCACAATGATGTAATTTTGGGTTATTCAAAACAAAGAAAATGAAATTGTTCCTTACCTATAAGCACTATTTTCATCAAAATTCTTTGAGAAGTGAAGAGGAAGGCCATCTATCAATACACATGAGAACTAATTCCTGGTTGCAAATTAAAGCCTGAAAATAAACGTGTCCCAAGGTGGGCTATGTCCCAAGGTGCCCCACTTTCCCCTACATTTTTTAACAATAGAACAGAGGGAATGGGTCATTTTGACCCCAAAACAATTTTGTTTTTGATTTTTTCGAAAAGTTACTGATGGAATTGAAAGAAATATCTTAAAATTTAACCATTTTATATCAATAACAATCTATGAAAAATATGATAGTTAAATACTTATTATTATTATATTTAATACTTATACCTAAAACCAGGATATGGGTCAATGTGACTCCCATTGATGTATTTATTATTTAAAAAATTCTGGATATTTAGCTGCTAAGTCATTATTTCACTGGCTCTCCAACACTTTTTAACAATGTCCTCACACAGAGAAAGTTGAAGACAATTATTCATATGTGTAAAAGTCATTGAATGAGTCACACAAACCATAGTCCGGTGAATCCGTCACCCCATCTCTGTAGAGATGGTCTTGTAAACAGTCTTGTCCAGTAAGACAGCTAAAAAGGGTCATTGTAGCCTTTCTTGGAAAATTGGTATTAGCTCAAATCATCCAAACACCTGTCGCACTTTGAAACATATCTTGTTTAAAAGTTTTCTTAAAGAGTCAGACTAACAAACAATTTAGTTGTGTGAAATGAAAGAGGGTGATTTATGCTTTGATCTATCAAGACTCTTTATCAAGACCTTTTTAGCCAGTGTATTAAACTTTTCATTGCTCCAAATCTCCCAATAGAATCTCAAGCACTAAATATGCAATTAAACATTTCCTGGAATGGGAAATGCTTTTATGGTTTTCTTTTCATTACCTATATGTGATCATAAAAACACCTCAAAATCTATTAGTCAACATACAAGGGGGGTTTCAGAGGTGTGTTACTGACAACAAAAAGACAGCTGAGGATTTTATTGCAGTGGCAGAAGAAAATGTTGCAGATCAAATTACCCTTTGCAACCTTTTGATCTCTCTCTCACTCTCTCTCACACACACAATCATATTCAAAAAGTGAAATTCATACATACACGTAAGTTGCAAAGCAGAGGATATTTCAGTTATTGTATTCTGCAATCAATATATTATAATAAAAGGAATACATAAAACAGAAGAGCAATGAAGGCTACTAAAATATTTTCCATTTTCATATGAGATGTATAATTTTATCTTTATTTTACATCTGATCTGCATTCTTGTATTAACGTCTGGGTTCTAAGCCCGACAAACACACACATACGCACACAGAAGCACACACACACACACATGAGCAAAGATGTATATTGATTGTATTAGCGAAGGAATTATATAGGTACATAAGATACAAGACATAGGTTATTTCAATTATGCCTTTCTGCTAGAAAAGTATTATAAAAAGAAGTAGATGAAAAGAGAAGACGATGAAGAGGCACTAAAACTTCTTCCATTTCCGTTATGAGAAGTGCAATTTCATCTTTATTTTACAGCTCAAGAAGATTCAACTGCTCTTT
>CM063504.1:160087683-160092683 GCA_032207245.1 Pardosa pseudoannulata | reverse complement strand
TATATTGACAAACACCTTTAGTTAATCTAAATTATATAATCATGATTTTCGGTCATTTTTGTAAATAGACTTGAAATCAAAAACTAGATAAAATTAGGTCATGACGTCAGCTAAAGGATTATTATTCAAATTCTTTTTAATCTCCCATTACGTAAGTTGCAACTGTAGCATAAAATCTGAAATTATTGATCCATTATTACAGTATTTACATCTAGCTGTTATATAAAATCTTTAATTATGAAGCCGAATTGAGAAGTACTTTTATTCTGCTGTCGGTTTTTTTAAGATTTATAATAATATTGAATCTTGCATTTTTTTTGTCTGATATTAGTTTGATGAATAATGCAATTCAGGATATTTTATATTTTTAAAAGTAATACATAAACCACATCTATCTATTTATCCATCTATCTGTCAGTCTGTTAGTCTATCTATCTATCTATCTATCTATCTATCTATCAGTCAATCTATCTATCTGTCAGTCTATCTACCAGTCTATCTATCTGTCAGTGTATCGATCAATCTGTCAGTAACTGTCAGTCTATCTATCTATCTGTCAGTATCTGTCAGTCTATCTATCTGTCAGTCTATCAGTATATTTGTCAGTCTATCTATCTATCTATCAAACTATAAAATGTCCACATAAATTAGAAATACTGTAGTCATCACTGTAAAGTAACTATTAAATGTAGCAGCCGAGTAGATTGATGCAGACTTTCACTTACAAAAAACATCTTTTATTTAGAACATAAGATGACACTAAAAACACAAATCCCCGTAGGGAAAAAAACACAAAACACAGAAATATATCGATGATACTATTTACATCTCCATCTCAAAGGAAAAAGCAATGAAATATGTGTGCCACCTCTTTTATTAACTAGTGGAAGTTGTGTGGCTTAAGGAATTATGTCATTCCGGCAACCAATCAGGTCTCTTTAATTACTTCTACTTTATTCTATAAGATATAGTACCTCTATAATGCACGGGAAAAATGAATCAACAGGGCTGCGATTTATTATAACAAATGTTAATTAGAATTTGTGAATAGGGAATTTAGATTTCCAATGGAAAACGGCAAACATTTAATTTAGCTTTTTAATTTAATAGAATTTTATTATTACAAATAAATAAGTATATATGTATATATATACATATATACACACCAAAGAGCCATAACATTATAACGAACCGTCATTTATAAACGTGGCTCTCTCAGGAAATTTAAAAAAAATGTCCGTGCTCTGCTGCGATGAAATATATAAAGCAACTATGCATTGTTTTTCAAACAGAGAGGAATAAGACACACGAGAAAAGCAGCTGATTTATAGGACTTCGATAAAAATCAAATGGCTATGGCTCAGCGACTGGGAACATCAATACCAGAAACGGCGAGTTAAGTCGGCTGTTCACATACAGTTATTTTGAACACATATCGAAAGAAGTGTATGGATAGTGAAACGTCAAGTCACCGGCCAGAGCAGTCCACGGCTCATTGATTGCAGAGGAGACTGGAGATTGTTACGTATTGTTCACGGATACCTAAGAGCTGCAGTAGCCGAAATTACCGCTAGTTACAACAGTAGTGACCAGGGTTTCTCAACACACAATGTAGAGTCCAGTGCTGCGGTATGAGCCTAAGCTGCCGGAGGCCGAAGCATGTCCCTGCACTGAAGGCACGTGATCGCCATCTGCGTCTGCAATTTGACACAAAACATCGGAATTTCACATTAGAAGAATAACAGTTAGTTGCAGTAAGACGAATCACGTTGTCTGGTCCATCACATCGACAGGCGTGTGCTAAAACTCTAATTTCCTAAAGTCAATGGCAAAAGCTCCGCGACTCTTTGCTTTTCCCTTTTTAACTTCTAATCCAAATTGACTATTGTGATGCACTTTACGCTCTCGGGAAAAAATTTTAACGCATTAAAACGTTATAGAAAACTCTGAACAAAATGGAAATACATGCTATTGGATATAAGTTATAGCTTAGAGTTACACTAAGATTTTTGATGTTAGTTTATCTCTGAACTTGTCCAGTCCCAACAATGAAGTGAGAACCCATCCTCCCAAGGCTTTGGTAATAAAGTTCTTTCTTATCTAACGCGTGGTCTTGTTCCTGGCCATGACTGCAAAACCCCCGTCATGTACTCCATCTTACGCACACACACACACACACACACACACACACACACATATATATATATATATATATATATATATATATATATATATATATATATATATATATATATATATATATATATATACAGGGAGTTTAAAAAATGACCGGTATATTTGAAAAATCAATAAAAATTAAACGGACACTGATAGAAATACACAGTTTATTGCAATTCGCTTGGGTCAATATTAAACTTTAGAGGCAAACTTTCAAAATTAGTTATAATGTTCCACAACAGATGACGCTGCAGTCTGGAAAATTCTAAACTACGATATTTTCCAGATATCCACCATGCGCAGCAATAATATGGTGTATTCTGAGAACGAAATTACCAGAAAACCGTGTAAACGTCTCAGGCGGGATTGCTTCACGTGCAGAACAGATGTCCTGTTCCATTTATTCAATTGTTTCAGGATAGTGGTGGTACACCTGGTCATTTAAAAGTCCCCACAGACAAAGATCGTAGCTTAGATTTTTTCAGACTGCAGAGCCATCTGTTGTGGAAAATTGTAACTAATTTTAAAATTTGTCTGCCTGAAAATTTACTATTGTCCCAAGCATATTGCAATAAATTGTGAATTTCTATCATTGTCAGTTTAGTTTTTATTGATTTTTCAAATATACTGGTCATTTTTGAAACAAGCTGTATATGTATATATATATATATATATATATATATATATATATATATATATATATATATATATATATATATATATGTGTGTGTGTGTGTGTGTGTGTGTGTGTGTCTGTGTGTGTATGTGTATATTTTGTAAAAAAGAAAAGAATATTGTATAGAATGGTAAAAAGTAACAAAAATTAAAAAGACTAAAGCCCATAAAAATTTCACAAAAATCTTTGTGAATCTTTTAAATCTTTAAGAAGAAAGAAGTGAACAAAAAGTTAATAGCAATCTTCATTTATTTTCTTTACTCAGTTTAGAAAGAAAAATAGGTTTTGGGTGATTAAAAGGCGTAAAAATGAGCACGGGTTCTTTTTCCAGCATGTTATGCCTCGGCTGAGAAAAATTACTCGAAGAATGTATGCGGGTAATCGTTAAAGGAAGTTGGTCGAAAAGTAGCGAAGAAGAAGTTTTTTCAAAAATTTAATTTCCACAGCTGAGTGTCTAGATTCTCGCCTAGTCAGCTGTAGCGAGTTAAGTACTTTTTTGGAGATAAATTTTTTGTAAAACATGGCAAAGCTTCGAAAACACGATTGCATTAAATATTGTTGATATAAATATTAATGGGTATTGTTACCCTAATATAGTTAGAACGAAACATTAAATTTCTGTTCAATCACTGATATTGTTCTAATCCTTTTACAACCACGAGCAATATTTGAAATCTGGAACTTCAATATTTCAGAAGTTACTAACTGGTATGATGCCATTCATAAGAAACTTCTTCAAAAAATAAGGAAAATTTATATGATATTTTGACTAAGGTTATTTTTGAAGTCCATGTATTAAAATTTTTAAGTCAAATTTTGTATTTATAACACAGATATTAAAATTTTAATGCATGTCTTCTATAATGTATGGAATAAAACTGTAAATGGTATTAACATATACAGGGTGTTCCAAAACGATAGCACTCTGCACAGCTAGATTCCTCGTTGAGAGTACATAAAAACTGCCCAAACAAGCGTTTCTGTACGAACCAAAGTTTACGAGAAAAATACGAAAAACAAAATAAGGACCTGAATTCGAGCCTTTATTTCCCTCCCTTTCCATCTTTCTTGTTTGTGCAGACATCACCACTCTCAGTTCTCTTGCCCCCTGACAAGAGGTGGACATCTGTCTGTTTATTGGTTGAAGTTATCTCTCCCTGCTTAAGTTAAATTTGAGACGGAACAAGTAAAAGAAAATTTTGTTGCATTTGGATCAAACGTCACGAATAAAAACGTTCATTTTTTTTAATTATGGTTTCGAAAAGAAAGAAGTTATCACTTGCTGTCAAAAATGAATAGATTGAAAATTTTAAAAAATGTAATCTTTTAAAGGCTACTTTCACCAAAGCAAATCGATCATCCGGGCGATATTAAACAGCATTTAAGCTGCCAAACTTTGGTCCTCAAATGTTGAAATCGGTGATCAAGAAAGAAAACGTCAGGGCTTGTCACCTTATGGAAATGTGGATAAGGCTCTTCTGTTATGGATTAAAAATGCACGGTATATGCTCAATAGGGTTGTATTGTTCCGCATATATGGTCACCTCGCTTATATGGTCTGATTTTTCTGGACCGCTGAGATGACCATATAACCGATACAGACTGTAAAATACAGTGGTAAGTAGTAATGCAGTAGAGCCGAGGATTGTGGTACGGTAGACAAAACGAGCGTGTTTTATTTATTTATTTATTTGTAGTAAAAAAAAAAAAACCTCTTCGTTGTTGTATAGAAATTAGAAGTTGTTTTCACTTCCTAAACAAGTGTTATACTGATCATTATTGATGCTATAGAGGAGGAATGGTTATCATGAAAAAATTCCACTGGAAGACTACCAATACGTACAAAGTTTTCTTTAGAAAAATTGCCTGGTCGAAACTTGCTACAATTTGATATATGGCAGTTAAAAAAATGATAATGGATCCAACTTAATTTCCAGTATATGTAATAAAAGAATTCATGGAATTTGTGCAGCAAAAAATTCTTGTAATAAATGAGACTAAAGAATATTTTTGTTGGTAAAAATTGCTTGTTACATAATAATTATTGTATAACCATTATGTAACAAACTATAACCATATTTGGAGATTTTTACGAAATGCTGTTCTCTATAAAGGAATTCATCACATCAAGATGTTTTACGTATTG
>CM063504.1:160060183-160077683 GCA_032207245.1 Pardosa pseudoannulata | reverse complement strand
GATGACATTAGACATAAGGAAAAGTTAAACATAAAAAAATTTTTCTTTAATAATAAAATCCAAAATTTTAGAAATTATTTATGAATTTTATGTTTTTATTTTTTACAATTTAGAGACTAAATGTTATAGATTCTTACAAAAATTACAACACTCCTAATGCATGTAAGATTTTTTTAATTACGTTTAATAATTTGTAAAACTAAATTTTTTATAGAAATTTTGCAAATTTTATGAAATCAACGTCTAAATAAAAATAATTCCCGAAATAAACTATTCATATCAGAAAAATAATCAAAAATATTGATATTTGTATTAATACGAAAATAGAAAAAAAATCTAATTTACCAGACATTTAAGAATTAACAAATATTTTGTGAGTTCATTCTATGCAAACACACACACACAGGTACAAGCAAATCTTAAGGGTAGATACAGTCATAAAAATGTTTGTATAAACATCAAGAAATTTTGCAGGTTAATGGGAGGTAATTAGTTAAGAATCCCGTCTAATCACTAGATTTTATAGACTGTTATATAAAAATAATTGATGAATGAGAAGATTCCAAAAAACTATTACTAAATAGATAAGACCTAACTTAAAGGCATGATACAAGTCATAAGACAATATTACTGTAATGTAAACATCACCAAAACTTCCAGGGATATGAGAAGTAATTCGTTAAGAATTTCGACCAATCAGGATATTTCATAGACTTTTGCATAAGCATGATTAAGGAGAGAGAGAGCAAATACAAGAGAGATACAAATATATTAAGGGTCAGCCTGAGATATAAAATAATACTCTTGTAGAGCAAAAACATCAAAATTTTCTGGAAATTGAAAGTAATTAGTTAAGAATCCAGTCCAATCTGGATATTTAATAGACTTACGTAACATGATTAATGAGGAAGAGAAATCCAAGGGAGAAAGTACAGACTAATCTTTAGGTCATGATATCAGTCACACGACAACATTCCTGTAGTGTAAAAATCTCCGAAATTTCCAGGGAAATGGACTGTAACTAGTTAAGAATTTAGTCCAATCTGGAGATTTAATAGACTTTTACATAAGCATGATTAATGAGCAAGAGAAATCCAAGGGAGAAGGTACAGACCTATCTTTAGGTCATGATATCAGTCACACGACAATATTCCTGTAGTGTAAAAATCCCCGAAATTTCCAGGGAATTGGGAGGTAACTAGTTAAGAACCCTGTCCAATTAAATTTAATTTTTACATAAGCATATCTTTGAAAAGAAATAGTTTTATTGTGTGTCTAGTTCGAGATATTTAAAAACAGCTGGACATAAATAGGAACTTGCAATTGTGGATGATACTTTTTGGGTATTGTCGTATACATTTCATATTTTACATGGTTTGAAATACTTTTGATGTGCAGAAGAAGTTTATGCTCTCAAAAACTTGTATTCCAACAAAGTTGGAGAAGTTGATGTATTTGAGCAATGCTGTCTAGTGAATTTATTCACAGTTCTGGAGGTTACCAGACACAAGTGAATAACAGTCCAAATTACACAGTAATTTACGAATATGTATTTTTCAGAAAAAAACTGAAACTTGTGTATATTATACAATTTTTTGTCTTCAATGTTATCATTTTCCTACGTATATATTACTCGTTGTAAAATTTAAAAGTAAAATAATCTTTCTAGTAATTTCCATTATTTGTTGCAAACTCGCTTAAAATCCATTTATGATTTATGCAAAATTTTCATTTTTACTACTAGGTAAAAGGAAACTTAATTCAAAATAAAACTCTATTACATAGAAACAACTGATTTCAAATGTCTGTATTAGTTTTAATTCAAAAGGTACATTGTTTACAAAAATATGTATACATACATCCACACGCTTTTAAGGAATGTGCTCCCAGAAAATATCTTAATGGGTTTTTGATTGTTTATCTTAAGACTCCCATCAGTGCAGAAAATGTAACACAGGTAATAATCGAATGGTTCTGTTTAAATAAATATGAATTTGAATTAAAGTTTCTATTATTGCTCAAATGAAATATTGTTTCTCCCAGAATGTTGTACTTTGTTTAAAAATACGCTGCAGTCATTTTAGAATATACGATGCATGAGAATTAGAAAATTTTTCTTAATGTTTATTAGAAATGCTTTAATTTATCTTTCAGGCGAGTGAAATATGTAAATTACTTTCTTTCCAGGACTAAACAAAACAACGTTTTTCTTTCTAAAAGAATGAACGAACGAATCTGCGTCCTATTCAAACAAATAAGGCAAACGTTTTAATTCAAACTGCAACAACAGATTACTGTTCGGTTCACCTCATCTAAAATGTACTAATATTGATGCCTAATAATACTGCATTTTAATAATAATATGGCATTGTTAGTATCAATTCTTCAAACATATTTTAGGAAAATTATGCAAATTACTTAATATAAAAAAAGGGTTTTTATAATTCTGAATATAATTTTTCATAAACTTTTCAAAATTTTCTAATTTATTGGATTGATTCTTTTTCTTTGTTTCTATAGGATAAATCTTAAGCTGTTATTCTTAATATTTTCTCTTTACATATTGCAAAACTTAATATATTTGTAATGTTGTTTTACAAAAGATTCAGGAATTAAGTATTATGCATACATTAAAAGGCATTTAAAGTATAAAACTTGTACAGACAAGTAAAAAATTGATTTTTAGAGTAAGGAAAAAAATTAACTGTTTTTCTTTATCGTATATTCAGATTTTAAAACTCGAACTTTTTTTTTCTACAGATTCTTTTAATTTTTAAAAATATTTATGTTTATTCATTTATTTACTAGCATATAGCACGTCATACTACGGGGTCAGTAAAATTTTTAATTTTCCAGAATTGTAAAGCACTCTGTGAGGCAGGTAAAAAATGGTTTGTTTTTCAAATGAGAATTATCTTTTACACGATCAATAATTTGTTTATCTTTACTGACATACTATTTGCCAACTTTAATTTACTTTGTGAAATTATGTGACAGGACAAACGGCATAGTTATTAATATTGACAGTGATTATTTGGTGGTATATATGAATGATGTCCAAAATTTAACTAATCGATTGCATATCGTATGAATATTTATAAAAAAAAAACAAACAAACAAACGAACAAACTTCTTAATTTTCTGAGATAAATAACTTAAACGCTAGATATTTGTTAGTCAGTCAAATAGACTCCTAGACATTTATGAAACTAATTTGTTGTTATTACCAGAGACAAAATTTTCATTGCTACAAAAAATAATTGATGATTAAATTAAAAATTATCACATATATACGCAATCTATTATTGAAGCCAAATATAAAAGAAAATTATGTACGTAATATCTAAGTTCAGTGATAAAACGAAGGAAAATAATGCAGGCGTTAATTAAATAATTCAAAATAAATAACGACTAAATGCGATGTTTAAAGGTCATAATGCTTAAAAAAAATGTTATTTTCACCTACTTATAATGCGATAAATTGATGAATTTAATCGCCAGTTCTTAACCAGGGAAAATAGGGCTTGAAGTAATGGCATTATTTCAAGCAATTTCCTTATTTTGAAAGTTTTCGAACTTGCTTTCAATTTTGATTACCCTAACTCATGTAGAATAAAATATGGATGCCTTTATTCATTCCAGGTCCAACAGCTTAATAAATTTGAGGACGGAAGAGACTATAATTATATAGGGAATTTTCTTTTTTTTTGGGGGGGGGAATTCACGTTTTCAAGTTGTATTACACATTTTTCTTCACCAGAGCCACGGTAGCGCTGTCTGCAAAAGCAGCGATCTCGTAACTGAAAGGTTGAGGGTTCGTTGCTCGAATCGGCTTAAGATTCACAATGTTTATTAAAGGTGACTGGGCCAGGTAAAACATGTTTCTGGTCACATTGGCTTTCTAGTTCTTCAACGATACCTCTGAGGGGTGACAGACCAAGCCTTGGCTTTTCTACCTGCTTCTAAATTATGGGACCTTGCGGGGGTAATATTACTCTCAGCCGTAGCATAAATTAAGCTGCACGTGTTTCAAGGGCGGATGTAAATAAGGTAAATAAGGCAGCTAGTAACTGCTAGTAGGTAACAGCTTCACAACCTTGTATTGGCATAAATGCATACAGTGCCTGTATAACCAGCTACGTTATGAGAAATATTTTCTTAACCTCTGTCAAATATTTGAACTCGGTTTATAATATGTTTATAAACAATATAAGAAAATAATATATTTATAAACCCATTAATATGTGTGTCATATAAATAGATATGCTGGTTTAAATTTATCAGTTATTTTTCGATTGTATAGTGTGAAGAAAAGTAAATTACATGCTTCGGTAAGTTGTACTTAATTTAAAAGAAACTTCATACCCAAGTTTTGTATATGTACAAATCCTCATTATACAGTAAAAATCTGAAAACAATTTTCTAAAATATAGTGCTTAATAAACATCTTTTTAATTACTACTAACCTTTACCTAATCTATTTTTTATTCTCATAAAAAATCTTTTCTTGTAGATTTTAATACTTTAAATTTATGTTTCTTGTTTCTTAAGTTTTTGTATCTTATTAACTTATTTTTATATTTTTGCTTCTAGTAAATTTTAATCTTTTATTTAATTACCTAATTAATGCTACAGAAATTAACACTGATATAACGATAAGAATCTATAAACAAGCTAATCTGATAAACAAGTTTTAAAAAGCTATTTTTTTTAAAATTCTGAATAAACTAATGCTTAAAAGAATTTAAAATTAAATATTATAAAAAAAGCAGATATTGTTCATTTAATTCTTAAAATACAAGCGACCTTCTTAATATGTGTGACAGCTAAAATGTCATCTTCATTTGTTGATAAAATTCTAATCGCTTCAAGATATATCACGATTAAAATGACAAGATAAGTGTAAAGCTATTTTAAAATTAATGAATACCGAATCTCAAGAGTGAAAGAACTGCAAATTTGTTGTTGATTTAATTAACTCTTAAAGAAAATTTTTACTCGTACATTGTAATTTACTTTTCCCTAGATAGCATCTTGAAATGCAACAATATAAGATATTACATTTATATGTCATATTTCTCTTGCATTAAGTGGAGTTGAAATGAAAATGTTGCTGCTAAGTTTCCAGTCAAATTTTACAAATCGTGGGTAGCGAGACTAAGAAATTAGTCTTTTTTTCTGTGGTCTACGCATTAGTGATAAGTATTCCCTATAAATAAATTTTTAATACGTGGCATAACGTGTAACAGGAAATAAAATGACTTATGTATAGTTAAGATATTTCTGTTTTCCCACAGTTACAATTTGTAACGAATGAAATATTCTTTTTGAGTTCTTGGGAAATACACAGTTCTGTGAAACATGCAGTAAATATATTTGTTAATATACCATTGAATATCATCTAGTCTCACTGCAAAAAATAAAAACTGTTATTTTCTAAAATTATCTTTTCCTGAATATAAAAGTATCCCATAATACTGAAATTCAAATGGGTAGTAAAATCATAAAATATTCATTACAATCTCCATGATTGAGTTTTTCAGATGAATTTTGGTTTTGTTGATCATTAACATGCGTTTGAGTTTCGTAGATTACCATTCTATTTCATCATTTTATTTCTTTAAGCATGAAATGGACTAAAATAGTGAAATTACAGGGGTTTTTTTGTTGCAAAATATATGAATCTTGCTTTTAGAAAGAGAATAACTTAATGTATTTTAATGTTGCATTTAAATAAACTCTGAAGATTTTAGTTTCGAGTGCTTTTATTTCTTAAATTCTGTTTTGAAAGACTTTATAATTTTAGGTATTACTATAAGGCCTTATTTTTTACCTTCGTATTAATTTGCAAATAAGTAAACCCATCAATACTTACAATCTTTATTTGAAGAGAGTTAATAAAAATTTCTTTGAAATTTCAGGGCTATTTTTCACAGTTTTGTTTTTTGAATAGATTTTTATTTTAAATTTTCACGTCTTGAATATGAATTTAAATTTTCAGTAAATACGTCAATCAAAATCAAATGAATAGTTATATCAATTATTAAGTTTTACATTAAAGATCTTTGTTTTCACAAGACAGAAAATAAATATGTCATCGTGAAATTTTCTTTTCCCTTAATTTGAATATTAGGAGAGTTTTAATTACAGTTCACTCACTGAAGAGAACTAGCTGTAATTTTCAAACTACTTTGAACTTAACATTCCTTTACTTATAGGAGTGGGTTCTTTAGATTTAAGAAAATTATCAGTTCAGGAGCTGTGACTTCTACCCCCTTATTAAGAAATTAAATTATCTTAAAGAAGGAGTACAACATACCACAAACACGTTTGAGATCAAAAGTTAAGAAATAGGCAACCCAGGACCAGAGAGACATTGTTCTTTGAACCCCTGCAATTGGAATTTATAAGGTGCACTTGAGCTATAAGCAAAATCCTCAATGGTGAAGGTAATTACATAACTGGCCAAGGTGAGTTTTATTCGAGGAGAAATAATATACAGATGATAAAAAAAATAATTGTGATATAGTGTATTCATTAATCGTAAGACAGAATATTCATTGAGCTGTTCTGTAAATTATTGATTTATAAAAGACAAATTTACGATACATCATAATACAAATTAAGTATAATTTATACAAGTATTTATGGCTAATATTAGTCAACTTGTATATCTAATTTAATAAAATATATACAAGTTAAAAGTTATAAAATGTAAAATATTTATAGCTAATATTACTTGTATATATAATTAAATATAATATTTAGCAGTTAAAAGTTATAAAAAGCAAAGTATTTATGCCTATATTATAGCACAGATCGAGAAGAAGCAAGAGTCATAGTCTAGTCCTATATTGATGCGATAGTTAAAAAGTTAAAATTAAAATTTGTATGACATTGAAAACAAAAGAAAAGTGATTTACTAGAAACGGAGAACATGGGTAGAATCGAATTCATTCAAGCATGTCAGTAGCCACTTAAATACTTCCAAGTCCCAGATTAACTGGAGGTCCCACCTACTCCTGTTTTTTGAATTGAAAATCAATGCCCCTTGAAAACTTTTCCCGTCAGTTACTCCGTGCCGTGGTCGCTATCGTGCTAAGTTTCAAAGTGAGAGGTTCCTGGTTCAAACCCTTGCACAAGCGCTGACAGTTTGTTAGTCTGTTTTTAGTTCTAGCAACCAAGTACTAAGCCTTAAATAAAGCTCTTTATGTTCCTGTTATTCAACTGTCCTTATATTTTACCCTATTTCGTCAATATTCATTGATTCTTAGGTTTCGTTCGGTGCGATATGGTCCTATATTTTGCTATACGAGAGCTAA
Source organism: Pardosa pseudoannulata (assembly GCA_032207245.1). Taxonomy (NCBI): domain Eukaryota; kingdom Metazoa; phylum Arthropoda; class Arachnida; order Araneae; family Lycosidae; genus Pardosa; species Pardosa pseudoannulata. The sequence goes on along the minus strand of CM063504.1, from coordinate 160,070,361 downwards.
GTTGACTGTGGCCTACTGCTTAAAGCTGATTCCGAGATGCAACGAATATCCATGACAGCCACTTGATTCAAACCCGAGAACTCATTCTTTGATACCAACGAATCCAGTACCAAAAAACGGAGCTCTACCATTCAGCCGTAGTTAGGCATTTTACTCTTAGGAGTGGATACATTAGATTTAAGAAACCCATCAATATAGGGGATATGGTGAAACAGTAAAGCTCCAATTTCGATACTCCAGGAGTTCTGTCTGTTATAGAGATGTGGGCAGAAAGTTTGCATAGTTTCAGACACCTGCCTCTAACAGCACTAGTTGTAAATTTATCATGACAGCTCGTTTATAAAACTGGTCTCGTAAAGAAATACCCACAGTTATTCGATTTCTGCGGGCGAAGTGGAATAAGTAAGCAGCACGACCAAAATTCACCGGCAGCTGATAATGGGGGATAACGGAGAGACTGTAATGTCTCGTCAGCATACAGCTGAATGATGTCAAAAGATTTTTTCCCGGTTGAAATATGGTCACCAACGACTGCTGGGACATCATCGATCAACCTCTCAAAAGCTCAGACCTCATTCCAAGTTACTCTCATTTTTTTTCTTACTGTAAATAGCCCACAGAGGGGTTCCAATCCACTTCAAATGTAAAGGTGAAACAATTCGAGACAATTTGATTTTTACCAGGAGGGAATATTTATACTGATTCCAACAAGTGACAATGCCCTAAATTGATAAGGAGACTAGATTAAAGATATAACCTCATGCATGTACTATCAATTGACTGGTTTTATTGTAGGTATAAAATAATGTTTTGTACTTCCTGGTCGGTTTTAAAGGAAGTATCGTAATTGCAAAATATTTCTGTTTAGCACAAAGTGTACCGAACGATAACCGAATGTCAGAGTGTTTCTCCTCGGTACAGGAGTTCGCGGGTTTAAATCCAGCTGCTGACATGGATGTTCAGAGTTGTTTGTAATCGGGTTTAAGCAGTAGGTACTCGTCTCATCAGTCCTCTTGAGCAAAATTTCAGTATTCAGTAGCATTTCAAACCCAAACAAACATTAGTAAGAAGTGTCTATGTAATTGAAATTAATACTGTGGGTGACCCCCAGAGGGCATTGCTTAAGCTCTACAGAGACATTACAGTTACGTTTACATATTTTGAACTTTGAAATTTAAAGGTAAGTAAGTGACAGTTGATACGACACTTTGTGCAAAATAATAATATGTGCATATATTAGAAGGCGTGTTAAGAAGCAATGTTCTCATTAAAATATTTTATCAAATAATTTCATATAAAAAATAATATTTACATGTGAGTTACTTATTTCTATATTCATATATAATGTTTCAATAATCATCCTGCTTATACAATATGTTCTTAACTGCATGCATGTTAAAGAAAAACAAGCAATATCTAGAGCTTTAAATAGAGATATAAATGTTGTAAGTAAAACAAATGAATGCTTCTATTTTGATATTTAAAAGCTATGTTTGCATCATATTTCTAAAATTTACTCAACCTAAATACATTAATTCTCCGTAAGCGTTTGTTTAAAAATAATAACTTGAATTTCGAATTACACGTATCACCTAATATTTTATGTATGAAATGTTGCACTGCGTGGTCCACATTCTGTAAAGCAAAACAAAGAAGTTAAAATAATAATTATTGTCTTGAATTTTAAAATATTCCCGTTTCTCGGAATACTTATTTATTTAAAATGAAGTTACACAATAATTTGCAAACATTATCTGTAACATTTTTCAAGTAGTTTTCTGTGTTCATTTGGGATGTTCTAGCAATTTAAAATACAAAATGCAATTATTTAATGTAATATATTAGGCTTTAAATGGAAAATGGCATCTGCATAAGCACTTCATTTCTTTATGAAGATAAAATCCTAAGATACCATTTTAGAATATAGCAAAGATAAATATTGGTATTTTTTTGTATATACTTGATAACGTGATACAATTAACTCTTGAAGGTTATCATTTATGTAATCATTTTTAGGATAACGAATATTATAATAGCATTTTATCATATTTAAAAAAAAAAACTGTTCATATACTAAACTTTGTATGAGCAAATGAATCATAAAATAACCGTATCTTTAGTTTCTTTTAAATATTTAATGCAATAGATCACATCACCAATTTGCTTTACAGCCATCAGATTTTTAAACAAATAATTCCGTGCGTAAGAAAATATTTACTTGTGCTTTGCTTTGTAACGTACTGGAGATATGATAGGCGAAGCCGTCAATGAAACAGGCTAGATAACTGTTTATTCTAGACTAAATATTTTATTCAGGTGAATAAATTATGTACAGCGATGTACAGGTTCAGTAGATTCTAAATCTTGGGGGATCTCGTGCTGAGATAACATTCACACAATTACGATGCTTGGGTACAGTGTAGCTAGATTTTCTAAATCACTGGAACAGTTCGCTAATTAGTGACGGTACGAAACGCTGACACTGTAACCTCCGGGCTGACAATTAATACAGTCGGCTTTCACACTAAGGTTCAAACGCTCAGAGTGCGTATCACGCTGAAGTTCGTTGAGGAAACTCAGGATGAAGATGATCCAAAATGAGAGTAAGGGTCACACTCAGCGATTTTCTTCTATGCACGAAGCAGAAAAAAAAATAGTAAGATAACGGGAATGGGATCACAAAATCGAAAGTCGACTTCTTAGCAAACAGAGACGCTGGCGGTCTCTAAAACAATCATACTACGGAAATCGGAGAGACGGGTGAACTCCTCTCGAGCTCCACACAACAGCTCCTAAAAACAACTTTCAAGAAGAAGCTCTCCTCTTGGCTCTGCCACTCTTCTTTTATAGGGGTTCCAGTTCCCTTCACGTGATTCTTCCGGAACCTTCCAGAACCAGGATGATGCAATCTTGCAGTCACTTCCCGCCTGAATCAGCTGTTCTGTTTCCAAATGTGGCCGAAAGGCCGTCTTTAAATCATCAGACCCATATATATATATATATATATATATATATATATATATATATATATATATATATATATATATATATATATATATATATATATATATATATATATATATATATATGTATATATATATATATATGTATATATATATATGTATGTATATATATATATGTATATATATATGTATATATATATATATGTATATATATATATATATATATATATATATATATATATATATATATATATATATATATATATATATATATATATATATATATATATATATATATATATATAAAGAAATATATAAATAACAACCATAAGATATTTCTAAACAAAAAATATATATTTTTAGTGGATAAATTTATAATAGTATTGAAAATATGAAAAACAAATATAAATAGTAGTATATAATTTTAATTTTTTAGAGCTTTGTGGTTCCGTATCGACTAATGTAAAAACTAGTTTTTATTTGTCTAAATTTTTCCAGAATCTATGTAGCAGGCAAGACCGTATCGACTAATGTAAAAACTAGTTTTTATTTGTCTAAATTTTTCCAGAATCTATGTAGTAACAAGAACATTGGTCTTAGTTTTCCTGTATGTACCGTTATTTTTGTACCCACAAACAAGCCATGTTGTTACACTAACCGGTACTAGTATGTGACTACCGCTCAAGTATGAATCATCAGGAAAGGTACTAGTCCGTGTCCCACATACAATGTGTTAAAAATGAACAAACATTTCATAACAATTAGTTATCCAAAAAACATTCTTTTTAAGAAAGAAATTAACTTGATAATTTTTTATACTTCATTTTATATTTGTACCCAATTTTCTAATTCTAAGTTAAAATTTATAGAAATACTTTAAAATGTACCCCCATTTCCTTGAAATATCTAACAGAAAAATTTTAGTGTAATTGTTTTCTAATTATGTTTAATAATATCTTATAATAAAATATTTAATAAAGTACTCTAAGTTAAGAACGCATGATAAATTAATAGCATCAAATTTCAATTATAAAACTAAACTCATGAAAACTTAACGCTTCAACCCTTTTAGAATTGATGAATTCAGACGTTAATCTTCCTCATTGTGCACGTTGTAATTCATTTCCGGAATTGGTTGACATCTCATCTGATATTTATATAAATAACATTTTAATTATCACGTATTTCATACAACATTAGCAGAATCTAAAACCTGCTTTTAGAATGAATACGCCTGTGATATATTTCGTAATCTCAACTGCGAAGTTTAAACGATTAGTGTATAGATCATTCGTTTGCTTAACCAAAATTGAGTCTGATATAGAAGATTGATAAACCTTAGATTGATGCATTAAACGATTTACCGTCTCTGTTATTGAAATTATCTTCTGTTCCACTAAATATATGCTATATCCAGTCTCCTTTAAAAGCACCATTGTTTAACTGAATTGCATTAACTGATTGGTGTTTGCTGTCATTTATAGAAGTCCTGATTTAAGTTAAAATGAAATTTTAAGCTGAATTACAATTGCAGAATAGCTAGGAGCTATGAATATCAAGTAGTTTTTTCACTAACAGTGAATTTTAAACTTACAGCTTGATTTGATCATGAATAGAAATATAGTGTACAGCTCGAAATAATCAAAAGAGTAAGTCAACTTAAGGAAATTGTTCACTATTTTTATTTGTTATTTTTGTCAGATAAAAGCATATTATTTTTAAATATTAGCAAAATACATTAATTGATTGGTATTTGCTGTTACAGAAGATTTAAATTAAAAGGAAATTTTTAGCTAATTTCTGATTGTAGGATTGCTTAAAGTGATTAATGAGAAAGAGTTTTCTTGTCGATGATTCCATGGTTGGATTCACAGTTTGATTTATTCACGAATAGAAATATAGTTTACAATTTGAAATAACGATAATGCGTAGGTCAACTTTATTGAAGTATTCCTTATTTTCTTTCATTACTTTAGTGACATAAGTGCACCTTATTTAAAAATATTAGCAAATTGCATTAACTGATTGGTATTTACTTTTTTTAAGGAAATTAAAATGAAACTTTAGAGTTTTATAGTAATTTTGTAGAATTTTTGTGAAACTTTTAGCTTACAGTAGTAAAATTGCTAAGAATAAGAAACAATTATTTTCCAAAATGAAATTATAAAATACATCATTAGACTAAGAGTTTGATTTATTCACCAATAAAAATATGGTTTATATCTTGAAATAATCATAATGGGTAAGTCAACTTTAAGGGCATGTTCACTATTTTTTTCTTTATTTTCGTCATATAAATATATCTCATTTAAAAACATCAAAAAATTGCATTAACTGATTGGTATTTACCTTTTTCTAGAAAATTAAAATGGAACTTTTAGCTACGTTTCAGCTTTCTTTTGTAGAATTTTTGTAAAACTTTTAACTTACAGTGGTAGAATTGTTAAAATTAATTAATGAGAGACAATTTTCCTATCAAAATGAAGTTATAAAATACATCATTAGACTAAGAGTTTGATTTATTCACCAATAAAAATATGGTTTATATCTTGAAATAATCATAATGGGTAAGTCAACTTTTGTTTGCAAAGATTGTTTGCATACTACGTGAAAACCCTTTGTAGTTATTAAATTTTTACATACATTGCGTATAACATAACAATTGTATAATAATAATTTATATAATCTTTTTACTTCTATGCATTAAAAAAACATGAGTGGTTAGCATTTTTTAAAAGAGCATTAAAAATGTATTAAAAAAAAGATGTAATATATAAACGTATATTAAACGTATAATATATAAACTGAAATAGCAGTCAGAGATTAGGAGTGTTTACATAAGTTAAAATAAAGTAATTGATATAATAAAGTAGTGGGATTAGTTATTTCAAATGCCTTCCACAAAATTATATTAAAGGAAAATACTATCAAAACAAAATAAACGGAAATGTAAAAATTATTTCAGTTAAACCTATTTAAAAATTATTGTATAATATCCAATTAATTTTGAAAAACATCATAACAGCAAAAATAAAGACACTATGTAAACAATGTAAAGTATTGTGATATCTAATTAATTTTAAAATAAATGGTTTAAAGTCTGATACCATGTAGACCTTTAAAAAGGGAATGTTTGGACAACACTTTTAGCTGATTAATCTAAATTAAATTATAATTGTTAATTAATATACTTTGTTGTGCTTAAAAAGTGATTTGGAAGAGCATTAACTGGAATGAAAGTAAAAACATTCTCAAGAGTTTTACCTTTAAAGGTTTTCCTGAATCAACGATTTTACAATACTGTCGTTTAACACAAACAGACTTACGTAAAAATGTTAAAGTACATTAATTACCTCAGTAAATAAACCCATGCTTTGAGGGGAATTTATGGCTAGATTGTTTATTCAGCAACCTTTCAGACCTCAGCAAATTTTAATAAAAATTCCTTTAATTTGTTGCGTAATTTTATTCGTTTTAATAGAACGCTATTATAAGTAAGTCCTGCAAGCTTGTCATGGGCTAGTAAATTTTTGTCATATTAGGAAATTAAATTAGATTTCCATTTCAAGAAAACATTGCTATTTTTTAAAATTATTGCTCTTTGCATTTTAGTATTTAATTAGATACAATTTTTAATATACATTTTTCTTAAATTATGCTTGATTTGTATTAAAAAAATTACCTTTTGTACATACTGATATGTACGCTGTGTAAAGTATTACATTTATTTAATACTTATACAATATATTTTGCAATACTTTATTTAAACGAACATATATTAATTTGCAATTCATATTAATATTTATTTTAGTTTAGTTGAAATTTACTATTCTTTAACTCTTAGCAACAAATATTTATTCTGATAATATGTTTAAGTTTTTGTTGCCAATTGGCAACAAAAACTACCTACATATTGATATGTTGGTTGTTTAAAGTATTATATCTAAACAATACTTTAACAATTTATTTTGCAATAATTTATTCAAACGAACATATATATTATTTTGTAATTCATATGAATACTTATTTTAATTTAATTGAAATATACTATTCTTTTACTCTCAGCAACAAATATTTATTCTGATAATAAGCTTAAGTTTTTGTTGCCAATTTGCAAACCTATTAAACATTTAAAGGAAATGATTGTCAATCTGAATAGAGGCTTGCATTAAGTTAATTACTCTGCTAATATTATTTAAATTTTAACTCTATATTTTGAATGTAAAGAAAGTAGAATTTACAATTTCCTTTACATTTGAAATGTAAATGTAATTGTAACTCATTCAAGTAGTTTTGTTTTTCTGTCTAAATCTCAGATTATATTTGGTTTTGATTTCTTATTATTTTTATGTAAACGTTTGGGCTTATTCCATCATTAATGTGTATTTGAGTTTAAATGATTTATTTTGGAGGTATGTTTTATTTTTGTTTAAATAAGCTATGGATATTTTAATGTTATGTTTATTAGTTAATGCTTGTATTATTCATATATTTTTTGAGTTAAAATCTATGATGAAGTTCTAATTACGATGTAAACTAGAGGTTTTCAAATAAGAGACCAGGGGCAACTGGAACTAAGAAGCCTGTTTTTCTAAGTTTTCATAAAAAAATCAAAGATATATAGCTTTTTCTCCCATGAAATATATTAAAACCTGTTACAGAACTTGAATTCAAATTTGTACATGCTTTTATCTTGCTTCTGAGATTAGCATTAATAAAGCTGGCGCTGTACATTTATACATTGATTAAATATAGACGGTTACCTCAATCAACCAATGAACAAACTGGTTTCTCACTTCGATCTACAATGCTCTATCCAATATCAACAATATACTCTTGCTAAATCATCCGTTTGGAAATTTCATTTTGGTTACATTATGAATGGCAAATTTTTACATGCTTTATCTTGCTTCTGAGATTAGCATTAATAAAGCTGGTGGTGTACATTCATGCATTGTTTAAATGTAAACGGTTACTAAATCAACTAATAATCAAACTGGTTTCTTATTTCGATCTACAATGCTCTATCCAATACCAACAATATACTCTTGCTAAATCGTCCGTTTGGAAATTTCATTTTGGTTACATTATGAATGGCAAATTTTTACATGCTTTATCTTGCTTCTGAGATTAGCATTAATAAAGCTGGTGATGTACATTCTTACATTGATTAAATGTAGACAGCTTCCTGCATCAATCAACGAACAATTTGGTTGCTCATTTTGATCTACAATAACCTATCCACCATCAACAATATACTCTTACTAAATCATCCTTTATGAAGTTTCATTTTGGTTACATTATGAATTTGAGTTTATGTCTAGGTTATATATTTTCATTTCTGAAATCTCTTCATATTAATTTTAAAAAACACTCTTCAGTGATCGTTTTCAATATTTAGTTGTATGGGGTGTAATATACCTTTGTTTATCTTTAATTTCACTCTTTCATAGATATGTAATTTTTTAGGGTTTTAAGAGATTTAATTATTTTGGCTTAAATACTAGAAAAGCTATTCTTCTATTTTCATTCCTTTCTTCTTCATGGGGCTAGCATTCAAACGACACTTTCGGTACGGAACTTTTCAGCCTCAAAATAACATGATTTAAATTATTTTAATTCAAATAAAATAGATACTAATATGTGCCAGGAGCATCGTTGGTTTCTACTTTGTTCTCTGCTATGGTTTAGGTTTAGTTAAAGAAGGTAATTCGTCAATTATGAGGGACGTTCAGAAAGTAAATTTCACCATTTTCCCTTAAAAGGATACTTTGTTGTTAAAAGAAATGCACCATGGCATCATGACATAATATAAATCTTGCATAAGCTTTTGACATATTTGCCACCAACACTGTGATATTTACCGAAGCGTAGAAGTTTGAAAGAAAAAAAAAACACTCCGGATAAACAGGGAGCCATGTTGTGCAAGGAATTGTCAGCTGCTTAATCTTAGTATTGTTTTGGAAGCGACATTCAGAGAGTGTGGCTTTTTAAATACAGGAAACGGGTTAAAGTCTATTAGGCAGGTAGACATAGATGTTTTTTGTTTTTTTTTTTGTTTTTTTTTTTTTTTTTTTTTTTTTTTTGGTATTCTTTTTCGGGTTCTGATGTTAGGTCTTGTTTAGGTTGTTGTATTTTTAGAGTTTAGTATTTTAGTTATTGGTTAGTTATAGTAGTTTATGGTCCTGTGCTCTGGCATGATTATGAGAATTTATACTCGTCATATGAAAAAGCTATTAGGCAACATCGGGACTGTACTGAAAGGATTGCGGGTTTGGTGCCCCGACACCCTTGAGGTACGCACACACTAAAATTCGAACGCTGTCAGTACATCTCTGATTTAACTCTAAGCACGCACTTGTATTCCATTTCGTTCTATGCATTCGATTCCTGTACGAAATTCTCACGTAGAAAGGTTGAATTCTGTTATTTTTTCCTATGGAGTTTCAAAATAATATGTCAAAACATTCTTTCGGAAAAGTCATGCATAAAAATATATCAAATTCAAGAAATTCTGGCTTAGATTTGTATTTTATATATTGATAATCTATATCTATTCAAAAGTAATTATCTTAATGCACACACAGAAAACACAAAAAAAAAAAAAAAAAGATATATATTTTATATTTCTTTATATATTTTTTGTATTAATACGTTTATGTCCAAAGCTTATAAAATTTAATTATAGAATTTATACTCGTCAATAAAAATTATAGCAAATTCTAATCAATTTTTTGCAGTGAGTACTCGTAAAAAATCATTTTGTACCCTCTAAGTCGAACAATTAAAACTATGATTTTTAGACAATTTTTCCTTGGTGGATTCCACTCGAGGTTTTGATAGTTTTTGATCAATCAGTGCTTGTTTAAACTGCATACTGAACAAAGACGCTGATAGTCATGGCTTTAATTTTTCAAATTTCATTGCAAATTCTCTATTGCCGTTAATTATAGAACATTCGTAAATATAAATACAAAGAATATTTTTTTTCTTAGAATCCATATCTTATGGGATGATAGAGACGAGATTGTATTTATAACAACTATAATGGTCATTCATCTAATAACAAAAAAAACATAAAATTCTCAAATTAACTGTCGACAAAGGTGAATAAAAAATCAAGTTAATAAAACTTTTAATTTTTTTTACTTTGTGTTATGATAATAATACATTTATAATCGTGCTTGGTTTAAATTAATAAAAACAACAAATATT
>CM063504.1:160052683-160055183 GCA_032207245.1 Pardosa pseudoannulata | reverse complement strand
TGCTTGAAGTGATCGGAACAACATCATGTGAGTATACAACTGGAATATGTAGAAAATGAAAAACAAAGAATCTTTATCAAGACAATGTTAACAAAAAATAACTTTGCTTAATGTAATCGAAACAATATCGTTGATATAAGTATGCAATTAGAAGATGTAGAAAATCACAAAGAAAAAATCATCTATCAAGCCCCTGTTAAATTTATTCTTTGCTTCCTTGAAGTGATCGGAGCAACATCAAACATGCAAATATACAACTGGAAGATGTAGAAAATAGCAAAATAAAAAAAATTGTCACTGATAAAAAATATGTTGCTTACTTGAAGTCACTGGATGTAAGTAGATGACAGGAAGATGTAGAAAATCACAACCAAAAACACTTTTATCAAGCTTCTGTTATTTATTTTTGCTTACTTGAAGTGACTGAAACGACATCAAACATTTAAGAATACGACAGGAAGATGTAGAAAATAGCAAACAAACAATCTTATATAAAGCTACTGTCAAAAAAAAATAACTTTTCTTGCTTGAAGCAATTAGAACAACAGCAAATATGTAAGCATATGACTGAAAGATATTATTTTCCAAAAAATTTAAATCTAAACTCTTATACTTTTACGGAGTGTGGTACCTGTGTCATTAAACATAAGAAAATATCTTCCTTATTGTATCAACAAATCCCTAGTTATTTAACACTAACTTCTGAGGTGTTAGCAAGTGAGTTAAAAACAACCCTATGAATTTAGCTATTTTATGTTCAACTTTCATTAATATTTACAAAATTGAAACATGTCTTAACTTGTTTATAACATCTTACATGTTTCATTGAAACTTTAACTACGAAGTGCTTTTTCTCATGTTTCGTAAAATATGATTTATTGGCACTTTAAAACAAACCTATTCATTATTCATTCTAACACACCTTTTGAAACACTTACTTTAGACGTTGCCCCTCCCTATAAATTATTCATAAAAGAGCTAAATCAACGTGTTCTGTGCCCAAAAGATGTAAATTTACAATCATGTAAGAAACATTTTTATTAACATCTTTTGGAAATACCTATAGTTTTGTGCTTACCTTCTGTATTGTAAAGGTAAAAGAATCATTCAATATTTATCCTGTATTTTTAAAAAAATTTATTGAAAATTATTTTCAATGATTTTAAACGATTACACAAGGGAAAACAAACTGTTTACTTTTAATTGTTATTATTATGGGAAGAGTGATCTTCTAAAAAAGATTTGTGCAAGTACCTTCTTTAGAATAAAAGAAAATCTTTAAAGCAATGATTAAATGAAGTACAAATTTAATACTGTTATCAACATTTTACCATATAATAATCATTAAGTTCATAAATATAAAATACTTGCTATATAAATTGTAATCCATTATATAATAATATCCTAAATTATCTGTCCGTCTGTCCTCGAATTTATGAAGAGGTTGTACCTGGAAAGAATAAAGGCATCCATATTGGATTCTTGATGAGTTAGGGTTAACAACGTTCGAAATCCACCCCTTCCCCACTTTTCTAGCATTTAATGCTATTGTTTCAAGCCCTATTTTCCCCGGTTAACAGTAGGCGATTAAATTTATCAATTTGTCCCATGATAAATAGGTAAAAATAATATTATGACATCATTCCTTTAACCATCTGATTTAATCATTTCTTATTTTAAATTATTTAAATATCGTCTGCACTTTTTTCATGGGTTTTATCACTGAACGCAAAAAATTATCTTTTATATTTGGCTTCAATAATAAATTAGGTATATACGCGATAATTTTAAATTTCATCATCCATTATTTTTTGGTGCAATAAAAATTTTATCAAAGGTATTAACAACAAATTCTATTCATAAAAGTCTAGGAATTCTAGACTTTTATGAATAGAATTTATTAATAGTAATTGCATTAAATATATATATATATATATATATATATATATATATATATACCTACACACACACACACACACATATATATATGTATGTATATATATATATATATATATATATATATATATATATATATATATATATATATATATATATATATATATATATATATATATATATATATACATATATACATATATACATATATATATATATACATATATATATATATATATATATACACATATACATATATATATATATATACATATATATATATACACACACACACACACACACATATATATATATATATATATATATATATATATATATATATAATAATATATAATTACAATTCTACTGCTTTATTAGAAAAAATTATAAACGTGATTCTCAAACTTTCAGATAACTGTGTATCGTGAGATTGCTCGAATTATTCAAAAGAATATAATTATTGGACCTTCAATTATCTTTTTATCTAAGCTCTATATTTTAAATTGATGTGCATTAGAGTACATCAAGTGTAATATGCTGGATAATATTATTACTAACACTATAGTTAAGCCATTGAATAGTTTTCATGTATAACTGTATGAAT
>CM063504.1:160027683-160042683 GCA_032207245.1 Pardosa pseudoannulata | reverse complement strand
TAAGGTTATTTGATAATAAAGGGATAAATTGATAAGGTTATTATAGATTGTTATTTCAAAATACTTCAAAAAACTATAGATAAGGAAATTTAAAGATAGAAAAACCTAATTTTTTATAGTTTAGACCCATCCATGTTCTATGGTGGCAGAAATCGCCATGACTGTTTTGTCATATCGGAAAAAAAGAAAATGTTTTTTTATTAGCCAATAAGAGCAGTAGGAGGTATCCAATCTATGAAGAGCTAGCTACTTAGATAGAAATAGAGGTATAGGAAGATTGAATTTATTAAAAAAAAATTAAAAAGTGATACTTTCGAAAAAAAGTTAAAATGTCGTGCTCTATTATAGTTAAAAAAAATATTAAGCTGTGTTGTTTTTATCTCTGGAAAAAATATATGTGTTTTTATGTCGTTTAAAGAGACCTGCCATTTTGCTGGCTTTACTTCTTTCTAGGTAAACCTAAAACGCTATCTTTTTAGTATTAATCTTAGCTTGCAACATATTTATAATAAAATCATTGTATAAATTTTTAAATTTAATTATTTAAAACGAAGATTGAATGTTAGTACGACAAAATTGAGAAAAGTGAGTGCAACAAAGAGTTACAGTTTAACAACGAAAGCGTGAAACTGACCTAAAGGCGAAAGTGAAGTTAGGAACCCTCCTTCGACCCCATTGGTCAAGAGGGGTTACTAACTTGGAGTAGCCATCTTCGGCCAAGCAACGCTGTCCAACGGTTTTTTTCGGGAGATCCGCAGGCCCCCTCAGAAAGAGAGCAAGGAAAAAGGTTTGGTTTGGAGCGCTACGGTCTATTGTTTTGCACACGGGAGCTAATGAGACCGGGACCTACAGCTTAAAGCCGATTCCGAACGGCTACAAACATCCATTCCCACAGCGGGATTCGAACCCACGAACTCCGGTTCCGAAGAGCAGCGCTCTACCATTCGGCCATCGTTCGGCCAAAGAAAAAAAAGGAGTTTGGAGCTTAATATCTTCTGTAGCAGTTCAAACACCATTTTTCCTTTTTTTTTTAGATCAAGACGCCATGTTGGCAAAATCTTTGATCGAGTGCGGTCCCTTTGGCATGATGGCCTAAGTAGCATTTTATTTCCTATTTACACCTTGATTTATATTCAAAATAAACAGTATTCAGCAGGAGGAATTTTTTTTTTTAATTTTGTATCTTCTCACAAGTACTCCACTTAAACGTGCGTTTGGCCTAAACGCCCAGTCGATCTTCAGCTTAACAGTGAGATAACACAAATAATCCTGAGAGGTGCATAAATTTAAGCACAGGACAACTCGAGTCCACTTATAATTACAAGATGAGATGGTTAAGTAATCCAAAACTTTCTACCTCCGTGTTCCGTCCAGCAACCATGATGCTGGATCAGCAGCAGCAATTGCTTAATAGTTACCGTTGAGCGTAGCGCCATCTAAAGAAAAATTAATAATACAAGAATGTTCGCCGAGAGTGAGGGGATTAAAATAGTTCATATATTCTTTTTTCTTGGTTTTCTTTAAAGTGGATGGTTTGGATGACGTTGGGAGTGAGAATATTCAAAGTCATTGTAAGTAAATGCTTTATTCCTTTTAATCATAAATCCTATTGGGCTGTCATTTTCCCAACACTGATCCAATCCATATTCCTTTAATTCTATTTCATTGTGTTTAAGCATTTTGTATCCCCCTCGTTCAAATTATTCTTATTTATTATACATTCCACTATTTCTTAACATCTCACACTCCGTATTACGTACCAATGACTTATACCAGGCCATGTTGATATAATACAAAGAGTTAAGACACCCGATACAAATGAGACTTACCGTTTTGCAGACTTTTTTATTTACATCTTTATTTATTCACAATCTGGTGAAGCACATAAAATGTATGTTATCTTAATATGAAGTCGATGGAATAGGGAAAAAATATTGGTGCTACAGCCACAGTTTACAGTGCTGCAATTTTGGAGTATTGAACTTCTGAAGTATTAGAATTGGCTGGCAAAGCTAGCAAAGATCCGAAAGTAATGAGAATAACTCCAAGACATTTACAACTTGCTATTCGTGGAGATGAAGAACCTGTTTCACTTATCAAAGTAACTAACGCTGATGACGCTTTTCTCAGATGCAAGAGGTGAAATTTTTCTGCCTCTGCTCAAGTTCTCCGTTCGCATCCTATTCTTCTCTGAAGGGGGGTTCCAATCTGCCGAGTGAAGTATCCAAAAAAAAAACTCTTGTTGCCAAGGCCAAAGATGACTGAACCGCTTCAGGCACCCCTCCTGTCCAATGGGGGTCAAAGGGGGGGTCACTGACATCGCCATTGTCCCTCGGGCAACAGTGTAACTCACATTACACTCCGCAAACACAAAATAACAACAAAAGCATAAAGGACCCAGCTAAGACTAATTTTGAAGTTAGTCTTATATTTTTGTTTTTTTATAAACCCATATAAAATTTGAAAGCACATTTCATAGTTCAGAATCAAATAACTCAGAAAATAATTTCTCCTTTTTCCGAGTCCATTATTTTGCATAAAACATTCTAGTAGCTCACTCTACATATATGTAAATTATTCTAGAACACTCTGGAACCAGAGCTCAAAATGCATATATTTCCTGGCATGCTAAATAAGTAAACAACATAATCTTCCCCTTCGGAAGTGAAAGCTTTCAAGCCAAGAACCTTGAAATGCGAGAGCAATTCTGCTACTCTATGGCTACTGCATCCTATTTGTTATAAAATGTATCGCATTTTCCTCGTTATTGAAAGATGAGATTTGGAATGCATACATATAAATTCTCAGAAATACTTCAATACTTATTAAAGCCACATGGAGTGTTGCATTTCAGATTTTATTAAAGAATTCAACTTTAAACTCTTAAACTCTATAATCTAAATGCTCAAAAATGTATTGTGAAAAAATGCATGCAACATTAAAGCCTTCAAAATAATTTGTGATTATAATTAAACCATTTTTTTTTTCAGTCAAAAAAGTCACATTTTTTATTGCATTTTTTAGTTTGTTTTACATTTTTAAGTAACGATATGTTATTAAAATTAACATTTCTAATATTTATCAGCATTTATTACAACTTTTTTTCTTTCTATGAAAGCATCATAGAACTGAAGTTTATCTTTAGTCTCATCGATATCCAAGTTAATTTTTGGAATTCCAGTGAAAGCAAATCTAGGAGGCGGATCCGAAGGATTATCACAATTAATTTAAAAAAATTGTCTTGCTTGACTGATTCCATCTGTACTACTATCAGAGTCACTACTATCCAGGTCATCTAGTAAACTTTCGCTACTATCATTTACAGATAATTCAGTTTCTGATTCCGAGTCACAGTTCGAATCACAAGAAATTAGCAAGCGAAATAGAAATCAAATTGCCCGTACGCCGTACGGGAAAAATCAGTAACCCAACGAAAGCTGTGACCCAACGGCAAAACAGGGAAGGGGCTAATTTTAAAATAAATTTTTACTATTTTTTCAACTTTTATGATTATGATTTTTATTTTATCAAATCCACTTTTTGTTGTACGGATGTCCCTTGCCACATAAACATTTCGAGTTTCGTATCTTAAACTTTCTTCTAGTAATGTAATAATGGACTAAGTGATCTGTCCGTCTGTCCTCGAATTTATGAAGCGGTTTTGACATGCAACGAATGGAGCATCCATATTGGATTTTTGATGATTTAGGGCAAACAAAATTCAAAACGAGGAAAGTTTATCTTTTCCTAAACTACAGATCGGATTTTAAAATAAATTGGTATGAATAAGCTTCATATCAGAACGAAAAATACTGTCATTTTTAAAACGTTCGAAATCCACCCCTTTTCGAGCCTTTAATGTCATTACATCAAGCCCCATTTTAAGAGCTGGCGATTAAATGATCAATTTATCACATAAAAAATAGGTAAAAATAACAATTTTTCTAGCATTATGACGTCATTCCTTTAACCATCTCATTTAGTCATTTATTTTAGATTATGTAAATATCTTCTGCATGATTTCTATACGTTTTATCACTAATCGTATAAGATATTATGTAAATAATTTTTATTTATATTTGGCATGCAAAATATTTTGCCTTAATAACGACTAGTTTTTCATCTTGTATTTTTTGCAATTTTTGCTACTGTTGAACACAGGTTAAACTTTAATTTTATTTGTGCTTCTCAAATTCTTGTAAGTTTTGAAAGCAATAAATTAATATTTTAATTAAATACTGCCTTTGTTCTGATGTTTTGAATGAAAGTTACAGCTATTGCTTTAAACAACATGACACTCTTAATCACTAAATTTGTAAAACTGAATAATAATAAAATCAATTTAAATTAAGAGAAACATAACATAAAAAATGAAATATGATGAATCACCTCTATATAAGAGTAAAAGGAATTTCATTTTAATAGAAACGTAATGTGAATTTAACCTGAATACTGCTGATTCTAATTATTCCAAATATCAATCATAACCTGTTCATCTTCGATATTTGTTCTCTAATCTGCAAATAAATGGAAACAAATGTGATTTATAAACATAGGAGTAACTAAGCAAACATTTATTGTTTAGAAATCACTTTGAAAACTGCAGTAGTTGATAGAATCACTTGTTAGAGCTTTTATTCGTCCCCTTGCAATTCAAACTCTGGCAGAGAGCTACTCATTTTGTTGGTGATTGCTTAAGCTTTCTTGTACAAAATGCTGCAGGATTAATTCTGAATGGTTTGGAACATGCTTAAACACGCATAATGCATAGAAACTATTTCATACCCAAACTGAAATATTTAATATTCCCTAACTTCACAATGTCGTACAAAGTTAATCAAATATGAAATTATTCAAATCTCTATGGTCTATTGATATTCTAACTTAAGTAAATTTGTCATCATAAGCTTTTCGAAAGCTGCATATGTTATGCCATTCGAAAATGAACGCATTTCCTAAAATTAGGCCACTTTGTTTACACTGAATGTCCAAGGGTATACTTAGAAATTATGTTCGCGTGTAATAATATTAGTTATGCTAAACAAATTAGCGTAGAAATATGTTACTGGCAAGTTTGTGTGTCTGTTTGGTTTATGTATCACCGTTAACATAAATCTTCATGACTAGCTGATTTACATATAAATATATTTACTAACTATTACAAATTGATTAGAAAATACAAGTACAAGACGTAAGTCCTCGTATAAAAATAAATACAAATTAAAAATTAAATAAGAAAAATTAGTTCGGTTTATTAAAAAATAAACTACAATAAAATAAAAAGCATAAGGAGTGCACACGTTTTGAAATAAAGAGCATAAAAATTTTGATCATCATAATCACCTAATTAACAGTAATAAAAGCCATATTTTTTATCTATGAGTTGATCTTTAATAATTAAGCGTCAGCCATTAATTTTCTTCTTTTTCCTTTTCTTATATTAGACTTGTAATATTTTTTATTACTAATTAGTAAACAGAAAAATATTTTTTCTGTAATTGTTTTACCTCATCATTGTTCAAATAATATTTTTTAATGACTAGCATAAATAATTAAAATTCATATCTTATTTTCTTTAGGGAAGGATTTCTAAATACATTAGAGTATAAATACATGATTGATGATCTTAAAAAGTACATAAAATTAATATCGGTGCAAATGCGCTTAGAATTTCTCATAATGATCTTTTTTACTTTATAAAATATATTTAATTAATATAAGTCTCTTAACAGTATTCTAATTAAATATATTATTTGAAATCTTAAGCATAAGCATTTATTAAACGCAAGTCATACTATTTCTGTAAATCTGGATTATTTTGTTTCATTTACATTTTATATAAAGGAAGATTTCAGTAATTTATTTTCATAGAAATTTCTGACAATGCATTTTAAGGAAATGGTGTTTTGTATAATATTTTGCAGTTTTATTAGTTGAAATCTAAATATTACATTGGATATGCTAAGTTACAAATCATTTGTGTAAACACCGCAATGTAAATAGGTTAACGCCCAAAAGTGTACCTAGGTAGCCTGGTTCATAGAGCATTAATCTCGTAACCGAAAGGTGGTGAGTTTGTCCTCGTGTCGGGCAAAGACCTTCGTGTTTCTTATGGCAGTTGGGACAATGTAAATAGGTTAACACCCAAAAGTTGGCCGTGGTAGCCTGGTTAGTAGATTCAGTCTCGTAACCGAAAGGTGGCGAGTTCTGTCTTTGTCTCGGCCAAAGACCTTCGTGTTTCTTATGGCAGTTGGGACAATGTAAATAGGTTAACACCCAAAAGTTGGCCGTGGTAGCCTGGTTAGTAGATTCAGTCTCGTAACCGAAAGGTGGCGAGTTCTGTCTTTGTCTCGGCCAAAGACCACTGTGTTCCTTATGGCAGTTGGGGCACGTTAAATATGTCTTGACTGCAACGTTCCTCCAAGTTTTCATACCAAATTATATCTCTGGGGGTACTGAATCAGGAATGAGTCGATCTCTGGTTTCAATCTAAATTCTGACTGGCAAATGGATGAATGACTTTATGAATGAGTTCGACCGGCCCTTAAAAAGGCTGTGTCGTGTGTGTTCGAGAGAAGTCCTACTTTCACCTTAACGGTGCTTGTTAACAACGAAAGGTGCACACTAATTCGAAAGAACAACGGTCATTCGGGCTGGGTATGACCAAGTGGCATTAGATCCAATCATCTCGCACTACAAACGCTTAAAAGTATCATATTAGTGTTCTCTTCGGAAAGAGCATAAATATAGCTTTCGAACCATGCTTCTTAAAAAATGCATTTTGAATAAAAACAAATCTCTCAAGATACTGGATTATAATTTTGATTTTAAAAACATAGTACTATTGCAATTATTTAATTTTGAAAAAACGATTTTTTTAATTATTACAAAATCGTCTAAAAATGCAATTTTTAATAAAATAAATCTATTATCTTTTTTGATAGCCACAGATTATATGCTTAATTTTGATTTTTAAAAACATAGTACTATTGCAATTATTATTTGAAACAAACGATTTTTTTATACCGCTAATAAAAATCATCTAAAAAATGTGCTAACAGCCTCTGTACACCTTAAAAGAGTAATCTATTATCTTTCAACTTTATTGCTTAATCCAAATAACAGATTTCATAATTCCACAAACATTTACCCCTTTTTTTAAATTTTGAAGAAAGAGAGGCTTAAAGCTATTTAATCTATTCATTATCTTCTCTTATATTAAGTATAAGTTCAATCACGTACATTAAAATACCAGATTATTGAAGTGATCTCTTAAAATTTTTTGTAGTAGAAATTTTGAAATATGCTTGACTTTCTGGAATATATTTTTTATAAAAAAATTTACGATAAAATTTTATAGTAAAATTATCAAAATTCTTTTATTATTAAAAAAAATATCAAATTGGAACGACGGAATTGTCTAGAGATAAAATATTAAAACCCCTTTAATGTAAATTAGACAGCATATTGTAAGCATTTCACATTACTGAATATTTTAATATGAATTATATATATAAAATTATCAGAATAAAATTAACTTTATTAATATATATTAATCCCGATGAGTTGTGCATTTAGACATTAAATAAAGCTTTCACATTTTATATTATTGAAGACAGGAAATGCATCTTAAATTAGAAATACTAAACAAAGGGAAATTTTCATGCCATCAAACAGCTTACAAAGGAATTTCAAGAAAACCAAGATCGATTTTAATAATTTAAAGCTGACAAAATATTACAAAATCTCTTTGATATGTTATTCATACCTTCAATGCTAGTAACATGCATAGAAAACTTCAAACTTATTAAAGTATTTATAATGATTTTGGAAATGACTGAGAAGAGTATGCTAATTATAATCATCCCTTGGGAGGGAACAATTTCATAGAAGACTTCTAACAACTAAGCAGCGTAATCCTTTTGAAAAATAATTGTCCGAGTAATATTAATGATGAATTTTAAGAGAAAAAGATAAATGGTAAGTAAGGCAAGGCAAAACATCTATTTTTGAAATATTCACACCATTAAATCACATTTTATTTTCGAAGTTGGAGGGAATCTAATTTTACACGAATAAAATAAAGTTTTGTATTTTTAAATACACTTTTGAATATAGTTTTTGAATTATTTCTATTTTTATTTAATTACTTTGAAAATATTTCTTGAGAGACTATGTTTTAAAATTTGATTTTAAATATATTTATATGATGATGCAAATGTGATTTTATATTTATTTGTAAAAGTGACTCATGTGTAAACAGGATATCAATGAATAAGAAATTTTCGTTGGTGTGGTAACCAGCAATCTGAGGATATTTATTTGGTTGCTATGATTAAAAGTACATTAATAAAATACTTTCATAGAAATATTTAGATTTATAGATTTATAGTGGATGAATGACGGTGAAACCAGCAGTAGACGACATGGTGCTGGACGTCCACACGCTATCAAAGAAAAAGGTTGTCGGAGACTGTCTCGCATGGTGAAGCAAAACCGGAGCCAGACAGTGACTCAGCTGACAACCCAATGCAATGCAGGGCGAAGCATAATAATATCGGAGCACTCTGTTCAGCGGACACTGTTGGATATGGGGCTACTCAGCAAACGTCCCACTCATGTGCTTTTGCTGACCAAGCATCATCGCCAACTGCGCCTATGTTAGGCCCGGGATCATCGTGATTGTTCCATGGATCAGTTTGAGAAAGTTTCCTGGTCAGATGAATCACGGTTTGTCATTCATCAAGCCGATGTCCGTGTCAGGATACGCCGTCTTCCAGGCGAGTTATCTAGCCATTGAGGTCATCTAGTAAACACTGAATAGTGAATACTATCAGACTCATTTAACGATATTTTATATTCTAATTCCGAATAACATTTATAACCACATGAAATTAACTGCATATGCTCTAAATCAGCCATTATTTTAAGCTAAAAATATGTTGCATATGTATAATCATTGTGTGATAAGTAAAATAAAATTAAAACACTAAGTACTGAAATATAAAAATACGCCTACTGACACAACGCATGTGAAAAAGATCACCAATCATAAGAACAATAGAAATATAACAATAATTTAGTAGGTGTCTATACAACGAAATTGATACTAAAAATTCAAATAATATGGAAGAAATATTACAAGATAAACGACTGTATTTCACGAGCAATAAATTGCCCACAAATGCCTTTTACATAAAGCTAGGAATTATTTTTAGGTCTAAAATAATACACTTGATTAAAAATAATTTAAATAAAGTCTCCTTGAGAAATATTTCAAACTGCTATTCCTAGACAGCAAGTTAAACTGATTTGTAGCTAAAATGTATCTACAAAGAACTAACAATACGCTTTTATATTAAAAGGCCACAGACAAAATAAAAGACCTAAAAACAAATAAAGTACAATCCATTGCTTATTTTTTTTAAATGAGCAATAGAATTTAAGAATTTAATGTCTGAAAATCTTTGTTAAAACCATTGACTAGACAATTGAGAAATATTTCAAACTGCTATTCCTAAACAGGAAGTTAAACTGATTTGTAGCGAAAGGCTATCTACAAAGAACTAAAAATACGCCTATATATTAAAAGGATACAGAAAAAAATAAATGACCTAAAAACAAATGAAATACAGTCCATTGCTTATTTTTATAAATGTGCAATACAATTTTAGCATTTAATATCTGAAAATCTTTGTTAAAACCTTTGACAAGACTATTGAGAAATATTTCAAATTGCTATTCCTAGACAGCAAGTTAAACTCATTTGTAATGGAAGTGTATCTACAAAGAACTAACAATACGCTTTTATATTAAAATGCCAAAGAAAAAAATAAAAGACCTAAAAAGAAATGAAATATAATGAATTGCTTATTTTTATAAATGAGCAATACAATTTTAGAATTTAATGTCTGAAAATCTTTGTTAAAACCTTGAACAAGATAATTGAGAAGTATTTCAAACTGCTATTCCTAGACAGGAAGTTAAATTGATTTGTAGCAAAATTGTATTTACAAAGAACTAACAATACGCTTTTATATTAAAAGACCACAGAAAAAAATACCTCCAAACAAATGAAATGCAATCCATTGCTTATTTTTATAAATGAGCAATACAATTTTAGCTTTGAATGTCTGAAAATCTTTGTTAAAACCTTTGACAAGACTATTGAGAAATATTTCAAACTGCTATTCCTAGACAGCAAGTTAAATTGATTTGTAACAAAAGTGTATCTACAAAAAACTAACAATACGCTTTTATATTAAAAGGCCACAGAAAAAATAAAAGACCTAAAAACAAATGAAATACAATCCATTGCTTATTTTTATAAATGAGCAATACAATTTTAGCATTTAATGTCTGAAAATCTTTGTTAAAACCATTGACAAGACTATTGAGAAATATTTCAAATTGCTATTCCTAGACAGCAAGTTAAATTCATTTGTAGCAAAAGTGTATCTATAAAGAACTAAAAATACGATTTTGTATTAAAAGCCAACAGCAAAAATAAAAGACCTAAAAACAAATGAAATATAATGAATTGCTTATTTTTATAAATAAACAATATAATTTTAACATTTATTGTCTGAAAATCTTTGTTAAAACCTTTAACAAGACTATTGAGAAATATTTCAAACTGCTATTTCTAGATAGCAAGTTAAACTGATTTGTAGCTAAAGTGTATTTACAAAGAACTAAAAATATGCTTTTATATTAAAGACTACAGAAAAAAATAAAAGACCTAAAAACAAATGAAATATAATGAATTGCTTATTTTTATAAATGAACAATATAATTTTTAGCATTTATTGTCTGAAAATCTTTGTTAAAACCTTTAACAAGACTATTGAGAAATATTTCAAACTGCTATTCCTAGACAGCAAGTCAAACTTTGTAGCGAAAGTCTATCTACAAAGAACTAAAAATACGCTTATATATTAAAAGGCCACAGAAAAGTAAAATACCTAAAAACAAATGAAATACAATTCATTGCTTATTTTTATAAATGTGCAATACAATTTTAGCATTTAATGTTTGAAAATCTTTGTTAAAACCTTTGACGAGACTATTGAAAAATATTTCAAACTGCTATTCCTAGACAGCAAGTTAAATTGATTTGTAGCAAAAGTGTATCTATAAAGAACTAAAAATACGATTTTGTATTAAAAGCCAACAGCAAAAATAAAAGACCTAAAAACAAATGAAATATAATCCATTGCTTATTTTTATAAATGAGCAATACAATTTTAGCATTTAATGTCTGAAAATCTTTGTTAAAATCTTTGACGAGACTATTGAGAAATATTTCACAATTTACCTTTGAGGTAAGTTTTCCTGTGTATAATTCATAAAAAAAACTAATATTCAGAGAGGAGAAAATAAATGCTACATATCATTTTTAAACGTAAAATATGTCCTTTACTTTTAGTTTGAGATAATATACAAGTGCAGATCTATTGTTATAAAGATCTTCGGCTTACAGCAAGCAATCTATTCTAACATTTTTCAAGTGTTTACATGTCTTGAAGTATTTACCGTTCATTCTCTTGGAGAAATGTTTCAAACATTCTTCCGATTTTTGAAAATGAAAGATGTAGATTCTTCTCCGGAACTTTGATTTTATTTAGTAATTCCTCCCCTCTCTTCATTTAAAAATTTTCAATTGTTACAAGTCAAGCCTTGCGTTCCAACAGAAAATATTAAGCGCATCTTTTCTCCCAATACAAACTTCCAATTTACGTACTGTAAGATTTTAACAAAAGAATCTAGCCGAAAAATATCGTATTCCAGCATTAGCATATTTTAACTTTCTAAAACTTCAAAGGGATCTAAAAATAAATAGAATCAATGAAATCTGAATGTATTATCATATCATGAATACATGAAGTTTTTTTGTAGTTTTTTACAATCATGAATTCGATTCATACAGGAAAACACTGATTGTATTTCAAATTCCTCTCTTGTAAGTTATTCTAAATGTAGATTAGCTCCAAAATAATAAGTTTTTTTGAAACATTATATCTTTGAACCAAAGTATTCATTCATGCATAAAAATAAATATTTAAAGTAATTATCATCATATACTTTTATCATAACATATATTGCCATATATGACTGTAGTTTTTTGTGATGCTAATTTTTTCGTTTATATGATTTTTTTAAAAGAACAGTGAAAGATTTATTAATTTGAAAGATATCATTTATTTTTTCACAGAATGGCAATAACATTTTTTAACATCATATATTTCTTTTAAGATTAATCAAAATGTCTGTGTAATATAATCACCGAAAACATCTCTCCGCATATTCATTTTTATACACTTTTTGATAAAATGTTAAAAGGATGTCATTACAGAAAAGGCAAGAGAGAAAACTTTTGACTGATCAGCATAGATAATCACAAAATATAATCATATAATATAATAATATAATCACATTAAACAAGTGGTTTAAAAGTTATTAAAGCTGAAACGTTATACTTAAAAGTTTATGAACCCCCAGAGATGTTATAACAATGTTTCCTAGAAAGCCCAACACAAATTCACCGGATATTCATTTTTTTTATACTTTTGGAAAAATGTTAAAAGGATGTCATTACAGAAAAGACAAGAGAAAATTTTTTTTGCCTGATCAGCATAGATAATCACATAATATAATCACATAATATAATAATATAATCACAGTAAAGTGGTTCAAAAGTTATTAAAGCTGAAATGATATGCTTTTTTGAAAATAAGTTTATGAACCTCCAGGGTTGTTATAACTATGTTTCATAGCAAGTCCAAAAGTGTCTCTCCGCATATTCATTTTTATACACTTTTTGATAAAATGTTAAAAGGATGTCATTACAGAAAAGGCAGGAGAGAAAATTCTAACCTAATCAGCATAGATAATCACTTAATATAATCACATAATATAATAATATAATCACAGTAAACAAGTGGTTTAAAAGTTATTAAAGCTGAAACGTTATGCTTAAAAGTTTGAGAACCCCACCGTTGTTATAACTATCTTTCATAGCAAGTCCAAAAGAGTCTCTCCTCATATTCATTTTTATATACTTTTTGATAAAATGTTAAAACGTCGATGTCATTACAGTCATTACGTTACATTACATTGACATAAGCAAGATGATTTAAATAGAACCTCTAACGTCTACATAGAAATATTACATTTAAAATATGTTTTCTAATTTAAAGCCATTATAAGCCTAATAAATGTTTCCTTGATAAATATACGAATTCACAGAAAAATCAATATAATAGTATTATCGAAAATTTACAGTGAGGGTAAATGATATAGTACCCTTTAAAATGCTATAATTGTAACATATGAGTAAATGACTCTTTCAACAATCAATGATATACAATCAGTTTAATGTATATAAAATTTTTTTTAAGTATATCGATGAATCTTGACACAACCATCGGTGAAACGCCCCATCCAGGCTTATTTCCCTTTCTTAGCTGTACATGTTTTTATTATGAAATATAAATTCTGTGATTTTTAACTTTTACGTTTTTATTTTCTATTTTTAATTATTAATTTTAATTTAACAATTTTTCGATTTAGTATTTATCAATTTTAAATTTCCATTTTTTTTCTATATTGTAATAATTTATCTTGTATCTATATTCTATTTCTGTATCTCCTTTTTTTACTTTTACGACCTTTTTGAAGTTTTTTCAATTTCTTCTCTATTTTATGTCATCCTCAAAATTCCTTTCTCTTGTGTTTTTTTCTTTTTGCTTTGTTTTTATCTGTTACTTTGTTTTTAATTTCGTCTTCTTTGGCCCAGTTTGTTCTTTCAGTAATTAGCGCCACTAAATTCCAATCCACCAACCAACCTAATTAAATTTCTACTACGCAGGTTACAGTTAAATATAATTTATAAAAGACAAAATGAATGATTAATTCTTATTTTAGAAGGATAATATATTGTTACTATTATTAAATTCGGTTCGCTTACAAATTTGTAGTTTTGTTTTTAAAACTACCATAGCTAATGTCACATTGCACTAGAATCTTCTCTTTCCCCGAAAAGGAGACTCAAATTATTTTTAAGAAGCAAAATTATCACACGAAATATCATTTTCGCAGCAAAATAGGAAAAGTGAGAGTGTAAAATTTCTTTCCAGTACCATGACCAGGAAATGTGTTTATAAATCTACCATCACTGACGTCACATTGTACTAGAATCTTCGCAGTTCCAGAAAAGGAGACTCAAAATATTTTTTAAAAGCAAAATTATCACTTGAAATACCATTTTCGTAGCAAAAGATGAAAAAGTGAGAGTGTAAAATTTCTTTCCAGTACCATGACCAGGAAATGTGTTTATAAATCTACCATCACTGACGTCACATTGTACTAGAATCTTCGCAGTTCCAGAAAAGGAGACTCAAAATATTTTTTAAAAGCAAAATTATCACTTGAAATAAAATTTTCGCAGCAAAAGATGAAAAAGTGAGAGTGTAAAATTTCTTTCCAGTACCATGACCAGGAAATGTGTTTATAAATCTACCATCACTGACGTCACATTGTACTAGAATCTTCGCAGTTCCAGAAAATGAGACTCAAAATGATTTTAAGAAGCAAAATTATCACGTGAGATACCATTTTCGTAGAAAAAGATGAAAAAGTGAGAGTATAAAATTTCTTCATAGTACAATGACCAGGAAATGTGTTTTTAAATCTACCATCGGTGATGTCACATTGCACTAAAATCTTCCCAGTCCCTTAAAAGCAGACAAAGAAGACTCAAAATATTTTTAAGAAGCAAAATTATCCAGCGAAATACCATTTTCGCAGCAAAAGATGAAAAAATGAGAGTGTAAAATTTCTTTCCAGTACCATGACAGGAAAATGTGTTTTTAAATCTACCATCTTTATTGTCACATTGCACTAGAATCTTCCCTTTCCCCTTAAAGAAGATAATATAAAATTTCTTCATAGTACAATGACCAGGAAATGTTTTTAAATCTACAATCGGTGATGTCACAT
>CM063504.1:160020183-160022683 GCA_032207245.1 Pardosa pseudoannulata | reverse complement strand
AAAAATTATGAGTAATTTAGTAGCATTTTATCTTATTTTTAAATATTTTTTACTGATTAAGCATACAACATTGACCCTAAATTAAAATATTTCCATTTTTCTATCACTAAGGATTCTAGAGTTGTCTACTCAAATTTGACCTAAATTCAGTTTGGTTTTTCCGCACAGTACTGAAAACTTTTAACATGCAGTATTACTGTGTGGAAATAGTAACATTCAGCATAATTTTTGCAAAACTTTGTGTTTAATTGCTGAATTGTAATCTTTTAGCCGTTCAAAAGTTTTCTTTTTTTCCGAAGCAATCTGAAGGGTTTTTTAGTTACCAATTTCTCCGGAGCAACTTTTTTCCGGAGAATCCGGAATAGTTGGCTTGTCTGCACACATTATGAATGGTATAAATGTGTACTGTAGCTAATGTTATTATTTTCACCAAAGTATTATAACAGATACGCATTATTCTAAGCTTAAAATTACAATATTTACAGCGTGAAGAAAGTTCTTTCTTAAACTCTTGTTATAAACTTTTAAACTTCTTTTTATTGGAAGAGTAATCAATAATTATCATTAAAATGATATAATATATAATTAGCTAAACAAATTATAAGTTATTATTTTTTGGGGGGGGATTAAGTACTTTTGTCGGGAATTATAAGGAAGAAAAATATACCTGATTTTTTCCAGTAAAGCAACTTAAAAAAAATTATATTTCATAGAGAAAATGAATTACTAGTAGTGCTACAATACAGAGGATGTTCACACATTTTTTAGACAATTTTGGTTAGCTGTATTAAAGAATCTTTTTTTTGCAAAATAAATAACTGCAAATGTACTATGTTTTTAAAAGTCAAAATTATGGTCTGCAGTTTGAGAGGTTTGTTTTCTTTCAAAATGGTGTTTTTAATGAATCAGTGGTCCAAAGGCTATATTTATGCTTTTTCTGAAGAGAAGTATTCATATTTCGTTATTCAAAAATGATGTGAGAGTCATTGTTTTGTGATATCTAAAGGGTCAATAGGTAATATCGTCAAACAGAAAGAAAAAAAAGTCAATTGGAGCCTCAAAAAGGGATAAATATTCCAAACAAGTATCAAAGGACAAATGAACATCTTCGACCGTTGCAAAAGTATGTTGTTTAATGTTAAAAGAAAATTTCCCTTGTCAAAGGACAGTGGCAAAATCGATAAAAGGTTTGTAGTCCACTGTAAACAAAATGATAATTTAAATCTTAATTTTAAATTAGTTAATTTAAATCTTAAGAAAGAGAAAAAATGCAATGTGCATCGTTTTCTCTGAAGCATATGGCAAAACGTAGGACACGCTGCAGAATTCTGTATGAGAAACATTTATCAAAAAAAAAAAATGAAAAATTTGTCACAATAGAAGATTCATGGGTCTATTTAAACGATTGCAACAAAAAAGAGACCTTTTATTATCATAAAAGGGAAGAAAAAAAAAGAAAGTTTTTCTGAGATATTTATGATTTTTACTTTTTTTCATATAATGTCAAGTTAAAAATAAAGATCAAATGTCAAGATTAACTCTAAATACAATCAGGAACATATTTTCCCCTCTAATTTTTCTGAATGAAATACCATCTCTTTACCGCACGTTCATCAGTGGAGCTCATCAAGAAAAAGCTAGCAGTCACACATCAAAATCCACTGTAAATTTCCTAAAAGAAATGGAACAAAAAACCTGTATCAAAGCCATACCCTTCACTGATATCCCAAATAAATCTCTCATGTATCACCTATGGATTTTTGTGCTTTCGGACTTTTACAATCTGTATTATTCAAGCGTTGTTCCACAACCCTTACAAGACTCTGAAAAGCTATTCAGGAGGAATGGGATAGAACACCTCTTCTGACACTTCAAAAGGCATTTTTATCCTGGAAATTACGGTGTCGCAAGATAGTTCAGAATAAGGGCTATCAAATAGAACATTGAACATATTCATTGTGTTTAAAACACAATAATTTTATGTAATTTAGTTATTTGACTACAATGTACATCGTCTAAAAATGAGTGAACAGCCCTGTATTAGAGTGCAAGAAACATGCAAACTTGATCAAAATCACTAACATGTATTTATAAAGAAGAGAAATTTATTTAGCATATTTTCTCATGCAAACTACTGTCCTTTCAAAGTTAAAACTTGTGGAATCAAAGTCTTAAAATAGGTAATATTAAGCTGCATGGATAGACATGGACAGGAGTAAATCAATGCAGTGTCGTGACTAGTTTTATTACTATTGTCACTCATATTACTGTGATTTCAGATTGGACATATGCATATTTAAAAATATATATTCGAACGTAATGGAGGTTTTCATTTTTATCTTCAAATTTGTCATTTTCTAGACATTTCAAACCATTAATGTGCACGTTTTGTTAACTTTTACAGTAACCTTAAGGTAATTTACAAGAAGGAAGCAGTAATTCACAAGTACCAACAATAGTCGTGAATATATTTCTATGGCAACCATTTTGCACACAGAAA
>CM063504.1:160012683-160017683 GCA_032207245.1 Pardosa pseudoannulata | reverse complement strand
GAAGCCTTTATAACTTTCGGCTTTTATTTTACATATTTTAAGCACAAAATTTACAATCTTCATGGATACCTGTGATGTTAGTCTGAACCCAAAATTTGTGTTTACATATAATAAAACTGTTTTTAAAATACTATCAAAGTATGATTTAAATATTATTTATCTTTAATTTTCATCATATTTATATCTTTTATTTTCATCATAACCATAATTTTCATATTGTGATTTTCAAATTTTAATTTCTTGCATTTTATATATTTTAATAACTGTGTTCAAAACAAAACATTGATATTTAGATTTTAGGTATTGATATATATTAGTAATATCATAAATTTTGATGGAATAACTATCATTTTACAGTTTTTTCAGTACAAATATAACTTTTTATCAAGTTTTTTTTATCAATGATCTCAATGCAGTAATATTTACATCATAATATTTATCAGTTACATCATTTTTATGCATTCCATCATAATTGTAATGTATAAAATATATCTGTAAGAGAATGTAACTTGCAGAAACCCAGAAAATTCAACTGCAGGTCAATTAAGCTGCAGGTCCCGGTCTCATTAGCACTCGTGTTGCAAAAAGTAGACCGTAGCACTCCAAACCAAACCTATGGAAAGCGCCTCTATATGCTTAATAAAATTCCATACTGTATATAATAATGCTCCATAAAACTAATCATGGGTAAAAGTTTCCGTGAGACAATCTCTTCGATTTAAACTCTTGAGATTTGGATGCCACTTTTATCAATACCGTACGCATGCAAAGAAAAATGCGAATTATTTATTTGTTTATATTTACAAACATTGCTGTTGCCGAAACTGAAAATCAGAATTATAATTCTAAATTTCTGATTGGTTTAAATGGTGCAAAGTAGAAGATCCCATTAAACTCCGCCTCTAAAATAAGCCCAGCCCAAAGGCGGGATTTATTTCTCAAACTCGATAGTAAGCTAGTTCCCGCACCTTCGTTTCCGTGCTCCCAGAGTACGGTTTGAGCTTAGTTGCGGCAACTAGGTATCGTTAGGCCAAGTTTCCGCGACTACGTCATACCGCACTTGCGGTACGAACCGCAACTCCCAGAGTAAGGGCCAATAGTTTTATTATTTGAAGCTAAAACTGAACAAGCTACAAAGTAGCTTTTCTTTCAGCAATTTATCTCCTAGTTAGTAGTGTTGTTTTTTTCTCGTATTTAATTGTTTACCTAATTATTACTTATTTAGGTAAGCTTAACTTCCTTTTAGGTAATTAATGATAAATATTTAAATAAGCTTTTTTAAATGCTTACGTAAATGTTTGTTTTTGATCTCAAATCTCCAGTTGAGGAGCACTCATTAAACATTTATATCTGGATAATAATTTTATTATTCAAAGTTGAAACTGAACTAGCTACAAAGTAGCGCCTCTTTCAACAATTTATTTCTTAATGTTATTTGCCTTTTTCTCTGCTTTAAATGCTTACCTACAAAGGTAATATTTAGGTAATCTTAGATTTTCGGTAATTAATGATAAATATTTAGATTATATGTTTTTAGATGATTAATTAAATACTTGTTTTTGCTCTCAAAGTTTTAGAAGAAGGCTCATTCATTAAATATTTATATCATTCTAATAATTTTATTATTCAAAGTTGAAACTGAACTAGCTACAAAGTAGCACTTCTTTCAACAATTTATTTCTTAATGTTATGTGCTATTTCTCTACTTTAAATGCTTACCAACAAAGGTAATATTTAGGTAATCTTAGCTTTTCGGTAATTAATGATAAATATATAGATAAGATATTTTTTAGATGCTTAATTAAATACTTGTTTTTGCTCCCAAATTTTTAGAAGAAGGCCGATTTATTAAATATTTATATCATTCTAATATTTTTATTATTCAAAGTTCAAACTAAACTACCTACGAAGTAGAGTTTCTTTTAACAGTTTCGTTCTAAAGTGTTATTTATTTTTGTTCTTCTTTAAATGAATGTTATGTTCAACTTAAAAGGTAAATTCTCTATTTTATTAATTGTTTTTTACTAAGTATAAATATTAGAAATTCGCTTCATTTATATATATAAATATATATATATATATATATATATATATATGTATATAATATATATATATATATATATATATATATATATATATATATATATATATATATATATATATATATATATATATATATATATATATATATATATATATATATATATATATATATATATATATATATATATATATATATATATATACATATATATATATATATATATATATATATATATATATATATATATATATATATATATATATATATATATATATATATATATATATATATATATATATATTATATATATATATATATGTATATATATATATATATGTATATATATGTGTATATATATATATTATATTATATATATATATATATATATATATATATATATATTATATATATATATATATATATATATATTTATACATATATATACATATATATACATATATATACACACATATATATATACATATATATACACATATATACATATATATATATATATATATATATATATATATATATATATATATATATATATATATATATATATATATATATATATATATATATATATATAGATAGATAGATAGATAGATAGATAGATAGATAGATAGATAGATAATTAAATATTTGTTTTTGCTCTCAAATTTTTAGAAGAAGGCCCATTCATTAAATATTTATATCATTCTAATATTTTTATTATTCAAAGTTCAAACTGAACTAGATTCGAAGTAGCTTTTCTTTCTCCAGTTTCGTTCTTAAGTGTTATTTGGTTTTGTTCTTCTTTAAAACAAATGTTATGTGCAACTTAAAAAGGTAAATTCTCAATTTTATTAATTGTTTTTTACTAAGTATAAATATTATCCCTTCACTGCATTTGCTATTAATAACAATTTTATTTTTGTATACAGCCCACGAACACTAAGTTTCACATTAAAATAGTGTTCCAACAAATTTTAATGCCAGCATTTAAACACAGACAAAGATTAAAAAAGACCTGAAGAGATTCGAATGTTCCTGGGCATATTAAAACAGGTAAAGAGGTAAAAATCATTCAAATGCTGTGCTTTTATTTCTGCAGGAACGAAAATACATTAAGCATTTCTTTTTCAAAATAATGACAGGCCCTTAAAAGTTTCCGATTAATGCGTTATTTTTCAAAGAATGATTTATATTATTTTCGAAACATTTCTTTGTGTTTACCTCAACGCAACATGGAATCATAAAGAGAATTATTTCTGAAGAATATTTTTTAAAAAAATAATCTGTTTTATAGGAAAATTTACAGTGACTAATGAAATTTCATCACATGACGTTTCTCTATTATTTTCTAGAGGAAAATTGAAGTCGTGTTGTGTAAGTGTGTGTTCTAGAACAAATGGATCTTTAAGACTGCAGGTGCTGGAAACGTTTCATTCCGAAAATTACATTTGCGTCTTTATTTTGAATCTTTTAAGAGGAAGGAAACGATTTCATAATTTATGATGAACTGAGAAGGATAAAGTTTGTGAAATTGGAATTACATGAATAAATGTGTCCATCCTATTTAAATAAAATCTTCCATTTGATGCAAATATTAAGGGATATTTTTTCCCCTCACCGTCTCCCGGGATGAAATCAATCCGATTTTCAAGTGCATTACGATATATCACTTTTTCCCATTACAAAACATCTGGTATCCTGACACAAATTGCATGTTCTGGAAAATGCAATCAGAGAAATGGTACAACGGCGTCCTTTTAATAATGGATGGCCGGACTCTCAACAAAGTGAATTGGGGGAGAATGGGCGACTTGCCAACGTTTACAGCTGAATGTTTGACTTAATGCATAAGTTTAATTGTTGAAGATGCAGATGCAATCGATACGATGAAATATTGTTCTGCGACATTCAAAATTATACTGTGGAATGCATTTTGGATGATTCCTGTTTTGAGTTCTGGAAGAAAATGAGTGGAAAAAAGAGTATTTTCAAATCGATCTTTTCCACTGTTTTAGATCGCAATTTAATGAATGAGTAAAGAGAATGAAACAATAAGATGATAACTCCTCTAAGTTAAATTGTAAGGCGTTGCAGAAAATTTAAACTCCAGTGCGTGTTTGTTTTCCATTTGTGTTATGCAATGAAACAAAGTGAGATTAAAGAGAGATGATTACAAAGGTTTTTTTAAAATAATTAACAATGATTTATGGAACTACATGCATACATACAACATAGCATTGATTTATGTAACAATGATTTATGAAACTTAAGTGAAATTTTAACTAAATCAATCACATCAAAAAGTTTTCAGGGATGAGATTATTATTTTTTAAAATCTTTATTTAACATATATTGGTATTATTATGCTTCTTCTGCATGAAAAATTATGTTGTTTTCTATAAGTTTTAATTAAATCTTAATAATTCAGTTAAAACTAATATTTAAAATGAATGCGAATTAATATTTTTATTGATATTAGAAGAATTTGGAAAGGACTTCGATAAGAAATCATAATAGATTTAAGTGTTATCAGCAACTGGAAAATTTTGAAAACTAAGAAATATCCATTCTTAAAAGCAGTTTTACTTTAGTTACGTCATAAACTATATATATATATATATATATATATATATATATATATATATATATATATATATATATATATATATATATATATATATATATATATATATATATATATATATATATATATATATATATATATATATATATATATATATATATATATATATATATATATATATATATATATATATATATATATATATATATATATATATATATATATATATGTATATGTATATATATATATATATATATATATATATATATATATATATATATATATATATATATATATGTAATCCATTTTTTATAACACTCCTTCACAAGGAGAAAGCTCAACAGCTATAAGTAATGAGAATGCAGTCGGGCTTCA
>CM063504.1:160002683-160010183 GCA_032207245.1 Pardosa pseudoannulata | reverse complement strand
GTACCATTTTTATATACATTTAGTTAAATATTTTTATAAAACCTATTTACTCGTGCTTAAACACAAGTGCTACATTTGGCGACGTACCGTTTTGTTTCTTCTGATTGAGGTAAACAAAGATGAATTCGCATGTAAAAGTTAATTCCTGCCTAAATTCAACAGAAGATAAGTCGAAAAACAAAACTGTATCTTTAAGATTGCTTATATAAAAGCCCAGATAGTGGTAGCTGGAAACAAAAGAGCAGAGAAAAAGCCAAGAAGGCAATAACGGATTCTACAATCCATAGACTGAACGTGAAATTTCCAGAAAGCCTAAGCTTAATGCCTCACTCAGGTATGGAGGAATGGCAAAAAGAATGGGAGACCTCATTAATTGGTAGAAGAACATATCAGTACCTACCAAATGTTAGCGAAGAGCATAGTCTAGCTAACCTGGGAATAGTGGCCTTTCTAATAGATCATGGTACATTCGCAGCATACCTGCAGCGTTTTCACCTCTATAACACGGACAAATTTGTTTCTGGTGAACGAGGGGATGATGACCATTATGCTTTTTCATGTTTAATGACAAAAATCTTCACCTACAAAAGCCAGCAACAAGATCGAAGCAAAAATTGTATGCATCGTTTAGTGTCAGCAATTTTCCATCGAAAAATCTGTTCCTCTTCACCAGTTTCTCCCAGAAAATGGGGAAAACTTGAGAGCAGCCAGTTAATAAATTTTCCAAAGCTCCTTTAGATTCCAACGAAGGCTCAAGGTGGAGCGCCGTAACTCACAGTGGACTGTAAGAAATGATCAACACGAAAAATTATTAATTCCACCAGAGAACATTTATTTTTGAAGACGCCATGCACACTACATAATCTTTTGAAGTTCACATTAACACTGATATTTTTCCCTTCAAGTGCAACCATGGCAACGGGTCAGCAGACGACAATAAAATAAGAAAACCCGGTTGCCAAGAAGGGAGAAATTCTCCGAGATAAAACTCAGGAGTCACGACAAAACATACCGCCCGCCTTGAAACCCAAGGGGGGGGGTTTCAAACATAACACTTACATGGTTCACAATGGAAATTTTAAATAATTAATACAATAACAACTAATTAAATGAGTAAAAAAAGAGAAAAAACAGTTATGAAATACAATTAATAGAAATAAAAGACAATGAATTAAATTAAGAAAAATAGAAGAAAAGAATAAACAGATGAATAGATGAACTGTATACATCAATTATTAAAGGGAAGAATATACACCTTATTTACAGTTCGTGTAACTTCTCCATCTCTGGTATTTACAGTTACTACCCGCACTTTATTGTCTGCACCAGGGTTTAATCCGATTACACGTCCAAGACTCCAGTTTAGAGGTGCAGTATTTTCTTTCTGAACTATCACCATGTCACCGATCTTAAGGTTTGGTTTCTTTCTCCACCACTTAGATCGAGGTTGAAGTTGATGTAAATATTCCTTGGTCCAGCGGTTCCAAAAATATTGTCTCAGTTTTTGAATGAGACGCCACCTTTCAGAAATACAAATACCTTGAGTAGGTTGCGATGGCTCTGGAAACTGGGAAATGGGACCTCCAATCAAAAAGTGCGCAGGAGTAAGGGCACTTAAGTCCGAAGGATCGCTAGAAAGTTCTGTTAAAGGCCTTGAATTCAGACATGCTTCAATTTGAAATAGAAGTGTTGTAAGTTCCTCGAAATTCAAAAGAGCAGTCTTACAAGTTTTTGTCAGTAATAGTTTCATGCTCTTGATTCCGCTTTCCCATAACCCTCCAAAGTGAGGTGTATATGGTGGAATGAATGACCATTCAATTCCTTTCATGCAACTGAAGTCCTGCACATCTTGACTACGACACAGATCACACAACCGTTGAAGATGTCTAGAAGCACCCTTGAAATTCGATCCATTATCAGTAGTGATTTTTGTCGGACAGCCTCTTCTTGAAATGAACCTACGGAATGCAGCAAGGAAGGCGGCAGTAGTTAGCTCCGAGACTAACTCCAGATGAATGGCTTTTGTTGCCGTACATACAAACAAACAAATGTATGATTTGAATTTCATCACTGATCTCTTATGAGCACATTTTGTAGTAAAAGGTCCAGCAAAGTCGATGCCGATGGAGTCAAATGGTCGAATTTGTTCTATTCGTGCACTTGGTAGATCTCCCATTAGTTGGGAAGACGATCTCAGATTGAATTTAAAACATTTTAAGCATTTTCTCAGCTCACTGCGTACTACAGATCTGCCATCCACAAACCAAAATTTTTTTCTTAACAGAGACAATGTTAGCTGAGGACCAGCATGAAGATTTGAGCAATGATAATATTCAATTACTCTCCTTGTAAATTCGTGGTTTTTTGGCAGGAGCATAGGGTGTTTTTTATCATAGGATAGTGATGAATGTTTGGAAAGACGACCACCAACTCTCAGTACATTGTCTTGATCCAAAAACACATTTAAAGGTAACAATTTGCTATTATGTGGTAAAGGTTTACCTTCACTAAGAAGTTTCCGCTCTCTTGAAAATTCTGCCTCTTGAACCAAACGAACCACAGAGATTGTAGCCGAATGAATTTCACTTGATTTCAAAGGCCCGTACACTCGAGTAGTCTTTGTCCTACTATTATTAAGAAATCGTTTAATCCAAGAACACACACGAATTAATTTGGTAAAGGAAGATATTTTTGTTATAATTTCTGGTACAACAGTAATATTATTAGCACAAATATCTACTTCCTTTTCCTCTAACTGAATCTTGTCAAAATCAAATGAATCTGAGACAACATAGTCCCCAGAATAATGTAATGGTTCTCGTAACCAA
Organism: Pardosa pseudoannulata; assembly: GCA_032207245.1. NCBI lineage: Eukaryota > Metazoa > Arthropoda > Arachnida > Araneae > Lycosidae > Pardosa > Pardosa pseudoannulata. The sequence continues at coordinate 160,007,355 of CM063504.1, read as the reverse complement.
TGAGGTCCTTGAAGCCACACATTACTAGATATCAATTCTGATGGTAACAATCCTCGAGTTCCAAGATCAGCTGGATTTTCAGATCCCAAAACATGACGCCACTTTAAAAATGGAGCAGTCCTCTGAATTTTTGATACTCGGTTTGCCACAAAGGTTTGCAAAGGATATGGTTCTGATGATAACCAGGCTAAAGTTATAGTCGAATCTGTCCATGCAAATGCCTTTTGAATTGAGATAGGTAAATTTTTGAGCACAGAAGAAACGACATTAGAGAGCAGCAATGCAGCACAAAGTTCAAGTCTAGGCAAGGACTGGATTTTTAATGGTGCGACTCTTGTTTTCGAAGTAAGAAGCGATATTCGAGTATCGAAATCATATGATACATAGCGAAGATAAATGGCACAACAGTATGCCTTCTCTGAAGCATCACAAAAGGCATGCAATTCAGGTTCAGCAAGATGAGATTTTAAAATATACCTAGGAATGTTTATTTGTTCTACGAGAGGAAGTTCTTCACGAAATTTTCTCCATTTGATACTTAAACTCTCTGGAATTGGTTGATCCCACGTAAGGCTCAGTTTCCACAGCTCTTGAATAAATATTTTTATGAAAATCACACAAGGTGACAGAAACCCCAATGGATCAAACACACGAGATAATTCCGAGAGAACTTCCCTTTTAGAGTAGGTTGTCTTATTTTCCCATGGTGCTACCTTAAAACGAAAACAGTCTAATGTAGGATTCCACATAATTCCTAATACTTTGACTATATCATCTTCAGTAGAACAGAGATCCCTTTCTTCTTGATTCCCTGAAGTTTCTCTAACTACATCGGAATCATTAGAATGCCACTTCCGTAAATTGAATCCCCCTTTCTTCATCATTTTATTGAGCTGAGTCACAAGTTCGATAGCTTCCTCTTTCGAAGCAGCCCCACTTAGAAGATCATCGACATAGAAATGATTGAGGGTTGCATGGGAAGCAAGAGGATAGCTTTCACTCTCATCCTTGGCAAGTTGCTGTAAGGTTCTAGTGGATAGATAAGGAGCGCTAGCAGTACCATAGGTTACAGTAACTAACCTGTACTCAGTCACAGGGTCCTCGGATGATTCTCTCCACAGAATTCTTTGCCAATCCACGTCATCAGGGTGAATTTTGATCTGTCTGAACATCTTCTCTAAGTCGGCATGCAAGGCTATGGGAAAAAAGCGGAAGTTCATCAAAAGTGGATACAAGTCAGGCTGCAAACGAGGACCGACCATTAGTAGGTCATTTAACGAATAGCCAGATGTTGATTTCGAAGAGGCATCAAACACGACTCTGAGCTTTGTAGTTGTACTTGCCTCTCTTAACACTGCATGATGGGGGAGGTAGTATGCTTCTTTTGTGTAATCTGCTTGAGGAACAGACTCCATGTGTCCCAAGGTTATGTATTCAAGCATGAATTTTCGATAATTTTCATATTTCTCATAATTAGTTAACAAGGAATTTTCTAACGATCTAAGTCTTCGTAGAGCTGTTTGCTTAGAGTCTCCTAATTTCGAAGGGGAAGAATGAAAGGGTAATCTTACAACGTATCTCCCAGTATTATCTCTAGAATATGATGACACGAAAAAATCTTCACATGATTGGTCTGTCTTTGATAAAACACTTGCCGTAGGCACCGAATCTAAATTCCAGAAGTTTGAAATTAGCTTATCCAAGTTTACTTGAATATTGTTGACCTGGATAGCCGTAGCACTATTTGAATTTAAAAATACATTTCCGGAAATTATCCAGCCTAAGTCCGAACGAACTGCAAAGGGCTCTCCTTCCTTCCCACGAATTATTTCCCCTCGTAACATTGGTAAGGAAACACTAACGCCTAACAAAATGTCAATTGGACCTGATTTGTAAAATGTCGGGTCAGCCAGTTGTAAATCTTTAAAATTGCTTGAAATACAGTCATCCAAGGTAGAGTGAGGAACTTCTCCGATAATTTGGTTTAAAACATAAACTGGGGTAGAGAATAATGGTGCATCCCCATAATGTGGCGTGAAATTGATTTTAGAAACACCATTAGTATAGGAGTTGGAAGAGCCGAGACAAGATATGAGCAACCTTGCCTTCTTTCTAGCAAGACCTAACTTCTTAATGCACGATTCTGTAATGAAGCTGGCTTAATGTCACAGTCTCATGAACTCAATGTCACAGATTATTTAGTTAAAAACATTCAATAATTAATGAAAGTGTCGATACTGCTTTTGAAAAATTTAACCCCATTCAAAACGATAATCAATACACAGCTCCGGTGTATCGGTATTGATATAAATTTGAATATTGTCTCTACTTATTTATTGTGTATTTATTAATGTTTTAACAATGTCGATTACAGTCAAGATTCATTAGTTTTTTTCTTTTTTTTAATTAATTGTCAAATACCTAATCAAGAGTTTTGTTTTTGTGTATTTGATTTCACATGTTATATATCAAGCCGCCTATTGGGTATTGATATAATATTTGTAATCTATATTCTTTATATACAATTTATAGCGTTATTAATTATGTTTATAACAGTTTTGAATATTGCTAATAATCTTAATTTCTGTTAATCGTCAAATGTCTGTTCAAAAGTTTTGTTTCTGTATATCTGTTTTAGCTTGTTACGTATTAAGCCACCGAGTGGAACACACCGATTAAAAAGTCTCTAAAAAATACGCTAAAGGTTTATTGTGTCAATTGCCAAAGAGTTCTATGATTTTTTACTTCACCTTTTGTCGACTAGAATGGAATACGGAAAACCCAACCTCGTTATTGTTCCTTTACTTCCGGTTAATAGATAGATAAAAATAGATATTATAGATTGTTAATTTTTAATACACATAAAGCTTGTCCAGTCTCGAAGATCATCCCATAAGAAATAATGGATTCTAAAAGTACAAATAAAAATATCTTTAAGAGAATTATTTATATTTTTTTGCGAAAGGTATCCAAAATATTTAAGTGGTGCAATTAGAGATACATCTGTTAGCGCAAACGAAATACTTCGAAATACAGATTTACAAAGCCATGAAAAGCTATTAGCGAATTTTGTGCCTCAAGAAATAGGGGGTGCATCCATCAATAAATGTCAGTCAAAGAGGGATGCAGTTTCTAAACAATCGACCTGACCCTCCTACCTCAAACACTGGCAGAAATGTACATTACATCCATTTTCGGAACGTTTTTGGAGGTCGAAAATTGTACTTGACAACCGCTTTGAAGACATCATCGATTTGGCGGAATTGTTCGTGCGAACCGCTTAGAGGGTTAAGCTACCTTCACGGTATTGATACATAACAGAAGATTCAATTCCATATCAACGTTTCCCCTGCTATTAACTTCTAATGTAAATCAGCTTTTTATATTAATTCTTTATTTTATTTTATTTTATTTTATTTTTATTATTTTTTTAAAAATTTTAAATTTTTATTCGGCTTTGGGTCCGGAGTGGTCTCTTCCCCAGAGCAGTACACCTAATAGGGTAAGCTGTTCCCTGAGGGCGCTCATACGTCACTTTCACCTAAATTATTTTCGTTCCTTCTGTGTCATCATCTAATTAATTCATCATGTTTTCATTGGCTGATTCCCTAGAGCACTACTTCACTATAAAACTCGATGTTACAGGTTTGTTGTCAGAAACGTGAAAGAAAAATTTTCAGAATAAACAGTGGTTTTTTTTTTCAAATTTATAATTTTTATTTCATGCCAACGTCTGTAACCATCTAACTTATACACCATTTTTCATTTGTGGTACTTCTAAACCACCAATTACACATAAGCACACACGATCTCAAAGGCAACTATTTTAAAACTGAGAGATTGCGGGTTCGGAACCCGGCCTAAGTTCCGCAGTGTTTGTTAAAAGTGACTGGGACACCTAAAATATGTTCGTGGTCCCAATGTTCTCCAAGTTCTCAATTAATAAATTTGGGGGTGGCAGGCCAAGTCTATGGGTCTAATTCTTGGTCCCTGTTTCAAAATTACTAAGACCTACTTGAGAAGTCGTTCTTTCACCTTAATGGTGCTCATTAAAACGATAGGCGCATACCTTGACCTTAATACGAGAGCCTGCAGGTTCAATCGTTTTTGGTTTGTTCAGGTGGCATGAGAAACAACAACAACAACAGAATTCAGTACTATTAGAGTAAGTGAAAGCTTGCAATAAATGTATTGATATAGCTATAAATGATTTAACATGGCGTACAAGTGGAAAAATTAAATTATTGTGCATCCATATGTAGAATCTAGCACTATGAGAGTAAATGGAAATCTGCAATAAATATTGATATAGCTATAAATCATGATTTACAATATTGAAGAAATTAAATTCGTTTGAAATGATTGGGAAATACTAAACTAAGCGAACAAAAAGACAAATCTGTAAATAATACAAAACGGGTTAAAATTTTGAGTGATTGTCAACAAAGTTTTCTCCTAATTTCAATAAAAAGAAAGCATTAGGACAAAATAAAAGAGTATTGAACTATTTTTCATTGTTCTCCAAAAAGACACTAAGCTCTATTAGGTTGAATTACTTGCAACTCTTCCTTGTGTCATTAAATGTGTTTTACCCTTAATTTATTATTTTTCTTTTTAAAACTCACAGAGTATTTAACTTTAGAACTTTGTAAATGTTGAGATATAGCTGTCT
>CM063504.1:159970183-159997683 GCA_032207245.1 Pardosa pseudoannulata | reverse complement strand
TGAAATATCACTACGACTGACCGCATTACTTCAAAAGTTTATATATATATATATATATATATATATATATATATATATATATATATATATATATATATATATATATATATATATATGTGTGTGTGTGTGTGTGTGTGTGTGTGTGTGTGTGTGATCAGCGATTGATACAAATTCGATTCGAGACATATAAGGAAAGCAAAAGAAAGTATTATTTTACAATTTTCTTTCATTTCAAGCTTGATTTTTTGTATATTTCATATGTGCTAAAGTGTTTCCCCATAACAGAAGATAAAGAACAATCTCTGTAATTCCATTACGTGTTTCGTAAGGTTTATCTATAAATACTTTTTTTTCTTTTGAGAGAGCAAAAGTGATTACGACTAATATAAATTCCCAAAAGGGAAACAGATATATAAAAAATTAAACTGAATATTATTCATGTGAAACACTTTCTGTTTTCATTATTATTATTCTATAGATAGTTTTTCAAAATTAATATTTACTAAAAAAATATCGATTAAAATTTATATTTTTTATCTGACTTCTCAAAGTAAGAAACTGAAAACTAGTTAAAATGTTTTAAGACACGAAAATTTCGTAAAAACTCCATTTATATTTTTAATCCTAAAAAAATACTACATTATTTGTAAATCTAAGAAAACCAGCACAAATTTATCCGATAGTTATATGAGACAATGCTTTATTTTCTGTTTTACAAGGTTAATGTACGCCATTCGGTGAGGTATATGTTTTGAAATATATCCTCATAACTAATATTTGTGTTAAGAAGCTATATTAAAAAATAATTGTATAGCCAATTATATTTTTCAGTTATTTTGCATTGATATCATTAAAATGATCATAGCAGCTTAAAATTGTATCAGATGAAACAAACGATTGGTATTTCTTGAACGACATGTACGGGAACATTAAAACGAATTGTCATCAAGATATTCTTTAATATATTTTCTATGATTTAATTCTAGATTATTAGTAAAAGACAATAGTTTTCAACATTTTACAACAAAAATAAACTGACCCCAAAATCAAGTTTTTTAACTGTTTGTATTATTAAAATTTTTTATTTCTATTTTTACAAACATCGAAGTCAAATTAATGATCATATTTTTATCCTATTTTACTTTAATAACATCTTCTCTACCTAAAATTGAAAATGTTTTCAGGGCTGTTCATTAATGAGTTAGATAAACAACAAAATGCGTTTAAATTTTAAGTATTTTAATTTTTTAGTAGTAGTAGTAGCTTGTTTAGTAGTAGTAGTTTGGGCTCTAAGCCAAATCTCCAGTATTGAATCTTGATGATTCTCTTTAAGGTGTGCATCGTCACTTAATTAAAATATTCAAGTTGCATAACAGTAATAAAAATGAAGTCATAAAATTAAGTGAGACTATTTGCAGCTCTAGATAATAATAATAAATTACAGGAAGTTATGAATTAAGTGAAAAAAATGAGTAAAATAATATTTACAATTACACAATTTGAAACATTAAAATTAGAAGGAGAAAAGAAAATATATTTCAGGATAAAACCCGAATTTCATAAAATTTTATATTTTTGGTTTTTTTTTAATTTTTTGTTTAAATTTAAGGAAAAGGGCATAAAAATTTCAGATACGAAAATTTAAAATAAAAGGGTAAAATCAAAATTAAAACTAACATAAATAATAAGAGATGACTAACAAAAGTCATAATGCTAATTTGTTAAGTCAAGTTATAAAAAGTTTAACAATTTTATATGTATGGTAGTACTAGTATAATTACATAAAGAAAATTATTCAATACAACGAAATAATAACTAATTATAGAATGTTGTGTCATGGATCCCTTTAGATATTTATCCTGTCCCTTTTTATATATGTAGCTTCTAAACAAATGTCATACATTTCCATAACGTAATTTATTTTTATTTGAAATTCTGTGGTTAAAGGTCATTGGTACATATCCATAGTATATAAACATTATATACATAGTTTATACATATACACATGTTATACACATGTTAGTTGGTAGATATCAACCTAACTATTTGTGATTGTATTTGTAAGTCTATGAAAAAATGGAGATTACCATCTGCTCCCAGTGTATGAACTGTACATATTGAGGTAATATTTATGTGCAGCCTTTTTCGTGTCTAAAATAGGTCTAATAATGTTTCAAACCCAAATAAAATCATTTAGCATGCATAAAGTAAAAAGAAAAGAAAACATGTGCTCTTTAAGTAGTATCATTTATTAACGTTTTGTTGACGTTCTTTTGACTAACTAAAAGCAGGATTACACTAAGTACATTACGTGTCTTTTGTTAATGTTTAGTTCAAGTTCTTTTGACTAACTAAATGGAGGATTAAACTAAGTATATTATGCATGTCTCTTTGTTATTAACTACACGTTCAACTGGTAAAAAAAAATAAATATTTTACAGAAAATATTTACCAATCATTTTCAAAGTTTTCAGAAAAAATTAAATTTTATTTCTAATTTTATTTCTACAAAAGGAACCTTATAATAGACGATAAATTTTATACTTGTTTTTTTGCTATAGAATGTTCTTACTCTATTTACTAAAAAACAACTTAATAATTCGTAAAGGAAATTTCTTGGATTTGGGTCATCACCATGAACTATAATCCCTATGAATCAAATGTCGTACATTTCCATAATATAATTTAATTTTATTTAAATTTTTGTAGATAAAAGATATTGGTACAGCCCTTAGAGTTTGGATGTTCATATCTTTCACTTGCTGCAAATCTTCATAAATATTTCTTTAACGACGAGAAAACAAAATTATGTACAAAGAAAATGGCTTACAAACTTCCATAATTTCAAGGACATTTATACGTTAAAAATTGATAATTTAACTCCTAACTATTTGTGATTATCGTTATAAGTCGATGAAACAATGGAGATTCCAATCTTCTCCTAGTGTACTAACTGTACATACAGGGGTAATATTTAGGGGCAGTACTTTTCTTTTCTAAAATAGGTCTAGAAAAGTTTCAAAAGCAAATAAAATCATTCAGCATGCATAAAGTAAAGAGAAACGACACTCTGAGCTCTTTAAGTAAAATCATTTATTAATGTTTGTTGACGTTCTTCTGACTAAATAAAAGCAGGATTACACTAAGTACATTACGTGTCTTTTATTAATGTTTAGTTCAAGTTCTTTTGACTAACTAAATGGAGGATTAAAATAAGTATATTATGTAAGTCTTTATGTTATCTACTATAAGTTCAACTGGAAAATGAAAAATCAATATTTTACAAATAAAATTTATCAATTGTTTTAAAAGTTTTCAGAAAAAATTAAATTTTATGTCTAATTTTATTTCTACAAAAGGAACCTTATAATAGACGATAAATTTTATACTTGTTTTTTGCAATAGAATGTTCTTATATATTTACTAAAAAACAACTTAAGAACTTGTGAAGAAAATGTCTTGCATTTCGGTCATTACCATGAACGATACACCTTATGAATCAACACGTTTCTTGCTGTCAAAAAGTTCCTGACAATCTATATTAGTAGAAATGTGCTGGTATAAAAGTAAACGTCGAGACATCATAATGAATAATTCCATGTTAGATTTGTGATACGAGAAATAATCCAATTATTAATATATTTTCGTTAAAAATGGCGTCTAACGGCTATAAATGTTTAATGCAATCACATCATTTTCCATTGGGCGTGCACGACACAAAATTTTACAAATCTACTTCTCTCTTATTAAGTTTCATTTAAGTGACTTCACTCTCCGCTAAAGGATACGTGGGCAACAAATTATGTATTTTGGGTGACAATCAGCTAAGTGATATATAATGAACTCCTCAACATGTTGGAATAACTTATTTGACACGAACTCTGTTATGAATGAGCTTTTAATACCTTCATTTTGCAGGTATCTGATGTTTTCCCTGAAGTATTTTCTTTGAAAGTAGTCACTGCATTCACTTTATTTATCTGACGTTTAAATTATGAGATCGGCCAGGAATAGTGCATGAAAATTTATATTGTAATGAGGTACGATTATCCAATCACTACCATGTGGCAGGTATAATAAGGTATTAACACTGTATTCTTAACAAATTTTAAAATATCGGATCAAGTAATCTGCACTGTCACTTATAATGTTATACAAGTAATTAGAAAATGTGTGACTAGTATCTTTTGTATCAAGAAAACACAATTTAATTTATCTTATTCGAAAACTTTGTGCTTTGATTCATATATAACGGTACATGATTTCTCAAATATTACAATTGAAGATCTCTTAAAACAAAATTTCTTTGATTTCGGTTATTACCATGAACGATAAGTCTTATGAATCAGCATATGTCTTGCTGTTAAAAGTTTCTGCCATTCTATATTAGTATATAAATGTACTGGTATAAAAGTAAACTGCTAGGATTCATAACGATTAAAAGAATTAATTCTATGTTAAATTTGTGATACGAGAAATAATCCAATTATTAATATATTTCGTTAAAAATAGCGTCTAACAGCTATAAATTTTTAATGCAATCACATCATTTTCCATTGGGCGTGCACGACATAAAATTTTACAAATCTACTTCTCTCTGATTAAGTTTAATTTAAGTGACTTCAGTGTCCGCTAAAGGATACGTGAGCAACAAATTATGTATTTTGGGTGACAATCAGCTAAGTGATATATAATGAACTCCTCAACATGTTGGAATAACTTATTTGACGCGAACTCTGTTATGAATGAGCTTTTAATACCTTCATTTTGCAAGCATCTGATGTTTTCCCTGAAGTATTTTCTTTGAAAGTAGTTACTGCATTCACTTTATTTATCTGACGTTTAAATTATGAGATCGGGCAGAAATATTGCATGAAAATTTATATTGTAATGAGGTACGATTATCCAATCAATACCATGTGGCAGGTATAATAAGGTATTAACACTGTATTCTTAACAAATTTTAAAATATCGGATCAAGTAATCTGCACTGTCACCTATAATGTTATACAAGTAATTAGAAAAGGTGTGACTAGTATCTTTTGTATCAAGAAAACACAATTTAATTTATCTTATTCGAAAACTTTGTGTTTTGATTCATTTATAACGGTACATGATTTCTCAAATATTACAATTGAAGATCTCGTAAAGCAAAATTTCTTTGATTTCGGTTATTACCATGAACGATAAGTCTTATGAATCAGCATGTGTCTTGCTGTTAAAAAGTTTCTGCCATTCTATATTAGTATATAAATGTACTGGTATAAAAGTAAACTGCTAGGATTCATAACGATTAAAATAATTAATTCTATGTTAAATTTGTGATACGAGAAATAATCCAATTATTAATATATTTCGTTAAAAATAGCGTCTAACAGCTATAAATTTTTAATGCAATCACATCATTTTCCATTGGGCGTGCACGACATAAAATTTTACAAATCTACTTCTCTCTGATTAAGTTTAATTTAAGTGACTTCAGTGTCCGCTAAAGGATACGTGAGCAACAAATTATGTATTTTGGGTGACAATCCGCTAAGTGATATATAATGAACTCCTCAACATGTTGGAATAACTTATTTGACGCGAGCTCTGTTATGAATGAGCTTTTAATACCTTCATTTTGCAGGCATCTGATGTTTTCCCTGAAGTATTTTCTTTGAAAGTAGTCACTGCATTCACTTTATTTATCTGACGTTTAAATTATGAGATCGGGCAGAAATATTGCAGGAAAATTTATATTGTAATGAGGTACGATAATCCAGTCACTATCATATGGCAGGTATAATAAGGTATTAACACTGTATTCTTAACAAATTTCAAAACATCGGAACGAGTAATCTGCACTGTCACCTATAATGTTATAAAAGTAATTAGAAAATATTTGACTAGTATCTTTTGTGTCAAGGAAACACAATTTAATTTTTCTTATTCAAAATCTTTGGGCTTTGATTTATTTAAAACGGAACATGGTTTTCAAAATATCGGAAAAAATATGGATTCAAATTATCATTCTAACTTGTCTTCACATGCAGGCAAAATTTGAAAATTATATCTTCAATATTTCAAAGGTTCTTGACGTTAGGTTATAAGAATTTTATTTAAAGAATTTTTTTAAGAAATATAACCAATAATTTTATATCCTTTATTTTTATTTTTCCTTAAGTTCATGCATTTATAAAAATGCTGAGGTATTTATTTCTATTTATATATTACAAATGTTCTTTGAGGCAAGGAATTAAATTATGTTTACATATAGGAATAAAATGCTTATTTATTTATGTAAAAATTTTACAAATCTACTTCTCTCTGATTAAGTTTAATTTAAGTGACTTCACTCTCCGCTAAAGGATACGTGAGCAATAAATTATGTATTTTGGGTGACAATCAGCTAAGTGATATATAATGAACTCTTCAACATGTTGGAATAACTTATTTGAAGCGAACTCTGTTATGAATGAGCTTTTAATACCTTCATTTTGCAGGCATCTGATGTTTTCCCTGAAGTATTTTCTTGGAAAGCAGTCACTGCATTAACTTTATTTATCTGACGTTTAAATTATGAGATCGGGCAGGAATATTGCAGAAAAATTTATATTGTAATGAGGTACGATAATCCAATCACTACCATGTGACAGGTATAATATGGTATTAACACTGTATTCTTAACAAATTTCAAAACATCGGAACGAGTAATCTGCACTGTCACCTATAATGTTATCAAAGTAATTAGAAAATATTTGACTAGTATCTTTTGTATCAAGAAAACACAAATTAATTTTTCTTATTTGAAAACTCTGTGTTTTGATTCATTTATAACGGAACATGATTTCTCAAATATTACAATTTAAGATATCGTAAAGCAAAATTTATTTGATTTCGGTCATTACCATGAACGATAAGTCTTATGAATCAGCATGTGTCTTGCTGTTAAAAAGTTTCTGCCATTCTATATGAGTATATAAATGTACTGATATAAAAGTAAACTGCTAGGCTTCATAACGATTAAAAGAATTAATTCTATGTTAGATTTTTGATACGAGAAATAATCCAATTAATAATATATTTCATTAAAAATAGCGTCTAACAGCTATAAATTTTTAATGCAATCACATCATTTTCCATTGGGCGTGCACGACATAAAATTTTACAAATCTACTTCTCTCTGATTAAGTTTAATTTAAGTGACTTCACTGTCCGCTAAAGGATACGTGAGCAACAAATTATGTATTTTGGGTGACAATCAGCTAAGTGATATATAATGAACTCCTCAACATGTTGGAATAACTTATTTGACGCGAGCTCTGTTATGAATGAGCTTTTAATACCTTCATTTTGCAAGCATCTGATGTTTTCCCTGAAGTATTTTCTTTGAAAGTAGTTACTGCATTCACTTTATTTATCTGACGTTTAAATTATGAGATCGGGCAGAAATATTGCAGGAAAATTTTTATTGTAATGAGGTACGATAATCCAATCACTACCATGTGGCAGGTATAATAAGGTATTAACACTGTATTCTTGACAAATTTCAGAACATCGGAGCAAGTAATCTGCACTGTCACCTATAATATTATCCAAGTAATTAGAAAATATTTCACTAGTATCTTTTATATCAAGATAATACAATATATTTTTTCTTATTCAAAAACTTTGTGCTTTGATTTATTTATAACTGAACATGGTTTTCCAAATATTACAACTTAAGAACTCGTAAAAAAATTTCTTTGATTTGGGTCATTACCATGAAGTATAAGTCCTATGAGTCAGCACTTGTCTTGCTGTCAAAAAGTTTCTGTCATTCTATATTAGTATATAAATGTACTGGTATAAAAGTAAACTGCGAGGCATCATAATGATTAAAATGATTAATTCTATGTTAGATTTGTGATACGAGAAATAATCCAATTATTAATATATTTTCTTTAAAAATAGCGTCTAACAGCTATAAATTTTTAATGCAATCACATCATTTTCCATTGGTCGTGCACGACACAAAATTTTACAAATTTACTTCTCTCTGATTAAGTTTAATTTAAGTGACTTCACTCTCCGCTAAAGGATACGTGAGCAACAAATTATGTATTTTGGGTGACAATCAGCTAAGTGATATATAATGAACTCCTCAACATGTTGGAATAACTTATTTGACGCGAACTCTGTTATGAATGAGCTTTTAATACCTTCATTTTGCAAGCATCTGATGTTTTCCCTGAAGTATTTTCTTTGAAAGTAGTTACTGCATTCACTTTATTTATCTGACGTTTAAATTATGAGATCGGGCAGAAATATTGCAGGAAAATTTATATTGTAATGAGGTACGATAATCCAATAACTAAAATATGGCAGGTATAATAAGGTATTAACACTGTTCTTCCAAAAAACATAAAAAGGAAAAATTTTATTTATTTGGAATTTTTTTTCGGAAAATAAATCTACAGGATTAAACAACACCTATCAGATGTTCTTTTGTATAAGAACAGCTATTTTTTATTTAAGGTGTCTCATAAATTTAAAGAGACTTGGTGTCAGTTGGAAGAGTATCTATGTTGACTGTTTAAAAGGCTTTGAATGCTTAACAAATTTATACAAAGAGTTGTGAGATATTTAATACCTACTCCATGTCTTATAAATTTATACGCTTATTCATATTGATTGCAAGAAAAGTGTAGAATAATAAATGTAAAGGGTTTTAAAATTATATATTGTATTACGATTCACAAGATAAAATAAATCTACTTAATAGATAACTTCCATTTTTCTATCTGTGTATGTCAAACCTCGCTATATATGTGGACACAATAAAACATTTGCTAATAATCAAAGGAGTACTGTAGTTTAAGTTAATACATAGGAATTTTTAAGATTTTAATTGAGGTTTTGTTTCAAACAATCATTGGGATAGCAGGAATTTGTCGTGATTACACAATAACAACTAGACTCGTTGCCTCGTTTTGATTGGCCGAAGATTGACATGATACGCATCATTTCTGATTAAGGCCGTTGACGTAATGTTCAGTCTTTGTAAATAGTGTCTTGTATATATTATAAATATTGTAATGTATTTTCACATATTATTGTAACATGAATTCATTGATCTGTATTGATATTTGTTATGAGTAAAGTTTTATAATTATCGTATTTTTATTTGTGGCAACACAGCATTTTTTTAAATATGCAAATATCTGTAATGTATGTATATGTTGTCTGCCTGTATAAGAGTCAGTGTGACAGTAGCAGATAGCTCGGTTGCATCGAAGGTGCTGATGTTTGTTTATGTAACTTGTATGTACTTTCAGTATTTTAAACTTCTGTAACGTTAGTTCAGTTTGATATCCAGAGCTCTACGTCATTCATTATACTATCTTAAATAAATGCCTGTGTCTAGATCTAGTTGTTTTATTTAACTGCCCCATGTGAATCCTTTCTGATCATGGTTTTATATTTGATGTAATTCCTGTTTCTTTAAGAATCGTCGAACCATAGCAGGGGTCTCCATACATTTTACTAAAATTTATTAGTTACTTAAACAAATAATTTATGATTTTCTTTTAGATAAAAAAATTTAAACATTAAGCTTTATTTTATAAAAAATTATAACTTTTGATTAAAGACATTTTGATTACATGTTAGCAATTAATACATTTAAATTTGTAAAAAAATGTCAAAAAATTTAAATTTCAATTCTCTATATAATTATTCCTTAATGTCTCAAAAATTTCCATAAAAATTAAAACTTGTTGCTAAATGATGAATAGAATGAATTATTAAGGTTAATTTTTGTAATTCATCATTTTAATTTCTTTAAATAAGTTTTAAATTTGTTTCTTGATTAAAATTGATGTTGAAAAACTAGAAAATATATTATGGAATGTAAATTTCATTCACAAAAGTGGACTTTTAATTTTTTTTCAAATTGCATTTTAACTGTTCCATAAATAAAGGTAATGAAAAAGGAAACAAATTTTTTAACCAAAATAGTAGAATATGATTCTAAAACTTAAATGGATTTTATTTATTTTAGTTATGTTTTAGAGGGTAATAACATACGCTTCGATTCCGAACGGTTCGAACATCGATGCCCGTTTGCAACTAAAACGTAAATAAAAGGGACAATTTAATTGGCTATATGCTTCTGAATATAGAGGTGACTGTATGAATCAAAATGGTCGCATATCAAGTCATAAAATAATTTTCTCATTTAGAATCGCATGAATTTGTATCAGAAGTTGAGTTTCAAATTTCAACAGTGTTAAGGCTATGACCGACTGAGCATCTAAGCCAACCGCAAATATAAGTGGAGTACTGGTGAGAAAATACAAAATTGAAAAAAAATCTAATTTTACCTGCTGAATTTTGTTTATTTGGAATATAAATAAAGGCGTAAATAGGAAATAAAAATGCTAATTAAACCATTATGCCAAAGGGAAAACACTCGTTCGAAGATATGCCAAACATGACGTCTTGGTCTTAAGAGAATATGGTGTTAGAACTGGTGCAGAAGAAATTAAACTCCTCTTCCTTGCTCTCTCTCTGAGGGGGCCCCCAGATCTCTCGAAAAAGTTAGTTGGGCAGCGTTGCCTTGGCCGAAGATGGCTACTCCGTGGCTAGCAACCCAATGGGGTTGATGGAAGGTTACTCACTTCGCTTTCGCCTCTAGGTCAGTTTCGCGCTGACGTTGTTGAACTGTAACTCTTTGTTACATTCGGACTTAGTCTTCAGGATTGGAAAGGCTTGGAAAAAATGAGTAAATATAGTACGTAAAAAATGAGCAGGTAAAAAAATGAGTTTTAGAATGAATCAATCATCTATAATTAGAGAATTTATATACAGATTTAGTAACTGCATTATGAACGTTTCTAAAAATACATGTAACAAGAGCTTAGTATGAACGTTCTTTCAGCAAACAGGAACTCATATGGTCACCGTAGGGGTAAGATTAGCTATTAAATTTGTCCATACTCTGTACCGAAAAATAAACTGCAATCACCCTGAACTAAACTGAAATCATCGACTTCGTTGACTGTAAATCTTGGAAAGCAATGCTATTAATTTACTTCCCTTCTTATATAATACGTAACAATAAAAAAATAAAATTTTAATGTTTTAAGTTATAAGTTATTCTCAATACAAGCTATAGAAATAAAACCTGTTTATATACTTTAATTACATACATTTGGTGGTAGCAGGCGCAAACTAGATCTTTGCCGTGGACACCAAATGACTCAGTTCCGGTGTTTGCTGAGAAGCCGACAAATCAGCATCCAACTAAGCGTTTCTTTTCGAAATGCTTGAGATTTCAAACTGTAGATGATTAAAAGAAAAGTTTGGGTAAGCAAATAATGCTCCCAAGAAATTTAAAAGAAAAATACATTTCCAGTGGAAATATAGCTCAACCTGTTAGTATGATTAAAGGAATATATAAAATTAATAAAAAGAACATGAATACTATATGAGTTTAAGAAAATTGGGAAAAAATCATATTTAATACCAGATTTAAGGACTGAGCCAATTTGACTCATAAAAAATTTGATCACTTTAATATCACTTTTCAAAAACATGCGTTGGTTTTTAGTTAAATAATAAAATATATGTAAACTTTCATTCCTCTTCCCCGCAGACCCCTTCATTTCGCATTATCAAATATGGTATACCTATTTTCACGGTTGTGAGCAAATTTGACTCATAGATTTGTTTAAAAATTAATCGCATAACATGAAATCTATTGGCTCTATCAAGCCAAGGAAACAGTCAAGTCTCAAGTGATTTGTTTCCTTTCTCATTCACGCAGATGGCCTCTACAAGTTTTCAACAACATTTTAGATTTAGCAGCTATCAATACTTGGATTCTGTATAAAGAGAAGACTCAAGTAAATATTTCACAAAAACATTTTATTTTCCAATTGTCAGAAGAGTTAAGAAGTAAATATACAAAAGAAGTCGAGAACACTTCCATTCCAATGACAGAAATTCATGCTACTGACTCACGGAAGAATTGTCAAGTTCAAAAATCATGCAAAAGAAACAGATGTAGAAATCATAGTGCAAAATGTAATAGAAAAGTTAGCGGAAAATGTGTTTCAAAAACAGATTTTATATGTAAACTTCAATTTTCTTGTATGAGTCAAATTGGCTCACTTCAGTAAAAATAGGCATATGATAAACATCCGTAAATCTAGTGATATAGACCATACGACAAGTGTTTTTAAAAAGAATGTGTAATTAATGTAATTAACATTATTAAATATATTTTTAAAAATGCATTTTTCAGTCTTTTTCAAAATTTATTTTTAATATTTTGATTCTGCTCTAAAAAATAGGGAAAAGCAACTTTGGGTATAGAGATACATTCCGTGGACAACCCCTTTCGTTTCTTTGAGCTGTTATAACCGGTTAATAATGGATGTTTCTATAGATTTTCTAAATTAATAGAATTATTCATCTACACAAAGAACATTTTGCAGTAAAAATCTTTCCAAATGAAGTTCAGTTCTACTGTATATACCTTATATTTAAAATAATAACGTGGTGAATATTCATTTTCTTATATCAAAATAGAATAGTAAGGGAAAATGGTTCGCATTATATGCATTATAACATATTCTCCTGAGTTCCCTAAAATATATATTCTATTCCCAAGTTCATCGGAATAGCATCTATTTATCCAAATACCATTTCAAAGTTTCCTAAATCATCAGTATTTTAAAATAGAAGCATTGTAATTCAGTTTTATTTCAAGCTATAGCCAAATTCAAATATCGATATTCTCTTACCCCTTTATTTATCATTCTAAATGATTCTCATAATTCAATATTTAAGCGCTTTTGAATGAAAGAATTTCTTTTTATTTAAATGAAACACAAAAGATTTATTTAAAACTTTCTGCAAAAAGAAGTAAACAGGATATATATTTTGAATTATTTTATTCAAGATTCTAGTAAGTGCAGGCCTATCATAACTGATTTAATATATATATATATATATATACTATATATATATATATATATATATAATATATATATATATATATATGTGTGTGTGTATGTATATATATATATGTATATATATATGTATGTATATATATACATATATATATATATACATATATATATATATACCTATATATACATATATATACATATATATGCATATATATATACATACATTATACATACATATTTATATATATATATATATATATATATATATTATATATTATATATATATATATATAAATATATATATATATATATATATATATATGTGTGTGTGTGTGTGTGTGTGTGTGTAGATAGATAAATAGATAGACAGATAGATAGATAGATACAATTAAATAATGATATGAATTCCCAAAATATTGTAAAATATTCAAAAATTACTACTGGATTTTTTAATTTATAAATTATTTTAACACTTTGTATCTCAGTAAACTTAAATATTAAAATATTTAATAAAATATAATAATGAATAATAATCAAGCATGTAGAAGTAATTCAGATGGTGTGAGACATAAAAATAAAAATTTCATAAACAATGAAAGAGTACTTATATAATGTTTATGGATCTGAAAACTTTGTACAAAGTACTTTACACCACAATTATCTTAAAAAAAACTACCTTTGTGAGATATCTACTTTTTATGTCTGCATTTTTTCCTCTTTCAGTAATAAACAAACATGTGTTCAAGCTACAATTAAAGTTTTAGTAATGTTAGAATGTAATAAATAACTTTAGAACGTAGGGAAGTAATGTTAGAATTGTTAATTGATACGGATTACATAATATTGAAGACAAATATATATATATATATATAATATATATATTATATATATATATATATATATATATGTATATATATATATATATATATATATATATATATATATATATATCTATATATATATATATATGTATATATATATGTATATATATATCTATATATATATATATATATATATATATATATATATATATATATATATATATATATATATATATATAAATGAATATGCCTTTTTTTCCTCATCTTCATTAGTAATATTTTAAGTAGTATCAGTGATAAGACAAAATGGTGTCTAAAAGTGATAGCATTTTCTTACTTTTGTTTTAAACAGCAAATAAGATTAAAGCCTTTTTTTAAATCTAGAATGAAAAAAAAATTATCAGAAAGGTACAGGGTAGTTTCACCCATGTTGATGCAGAATATGTACATGCATAAAGATCAGAGCATTGCTTATATATATCTGCATATATTGTATATGTATGTGTGTTTGTGTACACCCTCAAATATTTTCTCTGGCAGATTTAAGGGCTTCAGATACTTAAAAAATTGACTAAAAAGAGATTAGAACTACCGAATAAGCTACAGCCTGGAAAACAATGCTTCACGAGCACAAAAATCTAATTTGTACAGTAATTAATTACATTCTTAACTCTTATTAAGCTTTAATAGCATTCAGTTTCAATTAATTAACAAGGCTTCCAAAGATCCCAACGGATACTAAACCCCTTTCCCAAAATTAAAGGACAAACTACCCACAAGCTAATGGGCGCATCCCCCTTGCTGCATTCCAAAGAGTGAGGGAGATTGAATTTTAATTCTCCCACGCTTGGTTACCATAGGAGGAAGGTGGAGGAATAATTGGAGTGCAACTCTGCCTAATAGGGAGACTTGCTTCAAGAATGCTTTAGAAATAGGAACCAGCGGAGGATAACAATATAAATCTATCAAATGTGTCAGATTTTGACTCTGATGTGCATACTACTGTTCTATGTATTTAAAATACATTGAACAGTAGTATGCATATTTTCTTTTAATTATACACCTTATTGAAAGGTTTCTAATATACAAATAGTCAAAAGGGTATAATTGAAAAAATTAAATTTTGACTAACAAATTATAGTAAAATGCAATGAAATGATCAATGAAGTACTCAGAAAGTAATTTTGAGGTATATTCGACGTGCAAGTGAAGAATATTTTCTCGATTTCAACATATTTCAAATAAAGACACTGCTAAGAGAATATTCAGGAAGATACATATTAGCACTTATCAATACTTAATATAAAAATTATTATTTTCCATTTCTTTCATTAATAGTAAATTACACATCTTTTAATCTAAAATAACAGTCTAAATGAACCATCAATAAATTTAAATTAATAAGGAAAAATATCTTATTATTTTCGTTATTAAGTAAAGTTTTGCAATGACCTATAAAAACTAAAACAAAGGAACGAAAGGGAAGCCCAGTGTCGTTCTTTTAGCGCTGCACGCTCCAAAAATACAAGTTCGATCCCCGGGCTGAGCAAGGTTAACTCAGCCTTTCATACCTTCAGTAGGTAGATGAACTGAGGACCAAGCGTGCTTGGGAACTAAGCACTGGGGTTCCGCTAAGATTGACCTCCTAACCTGAACATATGCTTAGTACCCCAGAGACCTAGTTCCCGTAAACGGAGATTGGCACCTTAGGCCCTGGTTCACTAGGTGCTGTTGCATAGAGGAGTTTAGATTTAAAGAGACAACAAAGATGAAGAACGTTAGAAAGTTAATAATTTTCCTACTAATATAAATTTACCAATAAACGCACAAGACGAAACAGATAAGTGTAATTAAAATTAAGATAAAATGAAGATTTACTTTATTAATCGTATCTTAAAGTATTTTTAATAATTCTGTACAAATTACATATTCTAGAATATTCAGCAAGATAATTGCGTCATTTCATGACGAAGAACATAGTTTTGCATCTTATTAGTCTGTTATTTTTAAAGCTTTACACTATTAAATATACCATGTTCTTAACAATTTCTATGAAGACAGGTAGGTTGAGAAAATGCCATTACTTTTAATCCTTATTCTAAAAATGTCACCGTATTTAATCCCATCCAGCGAAGGATAAACATATGAATGTTTTTATGAACCTTAATAACTGATCAGGTGACGTAAGATGAAGGAAACAGTATTAAGGCCTGTTTAATAATTACATAACTTTCATGGGTATCTTTATTTTGTAAAGTAGTATATGTTTTGTTTAGTTGCATTAATTTAAATTCATTTTCATTCATATGTACACCTTATTACAAGGTTTCTAATACACAAATAGTCAAAAGAGAATAGTTGAAAAACATTTTGACTGACAGTAAAATGTAATGGAATGATCAATGACGTACTCAGAAAGTAATTTTGGAGTAGGTCTGACGTACAAGTGGAGAACATTTTCCAGATTTCAATATTTTTCAAATATAATGGTACTGCTAAGAGAATATTCAGAATGATATATATTAACACTTATCAATACTGAATAGAAAAATTATTATTTTCTATTTCTTTCGTAAATAAAAAATTACACATCTTTTAATCTAAAATAACAATCTAAATGAACCATAAAAAATCTTAAATTAATAAGTAGAAAATCTTCTTATCTTCTTTATTTTTGCAATGACCTATACAAACTATAGTATCAAAGGAATAAAAAAAGGAAGACAATACAAAAAATGGTTAATAATTTTCCTTCTAATATAGATTTACTCATAAACGCACAACATGAAACGGATAAGTGTAATTAAAATTAAGATAAAATTAATATTTACTTTATCAATTGTATTTTAAATTATTTTTAATAATTCGGTACGAATCACATATTCTAGAACATTCAAGAAGATAATTGCGTCATTTCATAATGAAGAACATAGTTTTTCATCTTATTAGTCTACGTTATTTATAAAGCTTTACACTATTAAATATACCGTTTTCTTCACAATTTCTATGAAGACAGGTAAGTTGAGTAAATGCCATTACTTTTAATCCTTATTCAGAAAATGTCACCGTATTTAATCCCAACCAGCGAAGGATAAACATATAAATGTTTTTATGAACATTAATAACTGATCAGGTGACGTAAGACGACGGAAACAGTATTAAGGCCTGTTTAATAATTAAATAAGTTTCATAGGTACCTTTATTTTGTAAACTAGTATATGTTTTGTTTAGTTGCATTAATTTAAATTCGTGGAAATTATTCAGAAGCTGCTTCGTATCTCTTTGATAAATATTAATATTTAATTAATTTCACACTGGAGAGTTCGTAATCAACTAAAAGAGCGACTGCATAAATAATTTTTGCATCACAGATAGAACAAAAATTGTATTTGTTAAATTATTCGAAGTATAAGACATTCCTGGAATTTGTGTTTGCATTCTGCATTATGATTCAAATGTATCCCAGGAAGTTTAAATTAAATTATTAAAATAGGTTTTTTTTATTGCAGTATACACATTAGAATTTTATATCAGTAGTTTATCTAAATGTATGCATGTTATTTATATTCTTTCAGTTAGGAAAAAAAAACTTATAAAATGGTATTTGCAAGGTTATAAACAAATCTTGGTTAATAATATTAAAATGAAATCCAATTACTAAAAATATTTGGGAAAGAAAAATAACTGATATTTTAAATATAATAAAATAAAGAATAAAAGAGGTCAATGAAAATGTTAAAGGTTACTGACTTTAGATAATGAATAGTTATTATGTTATTTAAAATTATTACGTTATAATAATTGAAAAGTCTAAAAATTTCGCTATGTTTGCTTATTATTAGCAATAATAAATTGTTGCTGAGCATGCAATCCAATTCACTAATCATCGAGATGAATTTTGAAAAAATAAGCTTTGAAAATAGAAAATTATTTCTTGTTACATAAGCTCCTTGCAATTCGCACTTATATTGTCATGGTGACAGCTCAGTCAGTAAAGGCATGCTTTCGTAACTGACAGATTGCGGGTTCGAGACTAGAGCAAGATTCAAATCAGCCGTGTTTGTTATGGTGACTAGGGCACTTAAAATATGATTGTGATCTCAAGATCTTCAAAGTTCTCAGACGACACCTGTGGGGGTAGCAGGTCAAGGCTCTTCTCCTTGATACATGTAAATTCTCAATTATAGATCTCAAGTAGCATTGAGAGTTTAAATAGTGAGTGATAGTACAAGTAACATGTGAATAGTAAAATAGTCAAGTAACATTGAGAGTACTAGTAGTGAAGGATAGTATCTGAAGTAACATCGAGAGTAGTAGTAGTGAGTAATAGTATCTCAAGTAACATAGAGAGTAGTAGTAGTGAATGATAGTATTTCAAGTAACATTTAGAGTAGTAGTAGTGAATGACAGTATCTGAAGTAACATGAAGAGAAGTAGTAGTGAGTGATAGTATCTCAAGTAAAATTGAGAGTAGTAGTAGGAGTGATAGTGTCTCATGTAATATTGAGAGTAGTAGTAGTGAATGATAGATATTCAAGTTACATTTAGAGTAGTAATAGTAAATGATAGTATCTGAAGTAACATGGAGAGTATTAGTAAGAGTGATAGTATATCAAGTAACATTGAGAGTAGTAGTACTGAGTGATAGTATCTCAAGTAAAATTGAGAGTAGTAGTAGTGAATGATAGTATTTCAAGTAACATTTAGAGTAGTAGTAGCGAATGACAGTATCTGAAGTAACATGGAGAGTGGTAGTAGGAGTGATAGTATATCAAGTAACATTGAGAGCAGTAGTAGTGAGTGATAGTATCTCAAGTAAAATTGAGAGTAGTGGTTGGAGTGATAGTGTCTCATGTAACATTGAGAGTAGTAGTAGTGAATGATTGTATATGTAGTAACATTGAGAGTAGTAGAAGCGAGTGATAGTGTCTCAAGTAACATTTTCCGGACATGATTGAAAATCAGCATGGAGGATCATATAAATGTTTTCAGCAGAACAATTTCTTCGGAATGACGACCAGGTCAAGAAGTACTTATTCCAAAACTGAGCCTAGAATATCCCAACTTACGTGGAACTTAAATAGCAGCTTCAATTTAGCAAGAACATAAATGTTTCTGACAACTCATCATAGTTTAGTAGTACATATTCTTACATTTGTACTTGGTGTAGTCAATTAATACACAGAATGGTCCCCTACATTCATGTCTTGTTCTTTTGAGGAGTAATATACCTTTTGGAGTACGACAGCACTTAATGGAAAACATACAACCATCTAGAGTTCAATTAAAACACTGCCGACGTTAGATGCAGATCATTACTGACGAAACAAATTTTTCATCTGTCGGACTTTAAAACGTCGTCTATTGAGCAACGTATAAACATCAAAGGCGCATTTTTTAAAGAAATTACCTTCTGAAAAGATCGAGATGATCAAGAAAGCATCATAAAATGAAAAATTAGCTGTCTAAGAGGGGGATAAATGTTTTCGCGAATGTCGAACAAGCATCGATGATGATATTCGGACAGGTTGCCTCCTTTATTCCACAGCAAATGAGAATGTTAAGAGAGTTCGAGAAATTGTGTGTGAAGACAGACGAATAACCATTGATGCTATTGCCTATGAACTAGGAATTTCACATGGATGTGTTCACATCATTCTTCATGATTCTCGATAATGTAAATAAAAAATTTTACTTGGAAATCCTTACGCGTATACAAGATGAAATCATACGAAATTAACGATAAAAGTGGGTTTCTTTTACAAGACAATACTTCACCACATCGTGATCTGATTGTGAAAAAGTACTTTGCTAGAAACAGCATTACCACTTTGGAACACTTTGGAACCTCTTTATTTTCCCAACCTATTACCAGTAGTTTTTTTTATCAATTTCCATGGCTTAAAATGAAATTGAAGGGGCGCCGTTTTGTGAATTCAAACGAGGGGATCGAAAATATAATATAAATAAATAAATTTATTTCATTTAAATCATATGTTTTATGATATTTTATTTTGTCATTATTTCTATCTCTAAATCTAATACTAAGACATTATAAAAAAAGCTATTATAAATGCCAATTTATTTCAGAATAAAATATTTTTTTATTATTTCATCATTGCATAACCAAACAGATTTACACTTCAGCTCGATTAATTATGCTGGTATTAAAAATGAGCTACTATTTTAATATTTATTACAACCCTTTGATGTTTATTTCTTTTGATTCATTATTTTAAAACATGGAATTCTTTTAAATTTTTGCAGTAATGTAATATTTATTCAATATTAATGATAAATTATCTTCTTACTAGTGCAAAATTTTACAAGATGTTTTTAATAAAATGTTTCAAAATATATTTTTTTAGAAAACATATATTATCTCTTTTAGCTAGATTAATTTTGAAACAAATAAACCTGTACGTTTTCTGAACCGACAAAGAAGCATTAATTTTTCTTTAAATAATGCTAAAATAGAATAAGAAAAATTTCAATAAAGGAGTTAATTGATTTGAACTAAATTGAAATCATATTTAATTATTTGATTATATATATGATAGATGTATGAAACATTTGATTTTCGTATGTCTATTTAAGATTATTTGAAATTTAGGCTGTATTAAAGATATATAGCATGGAGATAACTTACAACATTTACAAAATTTCGTATCAGTTGTGGGATTCGAACACGCATACTCCAGTATCGAAATTCTGTAAGGTACTCATTGAAAATTACCAAGCTTATCTGTGGTACAGTTGACTAAACCTTAGCTCTGAGCTAGAAAAAGTAAGTAATTTGGGCATTAATTATTTCACTGTAGCGCACTTTTTATTACTCTAATTTACGACTGTAATAATTTTAATACTTTGTTAAATACATTTCTATTTCTGCTGTGTTATTAATTTATGTAATTCTGATTCGTTTCATAAAAATTTACATAGTTTACTTATAAATAAGAAATTAAATAATGCCAAGAAATATTAATACTCAGTACTATATGAATTGGTGGAATTTTGAATTTCGTTTACCAACTGGCTCAATAATTGGTATTATACTAGAGTAGGTTTCAAGAATTTAGTTTCTAATCTAATTAGTATTATGGACTAAAACATTTACCATAGCACCCATAGCCATTTAATAAATGTATTTTAAGATAATTGCAGCTCGCATTTGAAGTACAAGAATTTCACATTACAGCAAAAGTTTACTAATACGTTACCTTTAATTTTTTTATAAGTAGCATATTTCTGATTATTGTGCATAACTTTTAAAGTTAGATTTTGAATTTCATAAAATTTGTCGATATCTCTTTTCATACAGTGTTTTTCTATTTGAAGTAGCTTATAAATTCTGTTATCGAGTTAGAATACACATTTTCTGGTAATTAAACGGGCCATTAATTAATATTGCCACGTATACTAAATGCAGATGAATTATAGTAAAAAAATATCATATTCTCCATACGTATTACACTCTGCAACACTCTGAGTGGTAAATACATTCACGTCATTGTCATCCGTATCTACATTATGAACCGTCTTGAAATAAAGGAATGAGGTTCGAAAATTTCTGTTATAATTATTACAAAATGCGTAGAATTTGCATTTTTGCGTGCGTACTTTTAAAGTGATATTTTGAATTTGTTAAAATTTGTGGATATCTTTCCCATGCATACAATGTATTGGGATTCTGTTTAAAGAAACTTATACACTGGTATGCAAAACTTAAGCAAAACTGATCAGGTGGGTTTTATGCCATAACTCCACAAGAAATCATCTGAGAGACATGAACTTCAGAAATGAGGTAGAGTATTACGTACGAAAAGGATGTCGAAAGCATCGGCGTTGAAAAGGGAATACAATGCATACGCTATGGAATCAAACAAAAACAAGCTTTATTGAATGCATAGTATCATGACTCATGATTGTTTATCCAAGAATAAGAAGAACAAACAGATTTTCCTTAATGTGGGATATGCCCTCCCTTAACTGAAATGTTTGCTTCGCACACTCCGCATAGTCAGCTGGTCCCCCACAAGTAATGGTAATAACATTTTTTGGGATAGGAGTGCACATTCCGAAGTCAGCATATGTTTGAGTTGTAGAGTTTTCTCCGGAGGATGTAAGAATGCGGAAATGCGTCTCCCCAAAGCATCCCACACCTGTTCGGTGGAATTTAAATCAGGGGAGTAGGCTGTACAATCCATTCGAGTGATATCTTCACTTTCCAGTAGATCCTCAACAGCAAGAGTCCGACGTAGCCTTGCATTGTTTGCATTACTGTGGCCAGATATCTTCACAAAGGGGGTCTATTCGCCCGCCGTCCTGAACGCTGCCTCCCGGTGGAAGTTGGTTACTGACACCACCATTTACAGTGGTGCAGAGCTCACAAAAACAGATCAATGGAGTCTCTTTGTGGCCACATCGGACTCTTGCTGTTGAGGAGATACTGGAAAGTGAAGATATCACTCGGATGGACTTGCCAGCGTACTCTCCTGACTTAAACTCCACCTAACATGTGTGGGATACTTTGAAGAGATGCATTTCAGCACGCTTATATTCTCCGGAGAACACTCAACAAATCAAACAGATGCTGACTGCGGAATGGGCACTGGTGCCGCAATAAATGTTGGACCAGCTGTTTCTGAGTATGCGGAGACGGTTCGAAGCAAGCATTGCAGTTAAGGGAGGGGATATCCCATATTAAGGAACATCTGATTCTTGTTCTTACTCTTGGATAGACAATCATGGGTCACGCTACTATGTGTTCAACAAAGCTTGTTTTTGTTTGAATACATACCTTATGTATTGTATTCCTTTTTCAGCGCCGATGTTTTCGTCATCCTGTACGTACATAATACTCTCATTTCTGTATTTCACATCTCTCAGATGATTTCTCGTAGATTTATGGCAAAATCCCATTTGTTGCTTAAGTTTTGCACACTAGTGTATATTCTGTTATCGGGCTAGAATACACATTTTTGGACTATTAAACGGCCCTTAATTAATAGTGCCACGTATACTAAATACAGATGTATTGCATTCAAACATATCATATTTTCCATAACTTATTACACTATGCAACACTGCGGACGGTGAATACATTCACGTCCTTGTTATCCGTATCTACATTTTGACCCGTCTCGAAATAAAGGAATGAAGTGCTAAAACTTCTTAACTTCTTAACCAGCGAGGACGAGCGCTACTTACAGTTAGGTTAGCTACATTTTTGATTTCATAAAGTCCCGATTCAACATACTTGTTAGAAGTCTAATTATCAGATGAATCAGAAACGGCCTTCATGTTAGAGCCGAAGATCTGGCAAAGCCATTTTCTGGAGTATTCAAAGTTTGCAGCTATAAATTGAAGACTTTTTGTTCTGGAGCTTGTACTTTTATTTTTTACCATACCTCTTAAGACTATTTTTTTCGGTGCTCGCCGGTGTGAATCGATGAACGATGTTTCTTGTGTAAATGCTTAATTTTACTTTTTATTAAGTGGTGAAAGTATTGTTTACGTTTTTCTTAAGTCTTCCTAGTGTAACAATGAAATACACTACTGGACAATGACAGCGCGGGAGACTGATTGAAGGACGAAAGAGATGCCAGTGACCTCTTCCCCCCTTTGATTCCATTTGACAAGAGGGGTTGCTAAAGCGGGTCAGTCGTCTTTGGCTCTAGCAACAGTAGTTATTGGATTTTGTTCGATAGATTTTAAGGCACCTTCAGAGAAAAATCAGGCTAAGACGGAGAGAACGGATAACTTCATCAAAGACAAGGAGTTAATCTAACATTTTCATCCAAACAGATACCATTATCAGAGGCAGGGAGTTGCTCCAACATTTTCATCAGTATATGGAGACTCGATATTGATATTTAATGTGTTTTCTTTGCTTCACCATATTGTTCTTCATCAAAAATAGAATTGTTAATAAAGAATCTGCAAAAGGGTTAGTCTTTGCTCGTTTGTATAGGGTGTCTTATACTTTGTGTTATGTCAACAGGCCTGGGATAAGTTACTGGTACGAAACGCTACTCACATTACTAGACACCACTGAGCGTTATACAGCATGATAGTTTTTTAAACTGTCAAACTCTGCCAATGCACGCCGGGCCTCTGAAATCCTTTGCAATATTTTTCAGCCAAATAAAAACTAAATCATATTGATGATAAACAGAAAATTTATATTACAAGAAATACTTTATTAAAGGTTTAAAGTATGTTTCGTATTATATAAAATATCAATTTTTAAGAATATTTTCAAATGTAAATGTTTATTAGTAGCGTTCTGAAAGTACAAACATAAGGCATAAGCATGTTAAAAACTAAAATTAAATCTTTATATTTCTTCAGTTTAATCAAATAATACTGTATTTTTTACAGTATCTCTCTCCGACCACAAACAATAAATAAAAATGCAAAAATGTATGCGTGTGCATTGGATCCCTGAAACCCAAATAAATTAAAATTATCTCTTTCTAAGAAAATTAGTCAGAGAAAATTGTGAAACTACATGTTATTGGACTCTATAAGACCTATCAGACAATTGCTGAATATCATAAAGTTTATTTATATTGGGTGAATTTGTGTTGAAAGATTTTATAACACTCGTGCCTCAGAAACACTGTGAAAGTCCTTGCGAGTTAATATTATTTTATATCTTTATTTTTTCAGAGAGGATGGGACAGCATATGTCCAGCAGATGAATTAGTATTTCAGTAAGCCACTTTCAAAACATTAAAGGATTTAAGAAAATAGGATAGAAGAATTTTGTATTTTGTCACTGTTAGATCTTGAACATTCTAATTTATTCTTGAATGCTTAAATAAAATAATATTACACGGATGACTAATCTTGTTAATCACAAAATAAATCTTGCACATACAAAGTACTTTTTTTCATTGCCTAGCACTCAGTAATTTGCAAAGGAATAGAAATATGTATGATAAATTCTACAGACCAACAGTATTAAAACTGGTGTTCATTAGAAAAGCACATCTAAATTGGATTCTATGAGGTGTGAAATAGTTTTCTATTCACACTAAGTTTACTTAGTCTAAGAAAAAAAATGTTTTTAAAAAGAAAGTGAAATACAGTTTATCGTTGAGAATCCGAATCTAAACGGTTAGAACTAGTCGCATTTCTCAAACGAGATTGCTACACTCTTTCTGAATCCTGCATTTTCTGTTGATTGGGATGCATTTAAATTAAGGCTCCTGATCTATTTCATTTCTATTTAATTTCAACATATCCTCGACTTCACATGTACCAACGAACAACACAGTGGAAGAATTTCTGAGGCGAGATTTTCTTCAAAGAAAGGAGGTACACATGTCAAAAGGAGTAAAGAATTTGCTTACCAAATTAGAAATGAATGTCTCGAGACCCCTTTGTCCGCTTAATAATGGAAGCTTTGTAGTCGGCTGATGCAAGATGCTGAGATCCCGTGTTGGCGGTTCTTTGAACATCTCTGATTCCGTTACAGACATGACGCAGCTGTATTGATTGGAACAACAGACTTAAAGGAACTTTGTTATACTTTGAGAGCGTTCCATGCTGTTAGTTGTATCTCGGATAAAATGCTTTCCCAAAGATCTTAGTTGTGGGAGATTTTTATCCAAAACATGCTGCAGTGGATATTCAGTCAATCTGTTAGGAATATTATTAAAGTAAAATAATGAGTGAATCTTAGTAAATGAAATCAAAATTATTTTCTATGTCACTAATTCCGAATTTGAAGGATAGAATTCCAGAAAGTATTGTTTCAAATATGTAAAAATTAATATAAAATATAAAACTGTAAAATGAACAAACAATAAAAAATATTTCTTTTAAATATTAAAAATACATTTTATTAAAAATGGTCTTTACAGAGAGGGTTTGGAGTTAACTTTGGGAGAAATTTACATTCAGCCTTAACCAATCTTTGTTTTAATTTAATTGACTTGTTTCAGTATTGATAACGTGCATCTGATTAACATTTTAATGGGAAAATCATTACTCTACTTTCCATATGATGCATATCTGAAATCTAAGCTATTATGGAGTACACAGAATAAAATTTGTATCAAATTCAAACATAATAGTATAGTACAGTTTATTTTTATTGGGTGATTTTATGTGGAATATTTTTATTACGCTCGTGCCTCAGATACAATGTGAAAGTCCTCGATAGTTAGTATTATTTTATATCTTAAAGGGTTTTTGGCAATAGGAATAAAGTATTTTGTATTTTTGTAATTGTGAGATCTTGAATAATCTTATTTAGTCTTGAATGCTTAAATAAAAAAAATTGCAGGAATGAGTAATCTTGTTAATTTAATTACAAAATAAATCTTGCACAAGCAAAGTACTTTCCTTTTTCATTGCATAGCACACAGTAATTTGCAAAAGAATAGAAATCTATATGCTAAATTCTACAGACCAACAGTATTAAAACTAGTTTTCATTAGAAAAGCACATCTCAATTGGATTCCATCAGGTGTGAAATGGTTTTCTATTTACACTAAGTTTATTCACACTAAGAAAAAAAGTTTTTAAAACCAAATTGAAATACAGTTTATCGTTGGAATCCAAATCTAAACGGTTAGAACTATTCGTATTTCTCAAACGAGATTGCTACACTCTTTCTCAATCCTGAATTTTCTGTTGATTGGGATGCATTTAAATTAAGGCTCCGGATCTATTTCATTTCTATTTAATTTCAACATATCCCCGACTGCACATGTACCAACGAACAACACAGTGGAAGAATTTCTGAGGCGAGACTTTTCTTCAAAGAAAGGAGGTACACATGTCAAAAGGAGTAAAGAATTTGCTTACCAAATTAGAAATGAATGTCTCGAGACCCCTTTGTCCGCTTAATAATGGAAGCTTTGTAGTCGGCTGATGCAAGATGGTGAGATCCCGTGTTGTTGGCGTTTCTTTGAACATCTCTGATTCCGTTACAGACATGAAGCAGCTGTATTGATTGGAACAACAGACTTAAAGGAACTTTGTTATACTTTGAGAGTGCTCTATGCTGTTAGTTGTATCTCGGATAAAATGCTTTCTTAAAGATCTTAGTTGAGGGAGATTTTTATCCAAAACATGCTGCAGCGGATTTTCAGTCAATCTGTTAGGGATATTATTAAAGTAAAATATTGAGTGAACCTTAGTAAATGAAATCAAAATTACTTTCTATGTCAACAATCCTGAATTGAAAGGTCAGAATGCCAGAGAGCATTATTTGAGATATGTAAAAATTAATTTAACAATATAAATTTAAAAAATAGTTGGAAAATTTTTTTAGGTCAGAATGCCAGAGAGCATTATTTGAGATATGTAAAAATTAATTTAACAATATAAATTTAAAAAATAGTTGGAAAAATTTTTTAGGTCAGAATGCCAGAGAGCATTATTTGAGATATATAAAAATTAATTTAACAATATAAATTTAAAAAATAGTTGGAAAAATTGTATTTTTCACATTATTTCTTTTAAATAATAAAAATTATTTTGCGTAAATATAATCTTTACAGAGAGGGTTTGACGTTAATTTTTTAAGAAATTTACATCTAGCTTTACCACATCTTGTTTTAATTTAACAAATGTTTTTCAGTGTTCATCACTATCATCTTATTAACCCTTTAATTTGCAAGTCATTTCTGCCCAGTCCACATCGATGCATATCTTAAATCTAAGTAATTATGGACTGCACAGAATTAAATAAATATATAATTTAAACATTTGAATACTA
>CM063504.1:159960183-159965183 GCA_032207245.1 Pardosa pseudoannulata | reverse complement strand
CCTTACCATAATGAAGCAACCCCCATTCTTCACAGTCGGTACGAGGCATTCAGGATGAAACGCTTCTCTGGGCGTTATCCAGACATAAACACCTCCGGTCGTTTGAAATAGGGTGAACCATGATTCATCTGGCCATTCATCTTTACTTGTTGCCACTGCTCTGGAGACCAGCCTTTGTGATCTCTGCACCATTGACGTCGCTTGAAAGCATTAGTTGCTGTCACAAGGGTTTACAAATTACCACTCTGCCACAAATGTTCACTGCATGAAGTTCCTTTTTGACAGTTTTTGTTGAAACAGGGTCATGGAGATGACTGTTCATTTCGGATGTTATCTCGGATAATGATTGCTTGTGTTGTCAGGCTACTATGCTCTTCAAGACCCGTCTATCCCTATCAGTAAGCTTTGAGTTTTGGCCACTGTTCTGCTTTGAAAAATTTGTATAGCCCTCTTTCATGTACTCTGTCATAACTGTTGATACAATATTCCTTGCAAATGCATAAAGGTTTGCTGTTTCCGTAAACAATGCTCCACTTAGACTTGCTCGAGCTATCATTCCTCTTTGGAACTCTGACAAGTCTGATATTTCACCTTATCACAGACAAGTCGATAGAAGCATGAAACGCAGGTGACTGCTGTAAAGTGGCTGATACCTTCCTATTCACGCTCACTCGGTGGCAGACTTCTGTTGCAGTGGAGCAGCTGTACAGCAAGAGTGAAATAAGTCATAATTTTCCACAGGTGTTTGTGTTATTTTGTCCTTCATCTGTACTTACGAATCCATTAAAACATAATTATTTTATACAGTTATTACTTTACCAAAAAGATGGACATCGCAAAAGTACAAAATGCTATATCTTCATCGAGAAAGGACTACAGTAATGCATTTTTCACTGCAATGTCTGCTAGCCTTACTTTCCCTACCCACCTAACACATCTTAACCATGCAAAAACAACCGATAAGTCTCCACCTGGTTTGAGCGAACACAACTGAAATGTAAGGGAAATGTGTCTAATTTCTTTTTGGGTCTTTTTGTATTAGTAAATGTTACCGCCCTTTGAATTGCAACTAACCTCCCATACGTGTGGCGTGGGCGTTAAGCGCAATTACGAAAACACAATCGCCTAGCATTAGCACCATGTCAGTTTCCTTTATTTACATTAAAATCAAAGATAATTGCGACAGTTACATAATAAAAAAGTAAATTGATACGTAGTACATCAGGTCACACAATCAGAAGATGAGCCTAGTTAGAGGGCCTCTCGCTGGAGTCCTGCCCTTGATCTAAACTACTACCGTCTAGTGCAGAAGATATTAAATGGCTTCTTGTATTTACACTCATTTACCTATTGTTGCAAAAGAAAACAATAAGGTTTATTATCATGATCAGTCATTAGTGTACCATGATTGAGGCAAAGCCTAATATATTGAAAATATGATACAATTGATATAATTATAATGACACAATTTTTCACAGAAAATAGACATCACTTAAAGAAAAAAAAGCAATCATCCTATTTACAATTACAAGAAGTCTAACAGTTAAAACTCTTATTTACATATGTCTCAAATTTTAAACAGGGTGGCAATATCATTTTGGTTTTCCTCTAAGCAAATAACATTTGATTTAATGGTTAAAACCTTATTCTCCATCTGTTCTGCCCATAGATTACAGTATCTCGGTCTCGGTGGGCCCAAGTGCATTGGTGAATTGATGTATTGATGAATGAAATGAACAAACTCATCGGTTCTTAGGTTGTTACACAATTACATTTAGTGTAAAAGATATTTGTAGAGGTTCACAGTTCATCTTGTAGCCTCATATATAGAGAGCTGTTAAATAAATAAATAAATAAACATATATATGTATGTATGTATGTATGTATATATATACATATATATATGTGTACATATATATACATATATATATGTATACATATATATACATATATATATATACATATATATATACATAAATATATATACATATATATATACACATATATATACACATATATATACACACATATATATATATATATATATATACATATATATATATACATATATACATATATATATATACATATGTATATACATATATATACATATATATATATATATATATATATATATATATATATATATATATATATATATATATATATACATATATATATATATATATATATATATATATATATATATATATATATATATATATATATATATATATATATATATATATAGATAGAGAGAGATATATATATATAGATATATGTATATATATATATGAGTGTGTATATGCATTCAGTTTTTTATCATTTATACTAGTTAACCCCAGTTTACTTTTTGTGTCAAACAGTACAAAAAGGTAAATGCATAATATAAATGAATAATATAATAGTTTAAGAAAATTCATTAAAATTTCTCCCTAAGTAATAAACTATTTCTTTATCATATTTGAAATCTTAAAATTTTTAATTCTCTAGTAATTCGTTTTTTAATACGTCCCTTAATTTTTTCTGCAAAATTAATAAGCTTTGCTAAAAAACTTTATAGTTTTTAGAATGTTTGTAAAAAAAAACAAATGTTTTGAGATAATTAAAGTACCCCTTTAAAGTAAAATTATTTCTTTAAACTCTTACATATTCCTACTCTGAACAAGTTATTATATATAGATAAGTTTTTAGGGCAGTTTTAATTCCCTTAAAAAAACATACATTACATACAAAGAAAAATAATTGTCTAATTAAGGAAAGAAAAAATTTTAACATTTCAACAGAATAAACGTCACTTTATAATTACATGTGAGTATATTCATAAAGTAAATTTAAATATAAAGAGCGCCATTAAGTGTGTTTCATTTAAATCTTTTTAATTTTACGAGCTGACAAGTTGATGAGTTTTGGCGATTATTATGTAGGGTAATTTCTTTCAGAAAATCACATTTTTTTTTAGCATTCAGCGAATTGTATTAAAGCATGTATATATAATAAAAGAACTGTTGACAGAAATTGTCGCTAAAATAATTTAAATTTATCAATCCTATGGGGAATAACAGTATTTGTGTATGTGTATTAAAACAAGATAATTCTAATTTGCGACAAATAACTTTGTAATCATCTACTTATTCTCAATACACTATCGAAGATTACAGATAATTTCCCTTTAACACAATTTAGTTATATGGTAAAACTAAAATTAATTTCATTTTATTGGATATGAATGTACAATTTGTTCCATTAAAGCACTAAATTGAAACAAATAATGTTCAGGTATAAAATTATTGTAATTCAAAAGTATTTTTAAAATTACATTTCTTAAGTATTATATTCATAAACAAAAATTGTGATCTAATGTTTAGGTAAGGGTATTTGCCACTGAGGGTAAAAAAATCGTGGATGATGGCAGGTATAATTGAGTATAGGGATTTGTTCTAGAACATTAAATATAATTAATATACTCAGCATACTGACAAAAGTTACCAGGTATATTAGATTTTAGAAGCTTTTTTACTGTATGTATAGGACATATTAGATGTCATATTTTTCAGTAAAATATTTATACTTGAATGAAATAGGGAAACAGAAAGAAATCTTAAAAGGTAATATAGTATCTCTGTTTTTTCAGTAGAAGATAACGATTGAAATATGTTAAAATCATAGGTTATATGGAGTGCTATGAGTTGTCTATTTGATTTTTTTCGAAAATTGTGCCTATATTTATGGACCTATAATGATTTTTTAATAAGAAATATTTGCAGAAGATTTTCATTTCTTACAAACAAGGTTTTAATCCCAATGCAATGCCGTTTTCAGAAAACTTAACAAAATGCTTTAGAGACAAAATCCTGCAATTAAAATATAAAAAAACTAAATGTGTTTTGGTAAATGAACATTTTTACAAAATACATTTTAACTGCAAATGAGTGAATGTTAGTTTACATATTGCCTATTTGAATAGCCTAATATATAGGACCACTTAAATAAGAAATCGCATTGAATATTTTTCTTTTAATTCTAAAGTTCAGAAATTCTTTTTGGATTATTTAAAAGTTACATGGTAAAAGTAATATGTTGAAAGTGACGAGTATTTGTTTCACAGCTTTAACTTATTCCCTTCCATATTTTTAAGCAAGAAATCTTGTTAAGTTTCTTTATTAAGTATATTTTAAAATAATTTCATTATTTCTGACGTATTATTTGGCATAGATATAATTTTATTATTTAAATGTGTTATTATTAATAATAGATCTAAAATAAGATACTAAGAAAAATATTAACTTTATGAAGCTGAGTCAACCATTTTTAAAGCATGAAAATTGTTAAGTATATTTTATTAAGCAGATATTATAAATAATTTCGTTGTTTTTGATATTATTGGGCATAGATGTTGTTTATATTATTTTTAAGTCTCATACTTTTGATAATAATAAAACTAAGATAGCAAGGAAAATAATACTTTAATGAAGCTATATCAATCATTTAAACACGAAAATGTTATAAGTTGCTTTATTAAGCTTATTTAAAATAAATTTCATATTTTGACGTATCTTGCGCATAGAAATTTATATATACTTAAATCTCTTATTTTTGATAATATTGTTAAAAAATATACCAATTAAAAATTTAAGCTTCCAATGAATATGAGTCAACCATTTTTAAGCATGAAAATTTGTTAAGTTGCTTTATTAAGCATATTTTAAAATAATTTCATTTTTTTTTACTATTATCGGCATGGATATTATTTTATTATTTGAAATGTTATTATTGATAATAGTCCTAAACTAACATACAAGGAAAAAAATAGCTTTCCCATGAAGCTTTGAGTCAACTATATGTGATATTAAAGCACCATTTTTTATTTATTTTTTTTTATTACAAATTTAACAATCCAAACACTTAAAAATATCTATACTCAGATAAATAAAAAATTATGGTGTTATTGGTAATAAATCATATGATTATTGTTTTTTATATATTTTATTAATACATAT
>CM063504.1:159950183-159952683 GCA_032207245.1 Pardosa pseudoannulata | reverse complement strand
TATTTCAGATTCTTACATGCATTGAATCATGAGAGGTAAATATTTTATCTACATATGTACTATGTGAAAGGTTAAGAGTGATTTTTTTATGAAGAATTATTAATAAAAATTGCTAAATAACACTAGAAAAGTTTATATATTTAAATATCAGTACAGACTTGTAAATTCACAATACACGCTCGTAAATTTTTAGCCACATATTAGATCTTATATTGAACCACTTGTAATATGCTATTATTAAAAATAATCAATAATATTTAGATTAAAAACATTTTTATTATGATATGCTATTGAAGTACGGAAAAAAGTCATTTAATATTACCCTTAACCATTATTGTAGTTATGGCAGGAACTCTATAATTTAATGTAGAAAATATTAGAAAAAGTAAAGGCATCTTAAGATTTTGATTTCGAACGTTGTTTGGGAACTATTTATTTTACAAGAATGTAAGAATTATCTAGTTATTATTAATGCATTCATAAATCTTTGAATATTTTAGTTATACTATTATACCTAATTTTCCTGTTTAAATGTATTTAGAGAGTGATAAAACTAAAACAATATTTCATCTTTGGATTGGAAGTGTATTTTTAAGTTACATTTATCAATTGGAAAATGCAGTGAAAAATACAAATGAAAACAATTAACGGCTAGGCCATTGTAAAATTATGCCAATGTTAAAAGTCAGTGTAAGATAATTACGAAAATAGCTCTTATAGCACCATCTCTAGAATACTAAAATTAATGTAGATTGCCGTGAACGTGAGTTTTGGTAAGTAAACGTAATACATATATATAATTCAGAATGTGATCTTTTTTTCATTTAACAAAGCAGTGATATTTTTCCCCGTGATTCTCGTACCTTTTTATATTCATAACTTAAACACAAATTAAAATGCCAGTAGTTGTTATTTTTCAAGAAATATGAAAATTATTATAAACGTAGTTCAGTCGTAGTTATAAACAAAGTTCAAATAAAATTTTAATAAACATTTTAAAAACTTATGACATATCATTTATTTCTTTCTAACTTTGTATACACTAAAATTACAATCCTTATTTTATTTCAGGTTATTTATAAATATTTTTAAAATTTACGTGCAAGATTGAACATGAAATTAGATTTTGTTATTTTTTGTGTACGGTAAATGCCCTTTCAAAAAATTTATTAGCAATAATAGTTGAAATTTAATGTACCTGAAACATTGCCATAACTTTAACTACAATATATTAAAATTTTTCTACATTGCTAAACAAACCATTGGTTTTTTTTCTTTCCGAGGTTATATATAATTTCTTAGTTTTTTTTTTCGATCTAGAATTAGTTAGATTTTGAGCAGTAGTTTTTTTTGTTTAATTAAGATTTTATATGAATAAAAAGAAACATTTCCGGAGATTAAATTAAATTTCTTGAGAAACGTAGATAGAACTTTGAAAAATTTCATTAATTTGTACCAAATGCATCATATTTTTTAAATATTAAAGGTAAAAAAACTACTTTATGCAACCTTAGCTATAATATAAAATTAAAACTCTTTGTTTTTGTCCTATATATATTTGATAATATAATCTTTAGGATACTGCTCTGAAATAATTGACACGTCATTGAAAACTTGATAATTTAATTTTTTCTTACAAAAAGGATAAAATCATCCGATGATAATAGAGGTTTTCCGAAGTTTTTTACTTTCAAGTTTCTTTGAACTTGAATCATTAAATGATTTTTTAACAAAAAAATATCTACGTGTTACTTGCGTCGTGTTGATTTTAGAAATAAGCATCGATAGTGATCATATTAAAGAAGTATCAAGAAAATTTCAATAAATAAAAAATATTGTTAAAATATATTTGAGAAAGATAACCAGGGAAAATACTTAAAACATTGCTAGTTTTTTTTAATACATACAAAATCAGTGTTATGCAAAAGTGGGAAGAATCAGAATTATAGTCATAAAAATAATAGAGATCGGTCAGTTTTTTGCAACCCGAGGGCTAACTAAATAAAAGTCCGTTGCTTAAAGTCGATACTGAACATCCTAAAACACCTATTCTTGAAGCAGACCTGCATTGGAATAGAGGTTCCAGTGTCAGTGTTTCTCATTTGTTATCAATCATCATTTTTAAAGGACCTTATTTATGAGTAAATTGTTAATGCTGAATTAATAAATGGTGAAACATTTTGTCATTTGTAAATTTTTATCTTCACTGAAAGCAATATTTTATGCATGCATTGAAGTTTCAGATTAACTAAATGTTACACATTTTCTAGAACTATTTTCCATGAAGCCTTTACCGTAATATAGTTTACACCACTCTTAGTTCATATTATTATGAGAGGATTTTCTTCTGAATATCGTTGTAGATATTACACTACGTCAAAAATCTTACAGTGAGCACTGTCCAAAAGATGTCAAATTTTGGAGACTCAAAACATATCCTAATTGAAGTGATCTATGATATATACATGAATGACTATATATATGATTATTTCCAAATATG
>CM063504.1:159942683-159947683 GCA_032207245.1 Pardosa pseudoannulata | reverse complement strand
TTTATATTTCAGGTAAATAAATTAAAATTTTTCATTTGTTGCAGATTTTTTACCTTAATTTTTAAAAATAATACAAGTTGAAACCACTAAATTAAACATTCCTTAAAATTTGAGCACTATAAAAGAACTTGTAAAAATTTTTCTGTAGGAGAAGAACGAATTTTTATGTTACGATGAACTTAAAACAAATTCTGTTATAATGAACGTTTTAAATCTGTAAAGATAATATATCCATTCAACTAAACCATTACTTTCCGCTTCGTAAACAATTACAAACTATTTACTGAAAAGTCGACATAACGTTCATTTAATAACATGTTACTAAATTTCACAAATATTTAGTTGTTTCTAAGGTAAAATATTTCGTGTATATCTGATTCACTAAATATTTCGAGCTCTATGTTTTAGATCTTGAATTTTTTATATTTTCTGTAAGAGAATTTATTTATTACAAACGTAAAATTTTAAATTTAATTTATAAAAGAACACAATTAAAGAAACCCCTACTTTTTGATAAATGTTATTTATCTTGCTTTATTATTATACCTAGTAGTAATATTACCCTGATTTATTACTGAATTTTGCTTGTCTAACATTTATTAAATGCAATAGTTAAAAAACGTGAAATATGAAACAGTTACACAAGTGTTCTATAATTTTAATTTAATCCCTAAATTTTTAGTTTTGTGTTCATATTTTATTTTCCACCAAGCTTAGTCCTAACAAAGTTCCAGAGAATCATAAAAGTGAAGGCCAATTTACAGGCTAGTTGGCATTTTTCCAATTTTCGGATGTTTTCTTTCCCTTTATGGCATGTCACACTCGTCACAATTTATTGCAGTTCCAATTACGGCCTGCGAATCCGGCATACTGTCCACACTTGGTTAGAATTTATTGCTATTATTTTACATATAAGACTTTCTGAATGGCATCATTGGGAATATAATGCTATCATTCAAATTATTTCAAATTTATTCATTTCAGGCTTCGTAAATCTGGATTTGTGGTAACTTTATTCAGGCCATAAAGCGGTTGAATCCTGTTAAGGCTTTATGCATTTAGCCGCTAAAGAATTTATTGCATGTGTGGTTTTATAAATTGCAAAAGGGTACTGCTTGAAATTTTAATCATAATTTTTAAATTTAGTGCAATATTTAATTTAATACATAGGAGATTTTACTATTTTGATTTTTATTTCTCAGAGCAATCTCCCTTTATCTGTTGTACAATAAACGTTAATATAATATAACTTGCTATAATGTTGTTATAAAATAGAAAATCATTTAATATTTAATCTACTTAATATCTGAAAAATGATGGCAATGTTCAATTTTTGACAGGATATCAGTTGCGGTTATAAACATTGATGAAAATAATTTTCTCTTTCACAAGAAATTAACTATCTACATTTTCAAAATCAATAAAAATATATTTTAAAATCATTTAAAAGAAGCTACGTATCAAACAACCGAGGAAATATTATGAAAAACCTTAATAAATAATTCAACTATATTCCCATACACCTCTAGACTGGAAATATATAAAGACATATAAATATCTTTAACTTTTCTAAGATTCTGTCATAGGGATTATTTATAAATATTAAGATAGTATATATTTCAACAATAGAAACTTTCCTTGCTTTTTCACATTGCTAACGAAACGATATCTATTGGCTTCTAATAAGTTTGTAAAAAGGTAAAAATTTTACTCAATTATCCAGTTTCTCAACAGACGTTGGCAATATTCAAAGAGAGAGGGTTTCGAATCTGAGAAGATCCAATGAAATCTACATGAATTTTTAAATTATTATTTTAGATAATTATAGATAATATAAAATTTCTGATACTGACACAATAGCTTTCTTTATTTAGATAAAAAAATATAACTTTTTCTACAACACAAAATATGACAATGTTTTACTCAAATATCTCTTATAAAAGGTAAAAAGTACGATATGAAATCTTATTAAGTTTATTAAGACCTGAAGTTAAGTAAAAATTAATTGCATACATTTGTTTCACAGTTATAAAGATTCTACTATTATACCACATTGTATGCGGGGCACCTACTAGTACGTTTTCTGACGATTGATACGTGAGCGGGTTTCACGTACTAGTACGGCTTAAGATAACGACATGGTTTGTTTGCGGGTACAAAAATAACGGCATATACAGGAAAACGAAGCCGAATGTTCTTGTCTACTACATAGATTCTGAAATTTAAAAATGTTTATATATAACATAATTCGAAAAAAATAAAACTATATACTACTATTTCTATTTAATTTTTCATATTTACGATGCTATTATAAACTTTTCCACTAAAAAATTTATATTTGTTTAAAAAAATCTTATCGTTGTCATTTATATATTTCTATT
Source organism: Pardosa pseudoannulata (assembly GCA_032207245.1). Taxonomy (NCBI): domain Eukaryota; kingdom Metazoa; phylum Arthropoda; class Arachnida; order Araneae; family Lycosidae; genus Pardosa; species Pardosa pseudoannulata. The sequence goes on along the minus strand of CM063504.1, from coordinate 159,945,302 downwards.
AATATATTTGTTTATATATTTCTATTAATATATTTGTTTATATATTTCAATATAGAATACGAAAAGTTGGTTATAAAATTAAATAATTTTCGATCTATTGAGATTTAACTGAATAACTAAATTTACGAGCAAAACGCCTGTTCTCAGTACAATTCGACTGGGAAATGTACCCGCACACAATGTGTTAAATATATTAACAAGCAAAACTTAGTTGTCTGGTAAGAGCGAAACTTATTTTAAAAGCCTTTCTGATTGCTGAAGTAATTATTGCAACTAAGTTCCAGTTCCAAGGACTGAGATTAGCACTGTTCATGTATATAACAATTAAAAACTAATAGGTTACTAGGAAAGTATTATTTTCACAAACTCAAAGTAAAAAATAATAATGGTAGGGGGTTACATTTCCCTGGTTCTCCAGAAAATTATTCCAAACTGAACACATCACACATAGTAACAAACAATTGAGATTTAGAGACACAATTCCTTAAATGTTTTAAAGAATTTTAAATATAAGTTTCAACGGTATTTTCAGAGCACTTTTTTAAAACGAGCACAAGTGACATAATATGATCGAAAAGTAAACTACAACAATAAAAAGTAGACTTGTGGCAAGCTTGCAAACCAAAAAATGAGTAGTAGAATCCTTTTCATTATAGTGTTTTAAACGAGCATGAAAATTATAGGAAAGAATATAGGGTTTTAAATGTTTTAAAGAATTTTAAATATAAGTTTCAAAGGTATTTTCAGTACATCTTTTAAAAATTAGCACAACTGACGGAATATGATCGAAAATTAAACTATAACAACAAAAAAGTAGATTTGTGTCAAGCTTGCAAACAAAAAAATGAGTAGTAGAATCCTTTTCATTATAGTGTTTTAAACGAGCATGAAAATTATAGGAAAGAATATAGGGTTTTAAATGTTTTAAAATTTGTAAATATAAGTATCAACTGAATTTTCAGTACACATTTTAAAAACGAGTGCAACTGACAGAATATGATCGAAAAGTAAACTACAACAACAAAAAAGTAGAGTTGTGGCAAGCTTGCAAACCAAAAAATGAGTAGTAAAATCCTTTTGATTTTAGTGTTTTAAACGAGCAGGAAAAATATAGGAAAGAATATAGTGTTAAAAAAATCCTTGATTTTATTAAACTAGGATAATTTTAGGAGAAAGGGGTAGAGATAGTTAGAATACACAAATGGGGAAAGAAATCACTATATATTTTTTCTAGTCCTGTTTTACCAACATTTTTAAAGTAAAAACATCCAACCCAAGGAAATCTCTCTCTACAGACAAATCCAGTTTTGATTTTCCACATTGAAGCAGGGAATTGGATCTTACTACCGTAGTTAAAAGAAATAGGAGAACTGTAACATTCTAATAATGATGTCAGAAGAGTACATAGGATTAGTTGCCTGAATTCATGAAGCAGTAGGATTTAATTACTTCACACTGTATAAATGCTTAATTGTACTCAGGATATTTAATTTTCATGAATCTTAGTTGGAAAATATTTCATGAATTCTTACACCAATGTTTTAGGCTTAATAAGTAAGGAAAATAATTTGCCAGAATTTAGATAAAATATTGAAAACTAGAAAGGAAATGATGACGATAAAGATACTAGCATATAGCCCATCATATGACGGGATCAGTAAAATTTTTAATTTTTAAGTAACCTATGAGGCAGGTAAAGAAAATGGTTTGTTTTTGGGCTGAGAATTATCTTTCAACAAAAATAATCGATTAAAATTATCACGTATGTATCTAATCTATTATTTAAGACAAATATAAAAGAAAATTACGTAATATCTAAGTCTAGTGATAAACGTATGGAAATAATGCAGAAGATATTTAAATAATCTAAAATAAATTATTAAAAGAGATTTTTAAAGGAATGACGTCATAATGCTAGAAAAAAATGTTATTTTTACCTATTTATTATGCGATAAATTGATAAATTTAATCGTCTGCACTTAAAATGGGGCTTGAAATAATGGGGTTAAAGGTCCTAAAAGGAGGGAAGGGGTGGATTTCGAACGTTTTAAAGACGACAGTATTTTTTTATGATACGAAGCTTCATTAATACCAAGTTATTTTAGAATCTGATCTATAGTTTATTAAAAGATAAACTTTACTCTCTTTGAATTTTGCTCATCAAAAATCCAATATGGAGGATGTATCCATTCCAAGTTCTAAATTCGAGGACAGACGGACAGATAACTTAGGCTATTACTACCATACGAGAAGAAAATTTAAGGATAGAAAACATGAAATGTGTATGTGACCAGGGACATCAGTACAACAATACGCGAATTTAATTAAATAGAAATAATAAAAATCATAAAATTTGAACAAACAGTAAAAATTTATTTTAGAAATTACAAAACAACTGTAGGAATAAGAATTTAAAAGAAAAAGCAGAAAATATTAAATAAATTAGACATTTAAAAAAATTTGCTTGTGTCGGGGACAGAACCTTCATCCCTACAAAAACGAGAATCAAATAGGCAGACACTCTACTGAACGTGCCACGCCTGCACAAGGTAAGGTAACTAATTAGATCATGTAAGGGTCGAGTAAAAGCAGTCCAGAAATTTAAATATTACATTAAGC
>CM063504.1:159920183-159937683 GCA_032207245.1 Pardosa pseudoannulata | reverse complement strand
AGCTTGGTAACAAAGTATATCATGTCTTATTTCTGATGCCAAATTTGGAGATGTATTACAAATGTGGTGCTTTCATGATATTTTGTTGGCGTTGTTGGTTTCCATATACTTTTATTTGTGTGTGTGTGTGTAAGAAGCAATTTTTATGTTTCCCCAATGGTAAAACTATATAACTGTGCTTTATAATATATTAATTTTTTTTAATTGCAAATCTTATGTCACTTTTTTCGTCTCAAAATATCGCCCCCCCTTTATATCCTGAATTAATTTACCATCAGCTTTCTTACTGCATTTTTGCATCATTAGATAATGGATTTTAATGGAGAAGAATCATAGAAAAAAGAAAATTAATTTTTACTGTATTTTAGTAGTTAATGTTGCAGCTGGTACTTTCTAGTACCAACTTATATTTTTGACTCTATGATAGAAAATAAAGCATTATATTATGAATAAAACAAATGAAATGCTTACATGCGAAGAATAAAAGTCTCTAAAAATAATAGCACCAAATAACTGGTAATAAACCACTAAATTTACTCAGTTGAACAACACGTGTATCAACTCTACCAAAAAATGACCTTATAAAAAATAAAATAAATAAAATGAATTAATATAAAATTTTTTATTAAAGTTTTATTAATGTTTCATAAAAATTTAAACTGAATTAATATAGAATGCATAAGTTTTTTAAATCAAAGATTCTTCAAATATTTATTTTTGTTTATTTATTTACCTAAAAAACTAACTCACTTTAACTCTTTATATCCTGAATTAATTTACCATCAACTTTTTTACTGCATTTTTGCATTATTACATAAGTTTTAATGGAGAATAATCATAGAAAAAAGAAAATTAATTTGTACTGTATTTTGGTAGTTAATTTTCCCGCTGGTACTTTCTAGTACCAACATATATTTTTGGCTCTATCACAGAAAATGAAACGTTAAATTATGAATAAAACTAATGAGTTGTTTACCTGCAAAATATAGAAGTCTCTAAAAAATAATAGTACCAAATAACTGGTAATAAACCACTAAATTTACTCAACTGAACAACACGCGTTTCAACTCTATCACAAACTGACCTTCGAATGCAGCACGCCAACTATAAAATCCCTACTTTGCGAATAAAAAGGATTCCTGATTGGTGCTGTAATTTCTTTTTTTGCTGTCGGAACTGCATCGTTCATGTCCTTGTGGGTACCGTCAGGAGAAACGGCTTTATAAGGAATAGATAGGTGTTTGATTGAAGCTGTACTTATAAGTACCATCAACATAAAAAGGAATAAGCCTTTTCGTAAATAAGAGATGAAATCTTTACAAATAAAAAAATGAAGGAAGCTTGTGCACTAAGTCGTTGAACAATTTCTACAAAATCACTTAAAAAATCTTTTATATTAATGTCTTCATAGATGTTTATAAAGAATTCAATTTAATAATATAGTATACTCTACTACATTTGTCTTTTATTTTACGATTTTTTAAAGATATAAATACGTTCAATATCTTACTTTATTACTTAAATTATCCCAAACCCTTTTATAAACGGGAGTTAAACTATTGAGAAATGAAAAATCAAGGGAGTTCGAGCAAATTATAACTGCACATTTCTAACAAATGCTGTACAGATATCACTAAATTTCTTCACACTAACGTTCTTTAATACCTCTGTACTTAAAATACAATTCCTATAACAAAAAATAAAATTAAAATCTCATCTTTTTTCAGTTTTTAATTTACATTTTCGGTATCTTTTACCACGTTGAAAGTAATTCAAGTAGTACTCATACGGTGCTTTCAATCTTGTTATCCCCTATATAATAATAGCCTAAGTTATCTGTCCGTCTGTCCTCCAATTTATGAAGCGGTTGGACCTGGAATGGATAGAGGCATCCATTCAAAGAGAATAAAGCTTATTTTCTCCTAAACTATCGATCCGATTCTAAAATAAATTTGTATAAATATGCTTCATATCACAGCAAAAAATACTGTCGTATTTAAAACGTTCGAAATCCAACCCTTCCAAACTTTTCGAGAGTTTAATGCCATTATTTCCAGCCCTATTTTCCCCGGTTAAGAGCAGGCGATTAAATTTATCCATTTATCACTTAATAAATATTTAGAAATAACAATGTTTCTAGCATTGTGACGTCATTCCTTTAAACATCTCATTTAATCAGTTCATATTTTAAACTATTTAAATATCGTCTACACTATTTTAGTATCTTTTATCATTGAACTTAGATATGACGTAAATGATTTTCTTTTATATTTGGCTTAAATAATAGATTAGGTACATGTGATAATTTTAAATTGAATCATCGATTATTTTTTGTTGCAATGAAAATTTTATCACCGGTATTAACAATAAATTCTTTTCATATAAGTCTAAGACTCTATTTCACGGACTCATATTTAACTTTTAATTTATATATTTGGAAATTAAGAAGTTTGTTCTTTTGTGTGTTTGTTTATTATACATAACCATACGGTTTGACTAAATGAATTCAATGTAATTCTAATTTGCATTACAGGACGGGAGACTCTAGAGGAGTATGACGATAAATAAATTATTGAGAGTGAACCAGATAATTCTCAGCCAAAAAACAGACCATTTTTTACATGCCTCATTGGGCACTTAACAGTTCTAGAATATTAAAAATTTTACTAATCCCGTCATATGATGGGCTATATGCTAGTATTAAATAACATTACATTCAATTAATCATAATATTAAATTAAATAATAACATTCACAATTATAACATGTCATTCATAATCAACATTTAACATTAAATCATAAAATCATAAAATTAAATTAATAAATTAAAAAAATTATCACTGTGTTATAGAAAGTTAAAATTAACTTCAACTTCGCAATGTATAATGAAGCATGCTAGTTACGACACTGTAGACACATGTAAAATAACGTGGTAGGTTAAATTGTAAAAAATTTTACGATTTTTTTTTAAATTCCTATAGTTTGTTTAAGAGCTTAAGGCCGAAATTACTATAAAAATGCTTTTAGAGACATTAGAAATGCTTGTTAATCCATTACATACAATACCTTTTTCTGCTTTTTCGCAGTAGATATCAGTATATTGTGTATCTTATAATACATATTTCTAATCAATATTTTACCAGCTAATTGGATTATTAGCTGATAAGTGGTACAGGATTTGATAAAAGATATTAAAAGGATAATATAAACACAAAGATTTGAGTTTGTGACATAAGCAGCAAAAATGAGTGATGAGCCAATCCCAAGAGAAGCTTTTGAACCTGTAGGTGCATTTAGCTTTGTATGCTTCAATTAGTAATGCACAATTCCTTTGTAATATCTATTGTAGAGCTGCAGTGGCTGGCTCAGTTGGGAAAGAAGTGCTCTCGTAACTGTAGATTTGCGAGTTCAGAGTCCGAGTCGGTCTAAGATCCGCCATGTTCGTTAAAGATGAAAGGAACACGTAAAATATGTTCGTGGTCACAATCTCCTCCAAGTTCCCAATTAATACCTCTGGGGGTGGCAGGCCAAGCCTATGGGTCTTCTGCTTAGCACCTGCTTCAATATTACGAGGACTCACTTGAGCAAACAAACGTACTTTCATCCTTGAGGTGCTCGTTAATGCAAAAGACTCACCTCTTTGCTTTATAACGAGTATATTGCTCAATTGTGCTTTGTTTGACCAAGTGGTATTAGAAACAACTCCAACAGCATATCTATTGTAGGGGTCTAAGAAAGGAGATATATCAAAAAAAGAATATCAACTAAGTTATTTATAAAAAAAACTACTTTAACAAGTATTTAAATTTGGGTTTTTTATATTTCCCTAAATTGTGTAAAATAATTGTTATAATATGTATTTATTAAAGCAATAATGGTGTCTAGTTAATGGTTCATAACTTATTTTATTTCTAACAACGCATTATTTAATGATGTCACTATTTTATAGCTATGAGATGATTGATATGGTCTTTAAATACATTCAGCATAATTTGCTGAGGCTGTGTGACATAATTAATACAATATATACTCATTCAAACAATAATGGTGTATCGCTAATGATTCATAAATCCTTATATATTTAACAATATTTAATGGCATAACTGCTTTATAGCAATGAGATGATTGGTATGATCTTTAAATTCATTCATCCATATTTTCTTAGTCTGTGTACCATAATTACTACAATATAAACTCATTCAAGCAATAATGATGTCTCGTTAAAGATTAATAATGTATTACATTTCTAAAAACACAATATTTAACAGTGACATTAATTTATATGAGATGATTAGTAGACTCTTTAAATACATTCATCACTAATTTCTTAGGCAATGTAACATAATTACTACAATATAAACTCATTCAAGCAATAATGATGTCTCGTTAATGATTAATAATTTATTACATTTCTAAAACACAATACTTAACAACTACACTATGTTGTACGTGATGATCGGTATAGAATTTAAATACATTCATCGCTATTTTGTTAGTCTATGTAACATAATTACTACAATATAAACTCATTCAAGCAATAATGGTGTCTCGTTAATGATTAATAATGTATTACATTTCTAAAAGCACAATATTTAACAGCAACACTAATTTATATGAGATGATTGGTATACTCTTTAAATACACCCATCACTATTTTCTTAGGCTGTGCAACATTATTACTACAATATAAACTCATTAAATAAATAATGGCATCTGGTTAATGATTAATAATCTATTACATTTCTAAAAACACAATATATAACAGTAACACTATTCTATATGAGACGATCGTATAGTCTTTAAATACATTCATCACTATTTTCTTAGTCTGGGTAACATAATTACTACAATATAAACTCATTCAAGCAATAATGGTGTCTCGTTAATGATTAATAATTTATTACATTTCTAAAAACACAATATTTAACAGCAACATTAATTTATATGAGATGATTGGTATACTCTTTAAATACATTCATTATAATAGCAGTAGCATATCCACTGCTACTTTTCTCATAAAATTTGAATTATTCCTTTCCACACGACAAAAATGCAATTACCGTGGGAGACAATATGTCTCTCTCAAGAATTATTCAGCATAAGATAGACTTTTCCAATATCACTGTGGAAGATCCACTTAACACGGTTATTTTCTTTGTTGAGGCATTCAGTGTAAATGTCTTTAGGGCTGTCTTTGTTGGCAACTGCAAATAATTAGTCTTGAAAATATGTGAGATACAAAGGTTGCTCCACTTTGCTGAATATTTTTGTTTTATTATTTATTTCTCTTCACGTTGTCGTAAGATTACGTAAATGCTTCGCTGACAACGGTTGGTTAGTTTTTGCTTATTTATCGGTTATTCCTTCTGTTAAAGTATCCAAATATCGTAAACATAGTTTATGACATTACTTAAAGCTGGTATCTTAATTAAACTTTAGGATTGCTGCCTAAGTGTATACTGAAATATTCTAAGTGTTTTAAACCCTAGTAAATCATTATACCAGTAATCTGATAGAAAATAGAATATTCATCTAGTATTTTATATAAACAAACAGAAAATTATATTATATAGTCACTAAACATATATTTTAAGAAGAAAAAGCTCTAAATACTTTATATTACTATACTGTAAATCATGAATATAATTCTAAGCACTATAGTTTTAATCATAATGTATACATGTATATATACATATGTATATATATATATATATATATATATATATATATATATATATATATATATATATATATATATATATATATATATATATATATATATATATATATATATGTATATAAATGTATATAATATATATATATACATGTATATATATGCATATATATATATCTATGTATATATATGTATATATATATATATATATATATATATATGTATATATATATATATATATATACATATATATACATATATATATATATATGTATGTATGTATATATATATAAATGAATATACATATATATATATGTATATATATAAATATATATATATATACATATATATACATATATATATATAACATATACATATACATACATATATATATATATATATATATATATATATATATATATATATATATATATATATATATATATATATATATATTTATATAGATATAATATATATATATCGGTTTTACTCTGTAGTTTACGGTGCTCAGAGAATTTGGCTCTTTATCTGTATTAATCACTGCCAAGTGAGTTTTATCACAAATGAAAAATTTAGGGATATTCTGATTACAATTGCGTATAAAATTTGTGTATACTGTTTAATAGTTTGATACTTATAGTTTATACTTTTGATTACATTTTCACTGCATTTTTATAATAAGTACCCATATTTTCTGTAAAGTTTTAGTAAAAAAGCATAAAATCATTAAAATATTACAAAACACAGTATAGATAAAATTTATACACATGTTGTACCAAATTTGTAAGTTTGCAATTGCAGGGAGAACAATTTTTAAAATTCTCTAAATCATACAGAAATTTGCGAGAAAATATGATGTGGGTGCATGCTTTGTAACAGCAATGAAAATGGAACCAAAAGCACAAATTATGAGCATTTAAATACTTAAAACTGTATGCAAAAATTTTTGCACAATTTCATACAAAAAATTCGGATTGTCATACGTGAAAAAATTCGCATACTTGGCAATGATAATTTTAGATAAAGAATCAAAATCAAGGGTCCCCCTAAAATTCAGTGAAGCCCTTAGGAGAATACGAAAGCCAATGGTTTATTCACTAAATAATTTTGATCTTTACATAAAACTTGCTACATTGAGAAGATTAATTAACTGAATAATTGTTTGCATAACGTGACATAAAATTTATTTCACTTCCTAGTATGGCTTTTTCATTATAGCGATACTTTTTTAATATAGCGATACTTGAGCACAGTAATTGGTTCCTGCTCATTGTTGAATTAATATATACTCATTTTTTAGTTAACACATAGTACTTATTGTTGAATTAATATACATTACTCATTATTGAACTATTAATTAACATTTTTTTGTGTTATTTAAGATAACATATTGACAGTGTGTTAATATTTCGCAGCTCTTTTGTATTCAAGAATATAATATATTACAGTTATATTTACCGAAATTCGAAATTATATTCCAAGATCAAATAAAATAAGTTTGTGTAAAGCTCATAAAAATATATTCAAAAGTTAATAGACGTACGAGATAGTTATGAATTGTCAAAAACAGATATCGAAAATTTTTATATAAAATGTGACCTTCCTCTTGTTTAGAAAGTCAAGTATGAAAATGCATAGAATATTCATTTTTCCTAAACAAAATAGGAATAAATATGTCTATTGTATGAAATGAAAACATACAAAGGGTCATTTTTCTTTATATGTTATATAGATGCAGCAAAACTCTCCAGTGCTAAAAAATAACTCTGTAATCATATTTTGTTCGACAAAAGCAGAATTAAACGAACACGGAGAAAATGGTCAAAATGACAAATAAAAGCGGAACAGAGAAAACATAAGTTTTGTGGAGTTTATTGGTACAAAAAGAAAAGTAAAGGAAAAGAAAACTTCGAGAACTTTTATTTCTGGGTCAGACCAAAATTTCAACGTAGAAATGATGTCATCTTTAAGAAACGTATTGCTTTTTATGAAAGATGAAGATTAATGAAACCCAGAAGTTTAAAGAAGTACATGTGAAAATGTAATCTGAAAAAGCCATTATCAGACACAAATAATGTCTTGTTTGACAAGATATTTCTGAAGTATTCTGATTATTGTTTAATTTATAGCTCTTAAAGTTGGAAAATAAAAATAAAATCATTTTGTGAAATTATACTTTTTATGTATAAATATATCCAGTTAACATTGTAAACATTGTGTTTAGGAAAAAAAATTTATTTTACCATCAATGGGATAAATTATATACAAGTAATGTAAAAATTTAATACTTTAATCTTAAACTAAAATTACTAACACCTCTATTAAAAAATCACTAAATCCAAGATTTCGTCATCTTCTTAGTAGCCTTTTAAAGTTAAACTATTTTGTCTCCATCCATTTGGAGTAATCAACACGACAACCTACTAGCTGATTAAGCACATTCCTACTTTGATGGCCGAACGATGGCCGAATGGTTAGGGTGCTGGCCTTCGGAACCGGAGTTCGTGGGTTCGAATCCCACTATGGCATGGATGTTTGTAGCCGTTCGGAATCGGCTTTAAGCAGTTGGTCCCGGTCTCATTAGCCCTCGTGTTGCAAAAAGTAGACCGTAGCACTCCAAAAACCAAGAACCAAACCTACTTTGATGATTAAGTACATTCTTTTCTCACACCAGTGGCGTCCCCAAGGTTATAAAAGACCGCTCGAAAATTCTTTGTTGGATTTTGCTGTTGGACGTTGCTAAATAAAGATGCTGATAAAATTTTCCTGATAAATCGTATTATTTACGCCGAAGACTACACCACTTCGACCACGTTACATAACTGAAGCATAGCATGCTACATTATGTTTCATGCCTATAAATAACATAGGAAGAGTTCAGTGAATTTTACAGTTGATAAACTCTTGTTTCATAATAAATTGTTTTGCTTAGGAATCCTAAAGTTTTGGTATAGAAATGAGTCTATTCATACGAAGAATAGAGTATTTTGTGTATTTTAACGCTAAAACTTTTGCAAATTCTTGTATAATTTGTTCTACTTTATTAAGTAATAAATATATTTACCTCCATTTTCCAAAATTAAGAGACTCAGGGACTTGGAAAATATTAACCAACATTATGCCGTAGAAAATGCAACATTTATTTTGTAAAATATCGAAAGTGGTGTATGGATCGTGAATGATAAGTAGTTGGCTTCCGATGCATTGATTCCACTGGAGATCGAAGATTTCTACACATTTTTTCACCGTGCGCGAAGAGCTATAACAGCTGAAACAGTCACCAACTTCAACACTGGTAACCTAGAGAGTGTTTTTCAGCACACTGTGCTGAGTTCCTTGCTGAGTATGGGCCTACACATTCTTTACCAAAAATGAGGGCAAGTCATTGCCAGCTGTGTCTGCAATGGAACAAGAGACATCGAAATTGGATATTAGAAGAATGGAAGAATGATGCATGGGGAAATGAATCCCGTTTTATGGTTCATCACATTGAGGGACATGTGCGAATACAGTGATTTGTAAAGGAAACGTTGGTTCCCGGATGCACAGTTGGACACAGAGAAGCTCGTGGAGGGGCTATAATGATGTGAGCAATGTTTTTAAGCAGTACATTCTGACCCACAATCCCTGACCTCTGTGTTCCACGTGAGCATTGTTTCAGACAAGGTTCACCCATTCATGCCAACAGTATTTCGAACGAGGCATAGTGTTTAACAATAAGATAATGCACCCCGTCATGAGAATCGAATCGTCAGGTAGTAGTTTCAGGAAAATTCTGTTGCTTTCAACTCATGTCTTGGACTCCATATTCACCTGACATAAATCCACTACACCAATTGTGATCCCACCTGGAAAAAGAAATTCAGCGCTGCCACTCTACCCCTCGCAATGTGTAGAATTGGAGGACGAGTTGGGGAGCACTTGGTACCAGTTACCTATGACTCCCTATCAGCACATTTTGTAGTCAATTCCATGCCAAGTGCTGATGGTTTTGAGATCTAAAGGTGGTCCTTCATGTTTTAATAGGGTGGTCACAGTGTAATGTCTGTTCTGTGCATATATATATATATATATATATATATATATATATATATATATATATATGTATGTATATATATATATATATATATATATGTATATATATATATATATATATATATATATATATATGTATATATATATAATATATATATATATATATATATATATATATATATATATATATATATATATATATATATATATATATTATATATATATATATATATATATATATATATATATATATATATATATACAGAAATATAAACTTGCACTCTTTCTCTCTCTCTCTCTCTCACACACACACATACACCCCCATCCCCACCCCAAACACATACATACACACACACACACACACATATATATATATATATATATATATATATATATATATATATATATTTATATATATACACACCAAACTAAACCACACACACACACACACACACACACACACACGCATATATATATATATATATATATATATATATATATATATATATATATATATATATATATATATATATATATATATATATATATATATATGTAAACTATATACCACTTCAAATACACACCAAACTAAACAAAAATACTTTGCATATACTATTAGCTTAACGCATTCCATTTAAGCAATATTGATTTATGCCCCAAGCTTTATTACAGTTTGTTAATTAAAACCATCCATTTTCTATGACTTTATTTACAGCTTTATGAATAACGAACATCTGATTTTAAATTGAAACGGGAAAATCCATTTTGCCCCTTATATTCTCTTTCTCTCAGCTAATATTCATAAGCTACGCTGAATCTGTATTCCTAGTTTATTATAATTACAGGTGAAGGAATTTGCGCATTTTTATTTCATAACTTAACGTTAAGGAGTGATGCATAAAAATGAGAGAACCATTCATGCGGAGCATAAAGACTCTTTTTATAATGACGTTTTTGGAGATAAATGCGCCAAAAGATATTTTTTCCCATAAAACGTGTGTTTTAGAATGACTCTCTGGAGTCGTGTTTTAAAGAATGCTGTTTAAGCTGTAATTAGGGAAATATATGTTTCGGTTTATCAAAATTAAAGCGACTGAATATGGGATTTTACTGAAAAAAACTTTAAGGCAATAAAGATTTTATAAATTTTTACAAGTCTTCTAATAATTTATTTATTTACACTGCAATTATGCATTTTTTTCTGGCGGGATATTTTTTAGCACCGTAGATTAGAATATGTTTAGATGATGCTAGAAATATATTTTTAGTTAAAAGTTTTGTATTACTTATGTAAGAAAAGGAAATATTTAAAAGAAAATATGAATTTACAAACTGTATTAAGCTTAAAATATATTTCAGTTTATCAATATTAAATCACTAGGATATGGGATTTTATTGAAAAAAATAAATGTAATAAAGATTTTACAAAATAGTTTTCTAATTCTTTGCTTATATTGCAAGTCGGCATTTTTTCTGATATGTTAAGTAATATATTTTAATACCATTGTTTGGACTACAGAAATATATCGTACCTAAATCATACTGAAATATTTTTTCTTCAAAATTTTGTATTGTTTCTTTACTGAAGCAAAATATTTGGAAGAAAGTCTGAAAAAATATTTCAGTAAAATGTTTTTCCATTTATCAAATTTTAAATGAATGAATCTTTTTTTTACTGAAAAGAAGTTAAAGTATTGAATATTTTATAAAGGTTGACAGGTTTTCTAATTATTTATACTAATCTGATTTTCTACAACTATTCTACAAACATGCAATTTTTCTATAAATAGTAATTTCAGTACACTCATTTTATAAAAGCACATTTAACATCAAGGTGATTTCAGAATATTATTTTGAGTTAATGTTTTTTATTATTTTAAGGAAAAAATTGAAACATTTGAAAAAAACATGCAATTATATGAAGTATGTTTTTGTTTATTAATATTAAAACAGAGTTTTCTGATATATTAGTAAAATTAATTAAGACGATAATAATTTTTTAACTCTTTACAATTTACTTATTTCTTCACGTTGTAATGTGATTTTTCAAAAAAAAATAAGAAATGATTTTCAAGATAATATTTTAGAAATTAGGGTCATATAATTTTTTGATAATAATAAAAAATATTTCTTCATTTGGTGTTATATTCCTTTTTTATTTAAATAAACTACTTGAAATGAGAGCTTAAAGTTTTTAAAGCTAAACCTTCATACGAAAACCTAAGACTGAAATCATTGTGGTTTTTGTTGTTTCTCATGTCACTTGGTCAAACGAAGTACGATCGTGCCTGCAGGCTCTCGTATTAAGGCTAAGGGGTTCCCCTTTCTTTTTTATGGGCATCATTAAGGGAAAAAAAAAGACTTCGCTCAAGTAGGTCCTTGAAGCATGACCAAGCCTTGACCATGGAAGAATAACTATGGTCCTTGAATTTTGAAGCATGGATCAAGCAGAAAACCCACAGACTTGGCCTTTCACCCTCCAGAGGTATTGATTGAGAACTCGGAGAACCATTGTGACCATGTGACCATTGTGGACATATTTTAAGTGCCCCAGTCACCTTTAATGAATACAGCGGACCTTAGACAGACCCGGGTTCGGAACCCTCAACCTTTCAGTTACGAGATCGTTACCATGGCCGACTGAGCTACCGCGGCTGAAATGAAATCATCAATATGCAGCAAAATTATTTGTTTAGTTATGAATTGAAAAAAGGCTGTGTGAGATGTTAAGAATTAGTGGAATGTACAATTAAATATATAAACTAAAATAATGTCTTTGTGATTGAGAAATGACCAAAGGGAAGGGATTTGCTAACAGTTTATTGTAGATTAGAATTTGACGTTACAAAGCAAATATATTTCTATCAATAGAGAATTAATGATTACTAACATTTAAGATTTTAACACAGTACATTAGATAAGAATAATATGAACGAGAGGGATACATAATACATAAACACAATCAAATAGAATTAAATGTATATGGATTGGATCAGCGTTGGGAAAAGGAAAACCCAATATGATTTACGATTAAAGGAATTAAGAATTTACTTACTACAATGACTTTGAATGTTTTCACTCCAAACGTCGTCCAAACCATCCACTTTAAAGAAACATCCAGAAAAAACAGAGTATATTGGTTTGTAGCCGATTTAATCACCCCGCTCAGCGCTGTAAGCAAACACTATTATTTTTCTTTTTTCTTTTTTTTTTATTCAGATGGCACTACGCTCAAAGGTAAGAAAATAAACACACTTTACAAAACTATTAAGCAATTGCTGACGCTGATCCAGCATCATGGCTGCTGGACGGAACAGGCTGTTATAATGAATATTGCAGGTCACGAAAATTTCTATGTTTCTCTAATTGAAGCTTATCTGTTGGTGGACATAAATTGAAAAGACCGTAAAACATGCAAGTATATTTGTTTATAAACCCTGTATAATTGAAAATGACGAACTTGTTGTATGTTATGTCATATACTGTATTTTGATACTGAATCATCTGTGAAATGCCCAAAGCTGGCCTATCGGCTAAGGCACTGATCTTTGGTCCCAGAATTCGTGGGCTCGAAACCCACTATGCCATTTCGAATCGACTGTAAGCAGTGGATCCCGGTCTCATTAGCCCTTGTGTGCAAAACAGTAGACCATAGCTCTACAAACCAAACCATTTGTGAACTAAAAATTAGAATATAAATGTCTATGGCATAAAATATTTCATCAAATCACTCGTCTATAACTTGTAATCGTATTTCCTTACATCACCAAAAGCTGCTATATGAGTAAATTCATTGGAATAAGAGAGCTATCGTTCAAATCTTTTAGAAGTCAAGATATTATTAAATTCCATTTTAAAGCAAATTATAAAGCAATTTATGAATACTTGACACATCACTGATATATTTGTAATTATAAGAACATGTTTCACAGTAGGATATAAAACTGAATTTGACAGAGAGAGAACCAATGGAGTTTGATATGATCTCTAATATTCTTCTTTAAAATAACGTAAAATACGATTTCTAAATGATATAAATTAATAAAAAATATATATAAACACGTAATTTAAAATTTACCTCCTCCTTTCAATATTTTATTGTGATTATTATGTATTTTTAAAAGGGATTATATAGAATAACAAATTGCTAATATTCAACAATTAATTCATACATTGCTAACTATTATTTTGCAAACTCTAAGAATTGGCAACCACTATGAAATAGTTCTTAAATATTTTAAATTATTATCATTCTTCTGCAATATTCTAGAACTCATTAACTTTGAGGTTTAATGCAGCACTAAGCAGTACAAAACTTCTCTCTCTGAATTGATTTTCCACCAAACGTCATGGGTTTTTCTTTAAAACGAACTAAATTGTAAAACTTTACTATTAATCACTATCTCATTACTTAGTATCTAATTTTCAATACTCTTGAAATTTTTTCTCACTTTAACTGAATGATAATTCGTTCGAAACTGCACTTTTATTTTTCAAAGTTAAAAAGATTGATGGTTGCTCTTGAATTCACATACGCAGAAAATTCACTTTATAAAGATTAATAAAATAAAATCTATAGATCTTCAATACAAAACTTCAAGTATTTTTTTAAATATATTTTTTAAATATATATTTTTAAGCTATCCGTCTACGTTCAAAACGTCATTTTTTGCCAAAAATCATATCTTTTATTTATTTCTCCATTGTAAAATTTACACTTTTACTCTTCTAAATATGTTTTTGTTTTGTCTCTAAGGCATTTTAAAGAAAAGTTACAGTTGTTTAAACATCAGTCACAGCGGTCAAAATAAAACGGAAGTAGCGACTTCGGAACCGAAAGTTGTGAATTTTTTGGATAAAACGTTTTAAATTTTCATGAAGATTAGTTTAAACATTTTTCTAGTATTTTTAATAATTACCAACTTGGCAATTAGAAAGTTTTGAAGCAAGAAAGTGTGGGGAATTTTAAACATGTATTTTAATTTTTTAATAGTCAAAGTTGTTTTCATAAACTTCAAACGCGCTTTTCTAAGAACGGTATTTTTAATTAAATGTTGAATTTTGAAATGTGATTTCTCAAAATTTCTTAAAATATTTTGTTGAAAATTATTATGAATACTTTTTGATAGTATTTACTAGTGAATGACCTAAAAGATTTAAGTTTAAATAACTTTTAATGCTGTTACACTCATAGTTAGATAAAGGTAATGAAAATTCGTTAAAAATTCAATGTGTATGATTTTGAAGGACCAAATTTTTTTACCAAATGTAAATTAAGCAAAGATTTTATGTGATTTCATATTCCAATGTATAAGAAATGTGTTGCATCAAAAAATATTAAAATAATTTAATTTATTAAAAAATTAGACCTTTTGAAAAAACCTGATATTTTTACTAAATATCTTCATTTATTAGATATTATATAAAAACTTTTCCAGGAATAAATTTTTAAGAGCAATTTTCTATGATAATATAAAAAATAAATCTAAAAATGTAAAAACATGAACTAGTTTCTACGTTTAAAGAAATGTAGACGGATACCTTAAAGATATCATAGTTGATGTTATAAAGATGTGTTGTATTTATTTATACAAATACTTACAAATTGTCACTATTTGGTACCTTAATATCTATTTTTATATATTATTGAATATTTTTCACATTCATACACTAAATTATAATTCGTCTTGCACTTCATTTACATTTTATGTCACTTAGTCTCACTATTATCTATAAATTCTGTTAAGGAAAAATTCAATTCTCATGGAAAAATTCATAAGGTAAAATAAAATTATCTTAATTCCAATACCTCAATTATTTGTACTGCGTATATTCTTAAATAATTATTAACATTACACTCTAAACTGCATTTAAGTTTTAAATTATTTTAATTAATTAAGGAAACGTAAAATCCTTTAAGCGCAAAAGGATCGTCATTATTTTTTTCTTGCATAAAATTGTTAGTATAGAAGTACATACAATTAAGTAGGAATAGTGAAAACTATATGCCAAAGAATTATTGTATATCATTGATATTGGCATCATTCAACTTTTTGAGGGTATTTTTTGAAAACAGAATTAGTTTTTTACTTAAAAACATAAGCGTATTTTCACTTGTTTTTTAAACATTTCCCTTTTCAGGTATCGAACCAGGTGTCGTAAGATTCCGAAGAAGGTGTCATCTTGAAGCTCAAGAAATATCATTTTAGATAAACTGTTTCGACAGTTTGAAAATCATATCACCGTTTTTTTAATAATTTTGTAGTAGTAGTCATTTTACAATTCTTAACACATTTTAAAAACTGCATAGCAAAATATTCATTCATAATAATGTTTAAATTTTTGGAGTTAAATATTGAAATATCTTTTCTTTTAAAAATCTATAAAAATAAATATTGTATACATTTTTAAATATAAAGTCATCTAGATATAATATTACATCCACGTTTCTCAGCAGGGATATTAGTGATTAGCGTACAGGAAAGTTTAGTGACGTTAGATTACTTCAGCGTGCAAGATTTTTAAAATTTTATGTTTAAACTACAGAGTACGACAATAAGGAATGTGTGTTAAATTTAGAAATGAAATTTGATTTATAACATCTTACTAATTTACTTCAAATTAAAAAAAAATTATACGAATTGAATATTTACTAGTTACTTACTTTAAAATAAATTTGGCTGTTACTCAGAGAATTTCGCTTGTTTTTATAGGATTTTATACTATTTCGACATAATAAAATCTTGTGTCGTTTTCAAATAACAAGTTTTATAAATTAAACCTATCTTCTTATTTATAATTATTATTCAGCTTTGACATTTAGAAAGTTAAATTAAAAGAATACTTTCCAGATTAGTAATTAAAGTTATTTACTCTCTTGGTATTTCTAAATTATATAAATTACACTCTAAATCCATGTTTCAAATTTAATTTGAATACATTATTGAAAATTAAATATATTGGAAAGAGGAAAAATATTTTTATCAACAAAATCTTTTTACATTTTAATATTTTTAAACTTAATTTCTTAGATACAATTAAATATTTTAGATTTATAGAATATAAATACAATTACGTTAATTTTGATGTAAAAGTTTATTCCTACAACAAGAAACATAGACTGTTTTCATTGTTTCAATTCTGTTACATTATAATTAACACAATTTCCTGAAAAAACCCTTCTTAAAAGGTGATTTAAGATTTAAATTTTGAACACAATTTCCTGTATTAGTTGATCGAATGCACATGGATTTCGGCAGGGGTTTATACTTTCCATATTTTCTCTTAAAATATGATGTGCATAAAAAATAAATTTTCTTTAAATTGCTATTAAATTTTACAAGTAACTTTTTTTCTTTAAATCTTACGATGTGTGATCAGAATTATAATTTGCACATTCTCTTAATGGTTTAAAGTTAGATTTGATTCCATCGTTCCATTTTCGTATTAATCTATTTTAGTGTCGTCAGAATAGAACAAATATGCAACATTTGGCAGCAAGTAGCGATGTTAAGTCTCCTTATATTTGGTAGTTAAGGATTGCGGATTAAAATCACGAATATAATTGCACAAAGGAACATTACAAAAGTACTAAATTCTTAAATTCAGTTTGTACTCATTACAGTTTATTCTTCTTCTTCTTTAAATCTGTTTCGGTGTCTCTCAGTTATTAATTACAATTCTCCACTGTCTCCTAGGTTTCCTAACAATTGATTGCTATCTTTTCCATTTTTTGAGTAAGTTTTTCGTGTCGTCAGATCTTTGTGCAACATAATTTAACAAGTCCACAATA
>CM063504.1:159912683-159917683 GCA_032207245.1 Pardosa pseudoannulata | reverse complement strand
CACGTGTTATGAGGTTAGATTTTGACCCTTAACTTTTAATTAAATGGTTATATTATACTTATAATAAAAGATTTTTTCATATTAATTTTAATCACCTCCTTAAACATACACACCAGGTTGAGGATATCATCGGATGAACAGAAAATTGAATGTTACGCATAGAGGTTTAAATAAATAAATAAATAAATAAATAAATATATATATATATGTATATATATATATATATATACTACTGTATAAGTACACAAAATTAATAATACGGAAATATATTAAACTTTATGCTCATTATTTATTGTACTTTGGTAATAGAAATGTTTTCATACTCAAAAAGACATAAAACACGATATTAGAACATTAAAATTATTTTAATTACTCATCACGATAAAACATAAAGGTGATACTCACCATATAATTTTTAAAATATATTAGATCCTCGGTCTGGAAGAGTTTTTTCCTTTTACTGCAAATCATTGCAACTTATACACAACAGAAGAAAATAAATTAAAGTGTACATTATTCGTATATAATAGAGGAACTATTTTATGCTTCTGGAAAATAGAAAAAATATCATTATATATGACAGAGGTAGATTGATCAGCATTGGGTTAAATATTGATTGCGTGCAGTTGGATATTCTTTATTGGATCATCAGTTATTAGATAATTGTTTAAACTATCTTCGCATAATTTATGCTAACCTACACACACAAATAGACATATATGTATATATGGGTGTGATGTGTGTATATATATGAGATGAGAGAGTCTATCTTGAATTTCATACAAATATATCGAAACACGGTCGAGTGTATAAAAACACAAAGAGAAACTTAGGATCAAAATCGAATATTTTAATGTACTTGTGTAACCGGAAGCTTGGAGGTACGGAGTTGTCAAATTAACAGGGAAAACATATATTCACGAAGGTTACTAGAAAAAGATGCAAGAAAAGGATAGAATCGCCAGAAATTTATTTTGAGATAGACATAATTGCGTTTGTTAATTTTTTAGGATACAAACATCACTACATACATAGAATTATATGTAAGTATACAGACATGTTTATGATGTGCCAATATATTATTGACATCACTAATAAAGAACTAGATTTATCAGTGATTGAAATCACTGATAAAGAAGTAGACCTTCTTTTGTTTTGTAAACTAGACGAATAAAAATTGCAGTAGTTGCCAACTGGCTGAGAAAATGAACTAAAATTTTATTGTGGTTTAAAAGTGTAGCGATTCATCGTTTGATCGCAATTCAACGTCTGATGACAAGTCTCCACTGAAGGAAAGAGAACGGTTTATGCAGATCTACTCAAGCCTGCGAAGAGCCCTAGAGACATTGCATATAAGACACCGCATTTCCGTTGAAAAGCAGTTCTACACGGAGTTCTCGCTCAACCTTCCTGGCCGCCGCTGCTGCTCTCCAATTGTCAGGTCAAACAGCTGGTTCTAGAAATGAACCACGCATGCAGTATTGAGAGAAATATCTCACCTCGTGGTGAGATATTTAAATCGACAGCGTTCTGTACAAGATGTTGTATTTATTTACTCCTGTATATAAAGTCTTTTAACTACTTACTAAGCCTCGTACCATTTTTTACTCAGAATCAGCACAAAAGCAGAGGAGTTTTGTCAACTTTTATCAGAGGACTGGATATTTTTTAGATTTGTGTATGTTTGATGAAGAATTTGCCTAGAAATCAGGAAGACTCTGTCATACCCTTTAAATGAGAAATTATTTTGCCTCCATATTTTGGGCTCCTAAGAAATTTCTAGATGTTAGGTAAAAAGGCTTTTTTCAGGGTTAAAAACCAAAACAAAATGCACGAACAGCATTAAAATAAGTAAAGAATTGCCATTTAATTTACATGGAAAAAATGTAGGATGTTTTGATTGCTGCTTTTATAAAGTCATAATATAGAATTAAGGGTATAGAAAATATTTTAATTTTATATTAGAGTATAGACGCAAACTATCAATATCTATATATAATATAGTATATTTATATATCTGTAACATATCAAAATTATTGTATTTAAACTCTCTCTTAAAAATATTTTCTCTTCCCTATTCTTATTTCTTCAAATCTATTTTGGTATCCACAAAATATCTTATCTAAAGGAGTATCCACGAATTAAAATTATTTTAGCAATCTTTCAAATCTAACTCTAAAACAAATGGAATGTTCTGACCATCCACCACATTTTCCAGCTAACACTGGACAATGGCTCTGTTTTTTCCTCTGGTCTAAATTCCTTTTTATTGTTAAATTTGCTGAGTCAGTTGCCGGTTCCTCGGGAAAATTCTATGAGTCGCATAATGTGGGGACCAAACTTTTAATCGACATTTATTTCATTGGGTCCTTTGCCTTATACTGAGAAACATGTCGTTTTCTTAGTTCTGAAAAAGTTTATTTCTAATGCAGGAGGCAATACAGACATTATCTTAACGCCTTAACAACGTTGCAAACCTGTTACCCATCTATCAACTCCCGAGGAGCACGTGAAGTTTAAGCTATGCTATGTAAGCGAGTAACAATACCCCCGCTGGCTTTTCGTAATTTAGAAGCAGAGTTAAAGCGGACCATTGCACACTTCTGATGCCAGTTGGAGAAACCAACCACGATTCAGCCTTACAGCTACTTGTATTAAGGCAAAAAAGTGCGCCTTTTGTTTAACCAAATCACCGACCACCCTCCCCACCTTTTTCCCTTTCAAAACAGTCACCCTTTTCGTAAATTCCAGACGGAACTTACCGTACCATAACTAGAGTTTCCGGTTTAAAAGTTGTCAGGCTACTTTTAAGTTATTTTCCCTGGAAGGCAAAGGAGTTCCGTTATGCAAAATTAGTTTTTTTCATTTATTATCGCTTTGCAATATTTTTTTTCCTCAAAAGTGTGTTATACGAGTGCGAACGAGAAGGGGATGACAGGTCCGTTTTCGAACAGGAATTCGCTGTCGAACCCCGTCGACGCGTCCGTTCAGTGGGTTAATAATTGCCGCTAAGGTGAAAGAACGAACACGGTGAATCTTAGGCGGGCTCAAGCCACGAACACACAACCGTTCAGTTACGATATCACTGCCTTTGCCGACTGAGCCAGCGCTGCTCATAAAAGTTTAATTTCCTCGCTAGACTTGTGCTGCTTCTCTTTGTGGAACAGCCAGACTGCCTCATCTTTATTAACACTAGATTGCCCGAGATTTCCTTTATACCTATATTGCCCCAAAACAGTCAAAATGACTGCATTGTGAAAAAATAACAAATATGTAAAGAAATTTGTTTAAAATTAATTTTTAATATTATATAATAAAGGAGGGCGGAAGTAACTACAATTATTCATAAACCCATTTATATGTTATAGAAAAAGTCACCAAATTCTAAGAAATTGTGTCATTATATTTCATAATTGTTTTTCTAACTGAAATTAAAAAACAGTCAAAATGACTGCCTTGGGCAATCTAGTGTTAATTGACAACACTCAAACTTCTCCTTGCCCTTTAGCCTGGGAAGTAAAAACAATAGGGGCTACAATTCTATGTGACCGGTGGATTAAATTGTGCTTCTTTACTCTCTCTCTCTCTCTCTCTCTCTCTCTCACACACACACACACACACACACACACACACACACATATATATATATATATATATATATATATATATATATATATATATATATATATATATATATATTGATAGATAGATAGATTTGTGTGTATGTAACTAGGGAAGTTTTAAGACAGTAGTTGAATAAAACATTTTTGGTGATGGGTTTAAATTACAACAAAAACATTTGGAAATAAAGAATTTACTTGTATTCCGTTGGGAAATTTCTATAGGCACTCTGTTTACTCGATTCTTTTCTGTGTAAGACCTCGTTTACTTTGATTACAAACGTCGCCATCATGGCCTGAGGGCAAAAGATTTGAACAAAGATTTGAAATTCTTTCCCTCTAGATTTGTGCTCATGAGGAATTAAATTGGAATGAATGCGTGAAATATTTAAAACTGCTGTTACAAAATTGATACTGTTTTACATTATAACCAATTATGAAAATACTCTTTAATTATACTAATTAGTATATTCTGTAGTAATAATTATGAATATCTACTTATTAAAATCATTTTAAAATAATATTGAGGAGTTTTCATAATTTTTTTTTTCTACTTTGTGTGGTTTTATTTAGTTGGAAAATTTATGATTTCTTTAATATGAATATATCACAATGTATATGTATATATGTACATATATATATATATATATATATATATATGTATATATATATATATATGTATATATATATATATATATATATATATATATAGATATATAGAGATATATATATACATATACATATATATATATATATATATATATATACATGACACGGACAAGTAGTTAAGCATGGAAGGCACATTTGGTTTCATATATAAAGTTATTTTTTGTAATCTTTCTGTCCATAGCTATGCCATTTTGAAATTCTTTGTTCTCATAATTTGCCACGACAAGCGTGGAGGATGATATAAGCCTAAATTCCCTCTCAGATTTGTCTCTTTTGGTGTTGCTACCTAAGCAAAATTCCTATGTCTACTTCGCGTCAGCTCTTTTACTCTGTATATTTCCGCTCGACGGTGTGTCTTACTCCTATTAAGGTATGGTTAATGAGTTCTAATTATTTTTAATTATAAGTCTCTTAATTCTTAACCCCCAATTTTAAACCTGACATGTAGTTATATACATACATGTTAATAACATAATTCTTATGTATGTGTGTATATATATTGTGTGTATGTGTGTGTGTTTGTAATGCAATCAGAAATGATTGGAATATTCATGATGAAATGTTCTCCTTTAATTCAAGTAAAATTAAAAGTTTTTTTTTCCATTATGTTGGAGATAATAGAATTCTACAAGTTCTAGCTACTACATAGGATGATGTCATTTAATATCTTCTTGTTTTAATACACTATTATATCTTTTTAATTAATCTAAA
>CM063504.1:159882683-159910183 GCA_032207245.1 Pardosa pseudoannulata | reverse complement strand
TTCCATCTCTTGAGATCTGCCCAGACATTGATATTACTTTGATGTTACATGTGAAGAAAATCAATAAAACACTTTAGAGTTTACAATACGGATAAAACCGAAAACAAAAACCATAGCCTCGAAGATATTCAATATGACTTAACAGCATCTATTTCGAGGTATGGATTAAAATAATACCTCTGTATTTATCTATTAAAGTAATTAAATATTGAGATTTAATTTGTAAAATCTATCTTTTTTCATACAGATAACAACAGACTGTCTTATCATGTAAACATAAATGTATGTTTTAATATAAAAAATTAGAAAATCACTTACTATCTGAGATAAAAAAGGAATTTCTTCGGAGGTATGAAACAAAATATATAAGAACTAATTTCTAATTTATAAATTGGCTTCTTTTTAACAGGATTTGTAACACTACTGTCTATGTTATGACGTAAAACTGATGTTTTGCTTTCGAAAAACGAGATTTAAATGGATAGGGCAGGGCATATCGATGCTAGAGTTCATAACTTCAAATTCTCCTCTTGGCATAGATATCCGTGGTAATCTCGAATCAGCGTTAAGTAGTAGGTGTATGTCACATTATCCTTAGTGTAGAAAGAAACCTTAGTGCTCTAGGCCAATTCTAGGATCCTGATTTCATCAATAGAAAGATTAGAATTGGGAAACTGACAAGCAGATTTCTTTCTATTCTGTCGTCATGCAGTTGTTATTGTCTTTGAATTGATTGAAATATATTTTCTGTTTTACAACTCGATTATATATATCGTAAGTGCCCTAATAATTCATTGAAGTTATCGTTCTAATGTATGTTCTTTTTTTTCTAATAATAAGAATTCTATAAAAGATATATTAATTTTATTACTTTTCTGAACTGCTAAACAAATCAATATATATTATGTTTTTCTACGAACAGAATCTAAGAGTTCAGTATAACACCATAGCAATAGATTTGAAGCAGTTAAAGTTTAAATACTTCTAAAATTCAAAAATGTGTTAATTTTGATAAAATAGTGGAGAACATTGTTACTAAACTTCAAGATTCAAATACTGTAATTAATTTTTTCAGGGGTTTTTTAATCAGTGAAGGTGAAGAATTTTGTAGATTTTCTCAAATACTAATTCTATATTCACTAATAAATTTTTTCCATAAAAAACTAGATTTATATATATATATATATATATATATATTTAAAGTTTTTACGAGAAGTTTCGTTTTTTAGTTAATGTAATGTTAGAAAACGAGAAAAAAGTATAAAAATTTATATTTTTAATTTTCACAAAATTTAATATTGAAATTTAAAAATGCCATTAAATGAATTGATAAACCTTTTTTAATTAAACATATACAATCTACGATCAACGTTTTTGGAGAAAAAGCCAGTTAATGTGTATCTATGCAACCTGAATATACACAGCATCTTAAATTTTAAGATAAGTTCTTTCTACTACAAATACTCAAGTAGTATATTTAAAATATTCTTAACATGCACTTGGTAAAGAAATTTGACAGATTTGTTAACTCATTTGGAAAGCATCCCATTCCCTCTTAAGGCAAGAAGGCTTTACATATGATTATCTTTAAGACATCTAGAAGTAAGATAATCACGCGTATTTCTTTACCGGAGGGGGATATTTAGACTTAACAAGCATTCAACATAAGCCACGAAGATAAGACGCTGACATGATGAGTAATTTTCCAACGAGCAATTTTCAAAATGCTAAATTAAAATACTGGTAGCTAAGAAATTGAAGAATGTAAGTTAGGTATTTTTAAAAGTAATATTTCAAACGTAGATAATTTATACTAAAAAAACAACAACTGCATGAGGGTTTTTAATAACCTGTTTAAGATGAGTATATATTCATGAAAATGTATTGCATTACTCATTTTACTGTCATTTTCTTGTGTGAAATATTTCAAAGGAATTTTTAGAAAAAAAAGAATTCAGATGGATAAATTGAATCGAAAAAATAATGTTTTTACAATTTATTAAATAAGGTTTTGACGAAAATAATAGATTAGTCATACAATTACAAAATTAAATTTTCGAATAAAAGGAGAATTGTGTATTAGTGCAACCCGTTTTTACTTCTTTATTTTAACCCCATCCGTTATGATTTAATAATGAAAAACTGTGCATGAAATAACCATTTAATTTATATTTAAAAAACTTGTTTCATTTTACAATTCTTACATATTCTTAATTAAAATCCACTTTTTACATAGTGTTAAATAATATCAGAAACAGTAAAATTAAGAAAATATCAAAGCAAAACATTAATAAGGTATACAGATAATGGTCTTCAAGCTAGTTGTACTTTTCAAAACAAAGTGCAAAGGAATTCTTAATTGTTTATACCGCCAAGTAGTCTCACTTTTAATTTGATTCTTGTAACATACACGGCATTTCTTGATAGGTTTTCTTTTATTCTGACTCATTAATTTGGCAATGACTTGTACCAAGAAATTCTAAGTAAACAATATGCAATAGTGACTTGTGATTTTCACAAGTGATAAAAGTGTTGCCAAATTCAGTACACTATAAATTTTAAACTAAATTAATTATCATATTTAACAGTAACTTTAATCGCATGACGAGTGTAGCTCGTCATTGTGTGGTATGGAATGAAAAACTAATGGCGAGCTAGACTCGTCATTTTACCGGAAGGGGTTAACCACTTCCCTTACAAATATTTTTAAAAAAAATTGCAAAAAATATCACATTTTTTTATTTATTATTGAATACAAGGAAATGATACAAAGCAAAATATGTAAGTTTTCAGTTGAATTTTTAAATTTTTTTAGAGGTGTAAAAACATTTAGTTATAATATTGGTTTACTAGCCCGAGTTATCTCGGTCAAATGGAAAAAAGTTAAATTTTACTCTGTATATGATAGTTTTTGAAATAAGGGACAACACAAAGTGATATCTGACATTCTGAATACTGGTATCTGGTATCTTTTCTTATTGGATTGCCTCTGAAATCTGTTTTACGTGAACACAGAGTAGTACGCTGTCTCGTTGGATTTGATTTTTTTTTCAGTAGTAAGGATAACATCGGTAAAATGCCTTGAAATTGACCTGAGTTATAAAAGACTAAGTCTTCCTGATGTGTCAGAAAACTCGTCAGGATGATTTTCTAAAAATAATTTTCTAATCAATGGAAAACAAGTGACCAGTTCCTCCAAAATGACAGCGAAACTACCAAAACTTGACAACCTACATATCAAAGTTGAATAGTTCCTTTCTTTTCCTCCAGTCCAGTAAAACCGTGATAAAACAAATCATAAGAAACATTCTTATTCGAACGAGTTATCTCGGGATAATTATTAACTCCAATATATGTGAACCCGAGATAACTCGTTATAATCAGGCAAGCTGTTAAAACAGACATAATTACGTTGGTTGATAGTATGGGATAAAATTATTATAGTATATATTTATAATTGTATGTATGCAGAAACACATATTTATGATGTGTCAAAATATTTTTGACATGCCAATCACTAATAAAGAACCATACCTTTTTAGTTTTGTGTGTTTTATTAGGAAAAATTGCAGTCGTTGCCGAATGATTCAGAAAATGGACTAAAGATCCAATGTTCACAGGTTTTCTGTCAACTTTTATCAGATAGCCGGATTTTTTTAGATCTCTGTATATTTGATGAAGAATTTGTCTTTATTTCATATATCAAAGCTAGAATAAACCCATTGAACTGTTGTATTTAGCCTTTAATTAACTTTCAACCAAACTTCAAATCCAAAAGTTAGAAGCAAAGTTCATTAAACATATTACTTTTTATTCTGTCATATACAAATCCTATGATGACGTTGCCACGTGTCGTTTCACCCCAGAATCTACCATAGAAGTGAGGAGGACTTCACATTTTGGGAACCTAAAAAATTTCTAGATGGACAGTTGTTGTAATGCACTTACAACCTTTACACCAGTGTTCGGTTACAAGGGGGAAACACAGTAAAAATATAATACTTTATACTGAGATTCAGATATTTATTATGTACATTCATTTACAAGTTGATCCTTTGTTATCATATATCATATTCATCAATCATTTATGTCTTATATTTACAGCATGATTACTCCAATTCTCTTTATAATGAACTAATTATTCAATTACAAGCTTAAATCATTAATAAAGGCCTAAGTGACTGTAAATATTATTTTATCTTTACCTCGATTACAGACACAGGGGAGCAGGCAGGGGCTTTCCTCACGCGGTGTCGGTCAGGGCACACGGGACGAGTTGTTGATGGTGAGCGGGGCTGTGTTGGTCCTTCAGTGGGTCCAAATGATCCGGCAGGGACTTTCGTCATGTGGTGTCGGTCCGGGCGCAAGGGACGAGTTGGTGATGACGAGCGAGGCTTAGGACTCTTGTCCCACTTCTCTCGAATCCCGACTTCAACTCCCCTCCTTAACTTCGTTTCCAAACTCTTCACCTCGGTTCCAACCACCCTCTTTTCTTCCTTTCCGATCGCTTCTTTTCGAGAAATTTTCCCACATCTGTCTCCCCTTCGGGAGTGCAGGTGGGCTCATTAAAGTAGCCCCTTTTATGCACGCTGATATTATTTTTAGCCCCTTCTCCCATAACTCACTTGTTTTCCACTGATTAGAAAACTATTTTTAGAAAATCATCCTGACGAGTTTTCTTCTCTGTTTCACTGTTTACTTCTCTGTGCGTGTTTGACCGTTACGCTGCCATTCCGGGATCTATACCTTCTCTGCAGGGGTCCCTATACTTGACGTGAACAATTGGAGTCCTAAATTTCTCTAGGAAAATCCTCCTACAACTGTGCATGCACGTGCAGTTCACCGTGGGAAAGTACCTCGGCACACAGTAAAAGATCTTTCTTCACAGTTCACGGACTAATACTGGGTCTTCCTGATGTGGCAGAAAACTCCTCACGATGATTTTCTAAAAATAGTTTTCTAATCAGTGGAAAACACGTGACCAGTTCCTCCAAAATGCCCGCGAAACTACCAAAACTTGGCAAACTACCTATTAATGTTGAATATTTCCTTTCATTTCCTCCAGACCGAGTAAAACCGTGAGAAAACAAATCGTACAGACAAATTGTGCTTCACCCTAGCTTTTTCTTGAAACTAATTAACTGCAATATATAAGAACCCGAGATAACTCGGGATAATCAGGCAAGTGGTTAATTCTTTAAACATCCTTCCTTCACGAAACCTATAGCTCCTCTTATACTTTTTGTGAATTTGAAAAGCAAAAGATGCATTTGAACTTTTGCATTTACTTTTCCATTCATGTTTAAATTTAAATTAATAAATTTTATAAAATATATCTATGGTAATAAATATAAATTGTTATTAACTTCAGTAAGTTAAGTCTACTTTTTAGATTAGACTGTATACTACCTTAGAAATTATTTAAGTGTATTACTTTTTACTAATTTTCGCTCCGATTCATGCATAGTTTTAAATCTATTTTATAAAAGTTATCTATGTGAATAAAAAATACTCTAGTACATTTTATTAAAGTTAATGGTTTGAATTTTATGGTAACAATGACATATTCCAGATACATTACTTTTTCTCATTTTTTAATCTCATTCCTACATAATTTTGAACTAACACAATTTTATAAAATTTATTGATTAATAAAAATGTTTTTTATATATTCTAATATCAGGCTTGTTTTGCATGCTAATAAACATATTAGTATTAAAGATAAAGTTAAAAGTTTAAAGGAGATGATGGATGTTAGGAAACAGTTTTGGGTATTCTTAACTTCAAATTGGGGAAATTTTGTGCATGGAAACTTGGAAGTATAACTATACAAATACCATTTCAATATGTTTAACAATTGACATAACATTCAAAGAAAATTCAACCTTTAAAAGTAATTTGTTCATTTTTAAAATGTTTTTTACAAACTGATTTTCAGTTCTTTATTTTTTAGTACTTAAAAATACTTTTTGAAATAATCTACATATTGTTTTGTAGATTAATAAATGAATAATTCGAGCTAAAGTAGAGTAAATAATCACTAATTTTTTAACGAAAACGTAGATTTCTTTTAATCTAATCTTCAAAAATTTTGAATTTTAAATAAATATACATATTGAGTTATTGAGATATTTCACGCATTTTAAAAAAGGCATATAAAATTCCATTTAGTTTAAAAGTTATGATTAAAAATATAAAAGACTCTCTAGTGATTTATGTTTTTGGAGGTGGACTAGAAATTGATTTTTCTTAGAATGCAAATTTTTAATGTAGCGTGAGAGATTTCTCGAAACTTATTTAAATATCTTGCACAAAATTTTCAGCGTTTCAGTATAATGATGTTTTCTTATAATTAAATTAAAATTATTGCTATGCGAGTTATATTTGATGTTATAAAGAGGTAAGAACATATCAAAACTACCTAAGAAAGGGGTAAAATTATGTTTTAAAAATATAAAATATGCTGAAACTTAAGGGTTTTTTTTATTAGATTCAATTTTAGAAGTATGTTTGTTCTTCATTAAAAACTTAAAATATAACATTTGAGTAGGAAATATTTCTTTTACACATGCAAGTAAGGGAGAACAGTTTTAAGAAGAAAAGAATAAAGTTATAAATATATATTGAAAAACATTTTTAATTATTTTTAAAAATATTTAAGCATAGTTTACTATAGAGATATATGACAAATTTCTACAAAAAAATTCAGATATTTTAGTGTGAAATAGAAAAAGTTATAGAAAGTCGAAACCTAGTAACAAAACCATGGTATTATCACGTCTAAATACCATATAATCGTTACAGAAAAATATAATACTTTCTTTTAGGTTGAGAACAAACAATACGTAAAAATTAACTGAAATAAATATTGACACATAGCCTAGAAAAATGATGAAATTATAAAACACAGCTATTACTATTGAATTCTTTGGTGTCAGAAAGTCGTAATAACAATCATAGTGAAGTTGAATTAGTGAAATTTATAAAATTTGCAAAGGATTTACATTTGTTTTGTTGAGTTTCGTGATAATTATGATACCAAAAGCAATGGGTAACATTTTTTTCTGATGTTAAAAAATTATTGATTAAAATATAACGCTTTTTTCTTAATCCGCTATATAATAATAGCCTAAGTTATCTATCCGTCTGTCTGAAATTTGTTTTTGTGATCATTTAATGCTTCGCTCTCTTCAGGTAGACAGGTACTTTTTTAGTCTAAAATAAATTTAAAGTTCCACACTGCTTTTGCATTTCTTAATATAATGAAGCGACTACAAATAATTCTTAAAGTGACTTAGGTCTGTCCATTGCCCAGTAATCCCTAGTATTTTAAAATAACAAGGGTTAATTTAGGTGTAGCTGAGACTATTAAATTGCCACGTAATATACGTATTAAAAATAGTATAACATAGCTAAATTCCTTCCTCAATTTAGATTCTATATTGAAATGAAGAAGAGAACTTTAGTCCAAAAGATCAATTATTTCCTTCTTCCCATGAATCAAGTGATTAATTTGCAATTCTACCACTTTGTTAAATGAGGCTCTCCCAAGTTTTGGTCTCACAACCTGAAACTTAAGTGCTGAAAATGTCATTTTTTATAAACCTCGACTACTTAAAAAAGGATTTGGTTTAAAGCGTATCGGAGATTATAAACTTCAAACAAATCCCCTACATAATAATAGTCTAAGTTATCTGTCAGTCTGTCCTCGAATTTATGAAGCTGTTGGACCTGGAATGGATAGAGGTATCCATATTGTATTCTTGATAAGTTAATGTTAGCAAAATTCAAAGCGAGTAAAGTGTATCTTCTCCTAAACTATCGATCCGCTTTTAAAATAAATTGGTATAAATATGATTCATATCACAGCAAAAAATACTGTCGTCTTTAAAACGTTCGAAATCCAACCACCCCCATTTTAGAACATTTAATGCCATTATTGCAAGCCCGTTTTTCCCTGAATAAGAACAGGCGAATAAATTTATCAATTTATCACACAATAGATAGGTAAATATAAAATTTTTCTACCATTATGACGCCATTCCTTTCATTTAATCATTTCCTTTATTAAATTATTTAAATATCGTCTGCAGTATTTTCATACGTTTTATCACTTTACTTAGATTTTACTTAAATAATTTTCTTTTATATTTGGCTTAAATAATATATTAGGTACATATGTGATAATTTTAAATTTAAGCATCGATTATTTTTTGTTCCCAAATCCCTTGTTTGATTTTGGAAAACCATACACCAATTTGAATTCTTTTATTTTTTATATTTATATTAGGTTTCTATTATTAATAAATTTGTGCATATACAAGTTTTATAAATATGACAATCAATTTTGAAGATTTATTGATTTTTGAATAGCTTGACTAGGTCCATCTATCAGCTATAGTGCAAAAAAGAGACCTTAAAGAATGAATGTCTTATTTTGGATTGCATCTACGACAAAACGTGTGGTTTTGTATAAAGAAAGAAAACACAAACATATATACATACAAAAATTTAAAAAACCCAATTTATTTGGTATATTTGCGAAAAAAGGAGTTTTAGGTTAATATTTTGTACCTTAAAATAATGTTTGTCTGATTTTGGCTTGCCTCTACGACAAAACGTGTCATTTTGTATAAAGAAAGAAAGCATAAACATATATACATACAAAAATTTTAAAAACCCACTTTATTTCATATATGTAAGGAAGAAGGAGTTTTAGGTTAATATTTTGTACCTTAAAAGAATGTCTGTCTGATTTTGGATTGCCTCTACGACAAAACGTGTGGTTTTGTATAAAGAAAGAATGCACAAACATATATACATACAAAAATTAAAAAAAACCCACTTTATTTGATATGTGTACGGAAGAAGCAGTTTTAGGTTAATATTTTGTACCTTAAAAGAATGTCTGTCTGATTTTGGCTTGCCTCTACGACAAAACGTGTCGTTTTGTATAAAGAAACACAGTACAAACATATATACATACAAAAATTTAAAAAACCGACTTTATTTGAAGAAGGAGTTTTAGGTTAATATTTTGTAAGATTCTATAAGTATTATATCGCGAAAACCCTTTTTTTAATTAAAAATGTTTCTTTAGGTACATCTAAAAATAAAATCAGATTTGAGAAAATTATTTAATGTGCTTAGTTTACTTATAATTCATGAGTACAAAATTTTATAAACTTAAGCTTAAAACATATTTTTACTGTTTGTGACGTCTACTCTCCTGTTATATAACTAAATCCCTTTAAAGGTCACTTACTCCATTTTAAGTTCAAAATATCGAAGTTAAAACTTCATTATCATATGGATTTTTTAAACTTTGTCAGAAATTACTTTACTTTCTTTAAACATTCATCTGTCAAATCAAAAAATAAAAATCCCTTTCACCACCTGAAAACAATAAACGGAATATCAATTTATTACCAGTCTCTGTGGAGCCCTTTTTTTTCTCCTCCCACTAAAAAAATCATTTTTAAAAATCTTGAAACATCTAGATTCTTTAACTCAATAAAGTCCGCTGTTCATTTTGATATTTTGGGAAAAAAAATCATTGATCATCAAATAAATCTAAAAATATGTTGTTTCTAGAAATAAAATCTTGTTTGGTCTGGAATTGTTTAATGGATTTTGTTTATTCAGGACATGAAGGTAATCCTTTTTGGTAAAAGTAGTGTTTATTTTTTCACTGAATAGAACGCTGGCGTGGTTTTTAAGTACATTTCTAAAACATAAAAACAAGATTTTTTTTACGTATAATTAATGATTTTGAAGAATTTTTCGTTTTCTGTTTTAATTAAAACTTTACTTTATAAACTGAGTATATTATAAATTAAAACTCTATTTAGCTTTTATGTTATAATATCTACGCATCCAGTGAATAACAGAATAGTTTTGAATTAAATGCTAATGCTGAAATGTAATTATTAAATAAGTTTTGTATATAAATCGAGAAGTATTTTTCTGTATTTAAAATTTATGTTTTATTTGCCACTGCAGGTTAAAATTAGAGTTACTTTATACTACAATTTCCAAAGTATTGAAAAAATTATTTTTGTGTAATATCCTTTAAATAATACAGTCATATCACTCATCCAAATTTTGAAAAAAGATGAAAGTGTCGAGTATATTATAAAAAGTGTATCTACATAGTATCTTTTTGATTATTAGTCATTTAAAAGAGTTTCTAACTATTTTCTATGCAAGTATAAATTATACTGCTTACTTATATATAATAGATGATTTTAGATATAGCTTAATTTAAAGCCAAAATTAGCCGATTAATTTAAGACCAAATACGCCTTAAAACATTGTATGCGGGACACGTACTAGTACGTTTTCAGACTACTGATACTTGAGCTCGGGTCACGTACTAGTAAGGGTTAGTGTAACAACGGGGTTTGTTTGTGGGTAAAAAAATAAAGGTATTAACAGGAAAACGAAGCCGAATGTTCTTGCCTACTACATAGATTCTGGAAAACTTTAGACAGATAAAAACTAGTTTTTACATCAGTCGAGGCAGAAAGACAGAACGGGAAGGTTGATTAAAAAATCAATTTAAATTTAAAATTAACTTTTTATTTATCCTTGCGAAAATGATATTATATATATGTATATTTATATATTATATATATATATATATATGTGTGTGTATGTATGTATTTATGTATGTATGCATATTTGTTTATTTGTCTATTTATGTATTTGTTTAGATATTTCAATATAAAATACGAAAAATTGGTTAAAAATTAAATAATTTTTGATCTATTGAGATTTAACTGAATAACTAAATTTACACGCCAAACGCCCACTGTAGGTACAATTCCGCTGCGAAATGTACACTCACACAGTGTGTTAATTTAAAAAAAAATTATGCTACTACAAGCAGAAATGAAATTAGTAGGTATTTTATCAGTACTTCAAAGTTATTCAGCACTTAAGTTACGCAAATAACAATTATGTAATTATGTACCACTTATTGATGCAATATAAATCCCATAGAGATTACGTTATGCTGCTTAACAGCAAAGTAACGCTATTCTATGCTTTTGTGGTAGCTATTGTGTAAATTGCATTTAACCATTTGTTAATTGCTGTCTTATGTATTTACTGTTTCGGTTATATTTCCTATTTTATGACAGTCATACGACCTAAACTACCATTATTGTGTGTTAAGCAGCGTATAGCGCTATCATCAGGTGATTTTTGATTTTATTTCCGAATATGACTTGGATGTTATTTTGTTGATCTATAATAGTGAAAATTGTTAAAAGCCTGTTTGGCACTATAAATAAAATGGCCATCAAGCCCCTGGTGTAAAATCGTACTGTCAGGAAAATCTCGGTAAAATACATGTAAAAGATAAATATAAATAAAGGTTATAAATTAAACAGTTGTGCTATATGTCACAAGAGGTAAATATTATGTAGTAGTTAAAATATTCATTATCACGTCTACAAATTAAAGATTATCACATTAGTAATTTACATATGTATTATGTGGAATAAATCAAAATTCTTGTACATGACACTCTGCTTTAAAAAAAACAGACGTCATACGTAAATGGACAGTAATTCATTGAGTCAATTTAAGTACCTTGGTGAGCCGCAGTAGCTCTGTCGGCAAAGCCAACGATCTCATAACTGAGCGGTTACGGGTTCGGAACCCGAGCCGGCCTAAGATACGCAGTGTTCGTTAAAGGTGACTGGGGCATGCGAAATATGTTAGCAGTCATAATGTCCTCCAAGTTCTCAATCAATACCTCTGGAGAGAGCAGGCTATGCCTATGGGTTTCTGCCC
Organism: Pardosa pseudoannulata; assembly: GCA_032207245.1. Lineage (NCBI taxonomy): Eukaryota > Metazoa > Arthropoda > Arachnida > Araneae > Lycosidae > Pardosa > Pardosa pseudoannulata. The sequence goes on along the minus strand of CM063504.1, from coordinate 159,898,381 downwards.
GGTCCCTGCTTCAGAATTACGAGGACCTACTTGAGCGAAGTCGTTTTTTCACCTTAATGGTGCCCATTAAAACGAAAGGTGGACCCCTTGGCCTTAATAAAAAAAGCCTTCAGGCTCAATCAGTCGTACTTGGTTTGTCCAAGTGGCATGAGAAACAGCAAGAAAAAATGCCTTATTATTTAAGCGAAGGCTCGACAAGCTCTTAAACACAATATGTAGAGCAACTGACATTCAGTAAAATAGTTCACAAATAAAATTCAAGAAAGTCTAAAACAAATGAACTGCATAATCTTGAATAAAACTTGATAAAGAATAACACTCGATAAAGGAATAAACTCAGCTTTTCAGAACAGAACTCTATCACCACGTTAACTCAGAAGGTTGAAAACTAGCAGTCGAACAAGATTACATAAACTCAAAACACAAATCTAGAACAACCAAACCTATTCCACGTTACACACTTGAAAGAAGAAGTTTTAGATGACGAAAGAATTTGAATTCAGAATTTCCTTCGTCTTGGAAGAAATTCGTATTTCAAGGAAGTACTCCATGTGGATACCGAAGTGAAAGCTGCCGTCCACGAGTAATGATTGAACTTTGGATGACATTTCTTTTCAGGATTGTTGTTAAATACTTCTTTCAAATCTCAACAAATTTTTAAATAGCAAAGAAATTTCGTACAAAAAGCACATTTTCCATGGAACATTAGTATACAAACATATTTACAGCAAAACGTCAATTGATTTTTCTTTTATTAAGCAGGGCAATTATGTTTTTGGATAACCTTCGGATCTCACTCATCAATACCATCCTTTTCTGTGAAGTGTTATTTAACACTGCTTTTAGTTTAATTTATTAACTAGGGTGTGCATATATTATTAAAAAAACTGCCAGCCTAGATGATTTGAGGCTATCTTCAGTAGCCTTTCATATGCTGAAATGAATTACTTTCTCCTTTTGTTGTGTTATCTTTTGCAAATTTATCTTCTGACTCGGGTAACCTTCAGAGATGTACTGCTTTAATCTATGAACTCTATGAGGCTCATTGCTTTAATCTTTTAACCACATTAAACTAATTGGAAACCAAATATTTTCGAGAACAGAAGTCAATTCTCTAATCCCTCAATGATAGCAGTACCTGGCTAATTCAATAATATTATTAGTTTTCCAAAAAACTGACTTTTCATCGGTAATACCTTATATAAGTTTCAAACTATAAGCACTAATTTAGAATCCCAAGTAACGTTTGAGATGAATTTCACTCTGTATTAGCAATACCTTGCAATTTGGTCTTGCGATTTTTATAAACAAGTTATTCAGAGGAGCGCTGTAAAACCAAATGAATGAAATACGCTTGAGAGATTACGTATAAACGCAGAAAGATAATCGTATTGCCTCCTTAAGAAGCAGCGTGGAATCTTCCGTACTGATAACTTCCTTTGAATGAAATTAGAAGAGTACACTTCTATTATTTCAAAGTGAATTAGTTGTTTTATGTTTCCTAATTACGCTACTTGTTTAGATATTCTCTTAGATAAATTCGCTCTGAACATCAAATGTAATAAGTATGTTTAGACCTGTAAAGATTTTGCATTTAATTACAGAATTGAAAATTATTTCTCAGATTTTGAACATAATTACGACACTTAAAGTTGTCGTTGTAAAATGAATATTAATTATTTCCCCAAATTCATATTTAATTAAAATCAGAAAGTTTTATTTCTTTGAATTTAGGTAGCTACTCAATTACGAATAACAGCAAGTGGTTCAGTTTTGCAGTTTTTTTTATAAATCATATACTTTTGAATTAATATAATTAGATACTAACGAAATACATCCATTTATTGAAATTAGGACAGTAAAAAATAAATTACCAATAATCTGCTGTTATTAATATTAAATAACCAAAATACTTCTGGTGTAAGTATTTGTAACGTTTTATTTCATGAAATGATAATTAAAAGCATATATAAAGATAAAAATTTTGTATTTGAATTCAGAATATTAGAAGAGTAAAATTCATAGTATCAACTACGAATATGAAAAAAAATAATAATTTCTAAATATTATAATGCAGATATTTTTGCCTTTGTCAAAAAAGATAAATTTTTTAATTTTATCCAGGAATGTTTTCAGGAAACATCAAAAGGATCATTGATTTAATCTATGAACCTCATTAAATTAGTTGGGAACCTAAATATTTTCGAGAATAGAAATCTGGATAATTCGATAATATTATTAGCTTTCCAAAAAACTCACTTTTCATCAGCTATGCCTTTTATAAGTTTCAAACTACAATCAGTAATTTAGAATCACAAGTAGTTTTATCCAATGAATGGAATTGAAATTAATGTTACTTTTTATATGTACCAAATTTTGAGACTAGAACTTCCTTTACTATTCACCGTAGATGATTCTAGAATGTTCTGAATATATGTTAAAGATGAGTCTCACCAGTTCGGGTGAGTTCACCGTCCTGTTCTCAAAAGAGTTTCTTCAGATCTAATACGTAATATTCTTCGTTTAACATGATGGTGTCATTATTTAATCATTGTGACAAATTTGGTAGAAGAGCAAAGTAAAGATCATAGGCGGTCTTTAAAAATAAAGTTACAGAAAAATATCAGTTGTTTTTCCTTTTATTAAGCAAGGCAATTATTTGTTTTTGGCTAACCCTCGCAGTTCACTCATTAATAGCATTATTTTCTCTGCGAAGTTAATATTTCTTTTCTTTTACTAACTATGGCAACAGCATACTAACTTTTACTAACAGCATATATGATTATAACGAACTGCCAGTCTAGATAAATTGAGGATATCTCCAGTAGCCTTTCATATACTGAAATGTGTTACTTTCTCGTTTTGTTGAGTAATCTTTTGCAAATTTATCTTCTGACTCGGGTAACCTCCAGAGATATACTGTATATTTTCGGAATTCCGTGGAATGCATACAGTCTCAATATGTAATATAAATTATATGCGCTCAAAAGGCTCATTGCTTTAATCTATGAACCTCATTAAATTAATTGGGAACCAAATATTTTCGAGAATAGAAGTCACTTCTCTAATTCCTCAATGATAGCAGAATCTGGGTAATCCGATAATATTATTAGCTTTCCAAAAAACTGACTTTTCACCAAGTATAACTTTTATAAGTCTCAATCTACAATCCCTAATTTAGAATCACAAGTAATTTTATCCTCAGAATGGAATTGAAATTAATGTTAATTTTTATATGTACCAAATCTTGAGGATTCTAGTACTTTCTTTACTGTTCGGGGAAGATGTTTCTAAAATGTTCTGACTCTATATAAAAGCTGTGTCTTACCACTTCGGGTGGGTTCTCCGTTCTTTTCTCAAGAGAGTTACTTAAGATCTAATACGTCACATTATTCATTTAATCTCATTTTGTCACTATTTCAATCATCGTGACAAATGTGGTGGAGGCGCAGGGTAAAGACCGTAAACGACTTTACAAACAAAGTTACAGTAAAATGTCATTTGTTTTTTATTTTATTAAGAATGGCAATTATTATTTCTTTTTGGCTAACCTTTGGATTTCACTCATTAATAGCATTATTTTATGTTCGAAGTGTTTTTTAATATTACTTCTCTTTTACTAACTGGGGTGAGCATAGATTATTATAACAAATTGCCAGTCTAGATGAATTGAGGATATCTCCAGTAGTATTTCATATACTGAAATGTGTTACTTTCTCGTTTTGTTGTGTAATTTTTTGCAAATTTATCTTTTGACTCGGTAACCTCCAGTGATGTACTGCATAATTGATGAATTCCGGGGAATACATACAGTCTCAATATGTAATATAAATTACATGCGCTCAAAAGGCTCATTGCTTTAATCTATGAACCTCATTAAATTAATTGGTAACCAAATATTTTCCAGAATAGAAGTCTTTTCTCTAATCCCTCAATGATAGCAGAATCTGGATAATTCGATAATATTATTAGCTCTCGAAAAAACCTGACTTTTCATCAGCTATACGTTTTATAAGTTTCAAACTACAATCACTAATTTAGAATCACAAGTAATTTTATCCAAAGAATGGAATTGAAATTAATATTATTTTTTATATGTATCTAATCTTGAGGATTCTAGAACTTCCTTTACTATTCACCGTAGATGTTTCTAGAATGTTCTGACTGTATGTAAAAGCTGTGTCTCACCAGTTCGGGTGAGTTCTCCGTTCTGTTCTCAAAAGAGTTGCTTCAGATCTAATACGTAATATTCTTTGTTTAACATAATGGTGTCATTATTTAATCATCTTGACAAATTTGGTGGAAGAGCAAGGTAAAGTTAAGCAAGGTAAAGTTAACTTTAAAAATAAAGTTACAGAAAAATATCCGTTGTTTTTCCTTTTATTAAGCAAGGCAATTATTTGTTTTTGGCTAACCCTCGCAGTTCACTCATTAATAGCATTATTTTCTGTGCGAAGTTAACATTGTTTTTCTTTTACTAACTATGGCAACAGCATATTAACTTTTATTAACAGCATATATGATTATAACAAAATGCCAGTCTAGATGAATTGAGGATATCTCCAGTAGCCTTTCATATACTGAAATGTGTTACTTTCTCGTTTTGTTGAGTAATCTTTTGCAAATTTGTCTTGACTTGGGTAACCTCCAGAGATGTAATGCATACCTTCATTAAATTAATTGGGAACCAAATATTTTCGAGAATAGAAGTCACTTCTCTAATTCCTCAATGATAGCAGAATCTGGGTAATCTGATAATATTATTAGCTTTCCAAAAAACTGACTTTTCACCATGTATAACATTTATAAGTTTCAAACTACAATCCCTAATTTAGAATGACAAGTAATTTTAGAATGGAATTGAAATTAATGTTATTTTTGATATGTACCACATCTTGAGTATTCTAGTACTTCCTTTACTGTTCGGGGTAGATCTTTCTAAAATGTTCTGTCTCTATATAAAAGCTGAGTCTCACCACTTCGGGAGGGTTCTCCGTTCTTTTCTCAAGAGAGTTGCTTCAGATCTAATACGTCCAATTATTTGTTTAATCTAATTTTGTCACTATTTCAATCATCCTGACAAGTGTGGTGGAAGCGAAGGGTAAAGACCGTAAGCGGTCTTTACAAACAAAGTTACAGTAAAATGTCCGTTGATTTTTATTTTATTAAGAAGGGCAATTATTATTTTTTTGGCTAACCTTCGTATTTCACTCATTAATAGCATTATTTTATGTGCTAAATGTTTTTTAACATTGCTTTTCTTTTACTAACTGGAGTCAGCATAGATTATTATAAAAAACTGCCAGTCTAGATGAATTGAGGATATCTCCAGTAGCCTTTCATATACTGAAATGAGTTACTTTCTCTTTTTGTTGTGTAATATTTTGCAAATTTATCTTTTGACTCGGGTAACCTCCAGAGATGTACTGTATAATTTCGGAATTCCGTGGAATGCATACAGTCTCAATATGTAATATAAGTTATATGCTCTCAAAAGGCTCATTGCTTTAATCTATGAACCTCATTAAATTAATTGGTAACCAAATATTTTCCAGAATAGAAGTCACTTCTCTAATCCCTCAATGATAGCAGAATCTAGATAATCCGATAATATTATTAACTTTCCAAAACAACTGACTTTTCACCATGTATAACTTTTATAAGTTTCAAACTACAATCCCTAATTTAGAATCACAAGTAATTTTATCCAAATAATGGAATTGAAATTAATGTTAATTTTTATATGTACCAACTCTTGAGGATTCTAGTACTTCCTTTACTGTTCGGGGTAGATGTTTCTAAAATGTTCTGTCTCTATATAAAATATGTGTTCCATCAGTTCGGGTGAGTTCTCCGTTCTGTTCTCAAGAGAGTTGCTTCAGATCTAATATGTCCAATTCTTCGATTAACCTAATTGTGTCATTATTTAATCATCGTGACAAATTTGGTGGAAGCACAGGGTAAAGACCGTAGGCGGTCTTTAAAAATAAAGTTACAGTAAAATATCCGTTGTTTTTCCTTTTATTAAGCAAGGTAATTATTTGTTTTTGGCTAACCCTCGCAGTTCACTCATTAATAGCATTATTTTCTGTGCGAAGTTAACATTGTTTTTCTTTTACTAACTGGGGTGAGCATATATGATTATAACAAAATGCCAGTCTAGATGAATTGAGGATATCTTCAGTAGCCTTTCATATACTGAAATGTGTTACTTTCTCGTTTTGTTGAGTAATCTTTTGCAAATTTATCTTCTGACTTGGGTAACCTCGAGAGATGTACTGCATAGTTGCGGAATTCCGTGGAATACATACAGTCACAATATGTAATATAAATTACATGCGCTCAAAAGGCTCATTGCTTTAATCTATGAACCTCATTAAATTAATTGGGAACCAAATATTTTCGAGAATAGAAGTCACTTCTCTAATTCCTCAATGATAGCAGAATCTGGCTAATCCGATAATATTATTAGCTTTCCAAAAAAACTGACTTTTCACCATGTATAACATTTATAAGTTTCAAACTACAATCCCTAATTTAGAATCACAAGTAATTTTAGAATGGAATTGAAATTAATGTTAATTTTTATATGTACCAACTCTTGAGGATTCTAGTACTTCCTTTACTGTTCGGGGTAGATGTTTCTAAAATGTTCTGACTCTATATAAAAGCTGTGTCTTATCAGTTCGGGTGGGTCAAACTGCCAGTCAAGATGAATTGAGGTTATCTCCAGGAGCCTTTCATATACTGAAATCAGTTACTTTCTCTTTTTGTTGTGTAATATTTTGCAAATTTATCTTCTGACTCGGGTAACCTCCAGAGATGTACTATATAGTTTCGGAATTCCGTGGAATGCATACAGTCTCAATATGTAATATATGTTATATGTGCTCAAAATGCTGTCATAGCTTGTCATTGCTTTAATCTATGAACAGCATTAAATTATTTGGGAACCAAATATTTTTGAGAATAGGAGTCACTTCTCTAATCCCTCCATGATAGCAGTATCTGGCAAATTCAATAATAGTATTAGTTTTCCAAAAACTGACTTTTAATCGGCAATAAAAGTGCAGGATACAGACCATAGGTAGTCTTCGTAGTGCATTTGCAAAGTTTGCGTTCGTACTAGCTGTCTTGAATATTCAGGTCTGGCAAATGCTTTGGCGATGAAATCCCTATCCACATCTTTAGAGCATAATGGTAACATGGTGTCCAGTTTCGTTTTAGCTATGTTTAGCTATCTTCCCGATAAGTGGTTAGAAATCCATAACATAGTTACCAGAGATGACTTTTGCTCCAAACTTGCATTCTTTAAGCAGTTTCACTATTTAGAGGTAACTGAAAGTATATTACGTTTCAACTAAAAAAAAAGATTTTTTTGAATGCAGCATGATCAAAATTCATTTTTAAAGTAAACTTCTAAAATATCAACACACAACGGTAATTTCTTGCTATTCCTTGTCTTCCAAATTACTCCACTTCGTAGCGATTTCTTTTGAGTTTAATGAACGTATTTTATATTTACACTGAAATTGCTGATGTGCACGATACAATAGCATCAACAATATATTTGTCGTGAAAGTCACAAAAGAATCAGTTTTCATTACTCCTAACAACATGCTTCATTACCCACTGCACAAATAAAAGCAAAGAAAGACAAAGAACGAACATCGATCGTTTTCTAACAGTCCTTTTTAAAAATAAGAAACTAATTTTTTCAGAATCAGTTGCTTCAATCCTAATATAGCTTTGGGGTGTTATGTGTCACATAAGATGCATTGTCCTCACTTTTGTGTTTTTAAAGCTAAAGATTTCCAAGTTGTTTGAGATAAGCTTGGAAAAGCTTTCCATCAAAGAGTCCCCTAGTCGCTGGGGAACTTAAAATCCAAATTTTTCTCTTCTTGCCATTGTACTCTATTCTGGGATTTCATAGATTTGCCGTTCAGTAGTCATCTTTTATGACTGTTGATTTAAGAACTGACTGAAAAATAAAAAGGAAAGGATAATTCTCGATGGACTGTTTGTGAATTCAAATTCAATCGTTGTAAATCCAATTAAATGTCTAAATCTTCATTAAAATAATAAACAAATGGATATCTAATCCTTTTAAATTACTTTGTGAATGAATTAATAAATTATGCTAAAATGTTTTAATTAATATTCAAATGTTCAAATGTAGCAACAATTATTTCTATAACTCAACTTGAAACATCATAACTAAAAAAGTTGAAAAACAGAAGTTTATAGTTTATTATCAATTATAAGTTTTCATATGCATTCATAATGATATATATATATATATATATATATATATATATATATATATATATATATATATATATATATATATATATATATATATATATATTATATATATATATATATATATATATATATATATATATATATATATATATATATATATATATATATATATATATATATATGTATATGTATATATATATATATATATATATATATATATATATATATATATATATGTATGTATATATATGTATATATATGTATATATGTATATATATATGTATATATATATGTATATATATATGTATGTATATATATATGTGTATATATATATATATATATATATATATATATATATATATATATATATATATATATATATATATATATATATATATATATGTATATATAAAGTGATTACGACTAATTAAAGAATATTTTGACCCTAAAACAACTGAAGTTTTTTTAAAAAGCGATCAATTTGTTTGTCTAGGTTCTAACTGGATTGTGAAGAACATCTAGAAAACTCTTTTTATTCTCAAAATCCAATCCTCGAAGAATGGAAATAGGTACTGAAGAAGAAAGGAGATGGTTTCTGCAAATTTTCTGCCATTTCAAAACATAACGTCGAAAATTTAATCAGAGGTGGTTTCTTAATGCATTGAAATATACAAGTTTGTGAAAGGTGATCCTGTTTTTAACCAAAATATGTACTATTTTTAGTCAAGAAACAAATCATTCTAAATTTAAAGCTCTAATGATTAAACAATCTTAATAAATGATGTTTTGAAAGAAAGATAAAATTCTGAACCAATGAAGGCTTGAAGTTCCATTTAGTTCTATATAATTTTTATGTAAAAAGAATAGATGCATGTAGATATGGTCCCAGTTGTTTATGTTTCAGAAAATAAATATTTTTTGTTTTCTTAAGAGGGTGGGTATTTTTTAAAAGAAAAACTGATTGTTCCACACAAGGATTTAAAAAGATGTGTGAGGACTTCACATGTGAAGGTTCCTGCACAGGTGCGCTGAAATCCAGAGAAGTATCTGCAATGCTCAATTTTCTTCTTTAGTACAAACTGTTGAAGAATTTGCATTGACCTACGTGGAACAGACAAACGAAGAATTGATTTCATATTTTATCAAACTTTCATAGTGCTACCACAACAGTACAACCATAAAATCATCCAGGATGCATTCCATGTGATCAGTATTAGAAGAGTAATGGAGAAAGTTTAGATAAATTTTGAATCCTGCATATTATTTTTATTGAATCCTTACAATCCTTAACTAGATCAAACTTTTATAGTGCTACCCAAACAGTATAACCATAAAATCATCCAGGATGCATTCCAAGTGATCAATATTAGAAGAGTAATTTCGAAAGTTTAGATAAATTTTGAATCCTGTATATTATTTTTATTGAATCCTCACAATCCTTAACTAGATCAAACTTTCACAATGCTACCACAGCAGTATAACCATAAAATCATCCAGGATGCATTCCAAGTGATCAATATTAGAAGAGTAATTGCGAAAGTTTAGATAAATTTTGAATCCTGTATATTATTTTTATTAAATCCTCACAATCCTTAACTAGATCAAACTTTCATAGTGCTACCAAGACGGTATATCCATAAAATCATCCAGGATGCATTCCAAGGATCAATATTAGAAGAGTAATTGCGAAAGTTTAGATAAATTTTGAATACTGTATATTATTTTTATTGAATCCTCACAATCCTTAACTAGATCAAACTTTCACAGTGCTACCAAGACAGTATAACCATAAAAACATCCAGGATGCATTCCAAGTGATCAATATTAGAAGAGTAATTGCGAAAGTTTAGATAAATTTTGAATCCTGTATATTATTTTTATTGAATCCTCACAATCTTTAACTAGATCAAACTTCCATAGTACTACCCAATAGTACAACCATAAAATCATCCAAGATGCATTCCAAGTAAACAATATTAGAAAAGTTATGGTGAAAGTTAAAAATAAAATTTGAAACCCTTGTATTATTTTTATTGAATACTTACAATCCCAAATAATAATTACAATCCTTACAATCCTAAATAATCAATTACAATTTTAAACAATATATTAATTTATGTAAATTTTCTCCTATCCTTTCTAATATTCTTTCATTATGTAGATTTACAGTAATGTTCGACAATGGCATGGTGTAGAAAATTTCTATTCTTGATCATAATCTGTTTCTAACGAAAACATCTGGACTAGCAGTTTATAAGTAATTATCCTGGAACCTTAAGGCATTCTTCCAACTATTCAGCTCTTTAAAAGTTACTGAAAAGATATTTTTAGGTAGAATTACTTGAATTAAAATACATTAAATCTGTTCAAAAATTCTTTGGAATTATCCTTTATTTTTACTTTGATTTAATGAAATAGAAAATTGTTAATTCCATATATAAATTTGCATTTATTAATTTTGATGTTCATGAACAAAATATAATTTGGTTATCTCAAAGAAAGTTATTTTATTTCCTGTAATAGTTTAAAAGTTTCAATTCAAAGTCTAGACTACTTATAAAATTGTACAGTGATACATTTTCTTCGGTACTATTATATAAAAATTCCTAAAGTTTTTCGTTAGATACAAACTCACAAAGCATCATAAAATATTGAGAAAATGTTGATAACTTTATTATATTTATGTACTTTTCAGCATAAAACTTTATTAAAATTCATAGGATTGAAAATTAATATCTGAAATTTCTCTGAGCTGTAAGAGTTTTAAAAGCAAGTTTGGGGTTTTTCTTGACAAGGTAATCCATATTTTGTTGCCGCTGTATTATATTTTCAAGAATTTTATATAAAAATATTTGCACAGATTTACCATATTTTTCAGATGGTAACAAATTTTAATATGTAAAATAAACAAGCATATATTTAAAGAATTTCCTGTATTTCTGATGACTTCGCTATTCCTGAATAATGAAAACACTGTTCTAGCAGAATATGTTAAAACATACAGACGTAAACAAATACAACGAATAGAAGATAAAAAAAAACCTTTTGACAAAAAACTTATTTCGGAATCTTTGTTAATCTCCGATAAAATTTTATGAGGCTTGCTCTAAGGCAGAATGAGGACTTATTGAAAAAAGAAAGTAGTTCATTTTTTAGAAAGGATTTAGAAAGCTTAAATGCAGCCAAACATACCGGAGTAAAAAATGAGCAATGAAATTTTCTCTTTCTCCGAAGAACAAAGATAAAGCTAGATGCTTGAGTTAGAAAATAACCGATTTGGAAATAGAAGCTCTTGAAAATTCATCCTGTATCACGCGATGAACATTTCTCTTGAAAAAGGGCAGATGTGAAAAATGTTCCAGCTTTTGTTATAAACGGGGCTACATATACGTATTTTCCGCTATCTAACATGGAGACTTAGTAAAAAAGCTCTTTTTTTGTATAAAGCAATCTTCAATATTACAAAGAGAGAAATCCAGTAGCTTAGTAATCCTTTATTGTGGGCCCGTCAAGATGAAGTAACTAGTAACCACACATAAGTAAATCTTTTGGAATACTTGGAATACTTTTAATAGACTTGAATTTCTTGTGTTAAAACTAGTAAATCTCTCACCCACTCATTCTGTATACAAAGAAAGATAAATAATACATTTATTTGAATGTGTAGTAATAGCTCAAAGCTCTTTTTCGCTTAAATATAATCTAAAGGTCGGTGATTTCAAGATTTGATTTTTGTTCCAACCAGAAGATTATTGGTTGAATTCAGAACTTAAATCTTCTAAAAATTCACTGATAACGGCATATATTATATTAACTGACAGATATATGTATATTATTTTACATATCAAAGAGAAACTAACATTTTATTTATATTTCTTATTTCATTGGGCAAAAGAATATAAAAATCTACAGACATATTCGCTTAGAACTGATTTATTTACATATTTAAGAGATTATTCTTCTTCTAAAGCACTACATCCTGTTACAGGCCAAGGCTGTCTCAAGCTGTTTTTTTCAGCCGTTCCTATCTGCTGCAAGACTCCTCCAGCCAGTTCCCTTTCAGACAGTAGGCCCTCTCTACTGAGTCAAGACATATAATTGGTGGTCTTCCTCGCTTCCTCTGCCCCCATGTGATTAGTGAAAGTGAGCTGTTTTACTGGATTTATGTCATCGAGTCGGAATAGGTGTCCAAGCCATCGTAGTCTATTGATTTTTATGACTTTAACAATATGAGGTTGCTAATATTTTTTATAAATTTCAAAATCGAATAAGGATATCCAAAAATTATTCTCTTGAACTTCCGTTAAAATGTCAGCAATTTATTTTCATGCAATTTGATTATTGCCCAGTATTCACTTCCATAGAGAAGAATAGGTCGAAGTAAGTTTTATAGATGCTAATTTTCGTTTTTAAACTTATAAATCGAGATTTTAATTGGTTTTTAAGGCCATGATAGCATTTATTTGACACGGTGATCCTGTTGTTTATCTCTACGTTCAAGTCATTATTAGTGGTGATGGTTGTTCCAAGATATTTGAACTGTGAAACTATTTCAAAGGTGTAGCCTCCCAATGTAAATACCTTTAGATTAGATGTAATAGGGGATGTTTTCATAAATTTAGTTTTATCTCCGTTTATTTTTAAGCCTAATTTACTAGCCTCAGCCTCTAATAAATTAAAAGCATCTATAATATAATTTCTGGATCTAGCAACCAAGGCAATGTCATCAGCAAATGCTAAGGTTTGTAAAATCTTCTGGTAAATGGTTTCTCTAGATGTGACACCAGATACTCTGATGTCCTTTTCTAAGGCTAGATTGAATAAAAAGCATGATAGGGCCTCGCCCTGCCGTAATCCTCTTTCAGTATAAAAGACTTCAGAAGAATCGTTCCCTAATTTCACTCTACACTTTACTCTCTTAAGTACGGTTTTTGTTAGATTAATTAATTTAGTTGGGATATTGAATTCCTACATTGCTTCATAAAGATTCGGTTGAATAATGCTGTCATATGCAGCTTTAAAATCTATAGAGAAGTAGCATGTATAGATATCAAATTCTTTAGCCTTCTCTAATATCTGTCTCAAGGCGTGCATTTGGTCAGTAGTTGACCTACCTCTAAGAAAGCCTCATTGATAATTTCCAATGACCTTATCAACATGGGGAAATAGTCTATTGTACAGGATGTTTGAAAAAATTTTAAAGATAGTGTTCAAAAGAGTTATTCCGCGATAGTTGCAGCAGTCTATTCTGTCACCTTTCTTTATTTAATAGATTATTAATATTATATATTGATTTTAAAACTTAAATCTTAAAAAAAGTCACTGATAAAGGCGTTTATTATATTAACTGATTAATATATGTATATTATTTTACATTTCAAACAAAAATTCATATTTTATTTACATTTCTTATTTCATTGGGCAAAAGAATATAAAAAATCTAAAGATATTTTTGTTTAAAAATGATTTATTTATATATTTAATAGATTATTAATATTATATACTGATTTTAGAACTTAAATCTTCTAAAAAGTCACTGATAATGTCGTTTATTATATTAACTGACTAATATATGTATATTATTTTATATTTCAAACAAAAATTAATATTTTGTTCAAATTTCTTATTTTATTGGGCAAAAGAATATAAGAAATCTAAAGATATTTTTGCTTAAATATGATTTATTTATATGTTTAATAGATTATTAATATTATATACTGATTTTAGAACTTAAATCGTCTAAAAAGTCACTGATAATGTCGTTTATTATATTAACTGACTAATATATGTATATTATTTTATATTTCAAACAAAAATTAATATTTTGTTCAAATTTCTTATTTTATTGGGCAAAAGAATATAAAAATCTAAAGATATTTTCGCTTAAAATTTATTTATTTATATATTTAATAGATTTTTAATATTATATATTTTTGAATGTGATATCCGAAGCATCTTTATAAATGTTTTGATAATTTACTGATAAGTAAAAATAAAACTGATACAAAACTTTTATAGGGTGTTTAATATTCACACTGAACATAACTACGTAATACATGAGAGTGTCTCTGTTAAAGATACTTAGAGTTTATATCTTTAAGTTTCAGAAAAATATATAAACAGAGATTTTACAGTATTCTACTATAAGCAATTTTGTCAAATACTAAAAAATTCATTTTAGTAGATGTAGTTTTTAGTATAAATACATGACTTATGCAGTGAGTGTACTTTCATATTCTAGAAACTTATAAATCTTTCAAATTTTTATCTCTATCCTCAAAACTCATATAAAAGTTATGCTATTAAATATTATGATTTATAGTTTAATGGCTTGCATCTGCAATAGTTAGAAAATAGACATAGTATGAATATACTTTCAATAGCATACAATACACATATTTTAGGTGTTTAATAGCATGCAGTAAATAATAGATGATGTAAAACTAATAACATCATACGCAAATAAATACCATAGACAGTAAATTCCAAAGTAAACTTTAATCTGTACTTTTCTTGAAAAGAAATTAAACTTATATAAGAATTTCATATTTATAAATTTGGGGAGGGGGAATGTGTGACACCTAATGCCTAAAATGACATATTTTCTTTAATGATTATTTCTCTTAAAAACAGAAATTACACACACACACACACACACACACACACATATATATATATATAATATATATATATATATATATATATATATATATATATATATATATATGTGTGTGTGTGTGTGTGTGTGTGTGTGTGTTACGGCCAAAGTCCGAAGTTCGGCCAGTTCCCGAATTGGCCGGCCAAATCGCACATTGGCCGGGGCGTGTGGCCAATGTGCGATTTACTGGAAATGAATAGCGTATATGCGACTTTGGCCGGCCACTTCCCGAAGTGCCCGGAACTTCCCGGCCAATGTTCGATGTGCTGAAGCAAGGCTGTTCCGTACGGGGGACAGTTGTAGATTCCGATGTGATGACTACATGCACATGGTAGCAAGAACAGTGTGTTAAATTTTCAGTGTATCTGGCATCCAAGTATCGAAGAACGAATCTGGTAACGTGTAATTGTTTACATGCCCGCCAACTAAATAGTTTCGATTGTGGGGTAGTGATTTTTCCCCGGATAAGGGAGCCATTTCATTATTCGTTTGTTTTTTGTTATACTATGGATAAAACTCAGTTTCAAGAATTTGTACAAGCTTAAAAATTTATAGTTCAATACTATTATAATTATATTTATATTATTAATCCTTTATAGTTTCACCTAAAACTTAAACATGTATGTTGACTGGTAAACCCCGAAAGGGATTTCCGAGTGGTTAGAGAGTATCGTATTGTTTTTCTATAGACTTTTCCCCATCACTTCTCCTGACGAAACTAGTATGCTGGTCGAAGATGACGCACATGCAAATGAGGAACCAACTTTTGATATGA